>JARQOC010000002.1:549628478-550029651 GCA_033576535.1 Allobates femoralis | reverse complement strand
ATGTGTAGAGGATGTGCAGAGGATAAATAAAGGTCTGTTTTAATACTTTAAACCTTTGTTTAATGTGTGCCCTCACCCAAGCGCTCCATAGACTGCTTCTACAAAGTCTTCTAAATTCATAGCAAAATGGCTGCGCAACCCATAATCCGGTTTTATACAGGTCGTGTTATGTGGTGGCTAGGCAATCACAACTATGACAATACTTGGCATGACTACAATGGCTCTGGAAGTGCTCACAGCCCATAAGCTTGGTGATTGGCTGTGCTGCAGTCTTTAAGATAGCTTTATTTGGATGAAAAAACTGAACAGGACATGGATATACAGTTAGAAGTCCATGTTTGGTGTTCAGCATCGGAGAATAGGTGTTTAGTGTGAACCACTGACTTTACATTTTAAGTTCAGTCATCTCTATACGTGTGATTCACATACACACATGGTCCATGTGAAAACACAGAAATGTGAAAATCAACACCATGAATATGAGTGTGAAGGTGTCACCAATATGTGTGAAAATGGACAGAATATGTTCTGGAAACATGGAAGTGTGAAAGGGGCCCTAATGATGGAGGAATAAACGTTTTCTCAATGCCTCCACAAGGAGCCAGAAATATGACTGATTTAAATCTTTAGGCTGCGTTCACACATTGCGTATTTTGCCGCTTTTTTTTACGCGCGCTTTTCAAAATACGCAATGTGTTTTTTGTCTGCCTGCAAAGTGAATGGGAAATTCACTTTGCAGTGCAGACATTGCGTAAAAATACGCAGTGCGTTTTCCGGGAGAAAACGCAGCTGCGTAAACAATTGATATGTCAATTGTTTACGCAGCTACTTCTGCGTATTCTCCCAGAGGGGAGGAAGAATCCTGCTTCCTCCTCCCCCCTGTGACAGCTGTGGCCGCCCATTAGACTTCACAGTGTATTAATATACACTGTGAAATCTAAATTAAACAAAAGCAAGTGTGTGAAAAATAAAAAAGAATGAATACTTACCTTCCGACGCCTTCTGCCGCTGTGCGATCCCCGGTTCTAAGTCAGATCTCTTCTGACAAGACCTGTGGTGACGTCAGAGGGGGGGCGTTCCCGGGTACTCGCGGTCATGTGATATCACATGACCGCGAGCAGCCAGTCAGCGATGGGACCGCCCCGGGAACGCCCCCCCTCTGACGTCATCACAGGTCCTGTCAAAAGAAATCCCACTTGGAATCGGGGATCGCACAGCGGCAGAAGGCATCGGAGAGGTGAAGTATTGATTCTTTTTTATTTTTCATTAACTTGCTTTTGTTTCATTTAGATTTTACAGTGTATATTAATACACTGTGAAGTCTAATGGGGCGGTCACACATGTCACAGAGGGGAGGAGGAAGCAGGATACTTCCTCCCCTCTGTGACATCACTGCGCTTTCTGGGGGAAAGAAAGCGCAGTGTGTGAAAGCCCCTGCGTATTTTGCTGCGCTTTTTTGCGCGGCCGAAAAACGCGGCAAAAAGCGCGAGCAAAAAAAGCGCAGCAAAATACGCAAATGTGTGAAAGTAGCCTAAAAAAGAAAAATATTGATTTACTTAACTTTTCATACTTGTAGTAATGTAAAATATACATTTGTTAGAAACATAACACTTTACACCAAGTGTCAAGCCTTCTTACTTGTTACGTACAATTTCTGATAAAAATCTCAAAATAAAAAAAGTACTTGGAAAAATATAAAAACTTGATCATTACTTAAATTATGAAATTAGGCTACTGTTTTTATTATTGGTATTTTATTATTTTGTGCTTTCAAACACATCTCAGATCAGTGAATGCAAATTGTACATGAACATTAAGTAATTTTATGCTTATAATTAGTGTATTTGTTTTATTTTATTATTTTTTAAGTATTGCATCAATACTTATAATACATTCATGTAAGGCTCCGACGTTCTAGAAAAAGTAAGAGTTTGAACTCTTGGTTTGGGGGAACCCATTATGCAGAATAGGATCCCAAAACCCTACTAGACTCTTTTTATCATCACAGAAGGAAGTATACGTTACTAAGCCATTAATAAGCACTAATGATGCTAAAGATGAAACAAATCGGTAACAGCCACAAGATCTTGCACTTTTATGAAGAGATCAACCACAGAGGGTAAAAGGATCCTGTTATGCATGCCAAGATTCCACCGCATGGAGATTTATACCCAACATTTTGACCTTTGCAACCACTTTTTCTAGTAGGTGCTATTAAGAAAAATCCCAAGTCTACAGCTGTAAACTCTATCAAATGAAAAGGCCAACCCTTGTCTGGTGATAGGTACTCTGTAAGTAACTGGAGGATTATTTGTAGGGGCTAAAGGTACAAATCACCCAATCCCTTAAGGTACCGTCACACAGGGACATATCGCCGGCGATGTTGCCGGGGATCGCGGGAGCGCGCATCCCTGACAACATCGCCGGTGAGATGTCACACTGAGCAACTTACCGGCGATGTCGCCGGCTAGTTGCCGCGGCTATCACTCGCTGGGTTGCCCAGCAACCCAGCGAGCGATAACTCGCAATGTTGGATATAGGCGGAATCGCCCGCAACATTGCAGGTTGCCGCGTTACACAGGGCGATCAGGCAGGATCGCCTGAGCAACATCGCCAGGTTTCCCAACATTGTTGGGAAACCTGGCGATGTGACTCAGGCGATTCATCACCTGATTATCGCCCTGTCACACGAGGCAACTCGCCGGCGATGTCGCCGCAACCTGACCACGCCCCTCAGTTGCTGGCAACATCGCCGGCGATATGTCCCTGTGTGACGGTACCTTTAGAGGTTGCTCCCTGGTTTTGCTTGGTTCCAGTTATTTAGTGACCAGTACACATAAATAATTGGCCGCTGCTCCAGAAACAAAGGATTTACAGGGCCACAAAGCAATCCATATCCGAAAAGGTTCTAAAATCACAGCGTAAATTCTAAAAATAAAACTTTTAAAACGTATGAAATAATTTAAAATCTTTTTCTTAGTCTTCAAAGCTGTGATTAAATGGTAGCTCATATTTAATTCTTCCTTTCTTTCAAATTAACATTTGGTAAAAGTAAATGACAGATGGCTTTTAAAAATAAAAACAATCACATTTGGATTGCAGCAGAATGGCCCAAAGGATATACACAATCTCTTTGATAAAATTTAAATTATTTTTCGCAAATAAGAGTGCAACATTGCCTAATTCATGGCATCTATCTATCTATGTATCTATGTATCTATGTATCTATCTATCTATCTATCTATCTATCTATCTTTCTTTCTTTCTATCTATCTATCTATCTATCTAAAAATGGAACATCACAAAAATTAACACTTCGGGGGCAAGTCTTCCTACGACAAATCCATAGGCTCAGTGTATAGATGAAAAAATGGGTTGCAGCACTTCCTTCATAAGTGAAAAACATGCATTTATTTTCCCAAGACCGCAACGTTCTGGAGTGATAGTCTATCTAGCTAGCTATCTAGCTATCTATATCTGTCGTTCAAAGAAACAGCAAATATAGGAAACAGCACAAACTTTCTTATAAGTGTCGGGTGCAAAAAATCCTGTAACATGCAATGTCCACTTGCATATTAATATACTTCCCAAAAATCAGGCAGAAAGCTTGACAAAGATCTCATGGAGATCGAAACGTTGCGCCACGAGGGGCTACATTAAAGCTGTCCTGGTTGACTGAATTTTGGAGTGCTGCCTAATTTTTGGGAAGTATATGTCTGTCGGTCAAGCGATTCATTTTTCTAACCTTATATCTACTTATAGAAATATATGGAGTCATAATTATAGACAAAAATTTTAGCTTGTTGTTCTGCAGAATAATTCTTTTTTTTACTATTTTCCTGGATAATGTTAATGAAGATTTGAGATATAATAAGGAAGATGTTGCTGTTTCTTATTCTTGTATTCATTACATGTGTGTTTTTAGGGCATAGTTTAGATTTGTCAGTAAGAACCAATTATTTATGTTAAGTGTTAAGCATATTATGACAACATTTTCATGCTCTGTTCTGAGATACCATGTGTAATTAGTAAAATGACAAGTGCTACATCTGTATTTAATTATGTAATGAAACATGTTAATTATACACGCAATGAAGAACTAAGAAACAAACAAACAGGAAGACAGCAATTTACATTACAAATCAGGCATTTAATTTAATGTTATTAAAATCAGGGTCTTTTTTGTTCATTAAACACATTATCATATCATCGTGTAATGGACACACATGTATTATTTTTACATAACAGTACCTAACTTCCTAATGACCCAATCATATGTGCAATCTTATTTCAACCAAACATACTGTATATTTTCCAAAAGCGAGAAATTCAGTGGCACATAGTCTTCTTAAGATCCAGTCTTTATTGGAAAAAAGTAAAAAAAAAAAACTTACATGTGATGGTACCTTTACATGCCGCTACAGAAGGTTAGAAACAACCGGGTGTCAGATACAAATGTATCTTGCACCGTCAAAACAACCCGAGGTAGCGGCATGTAAATCAGGTTGTTGCCACCCGTCACTGTCGACACCTGTTTTTCAGCACTGCTCTAAAACAGGTTGGTTTCAACCCGATGGTAGCAGCGTCTAAATGAGGTACAGGTAGGTTTATTTGTCACCTAGTTAACTCCCTGGGGCGTGACACAGCCTTCGGGATACCGCCTCCCTTCAGCGATCATTGGTGGAAGCTCCTGCGTTACGATTGGTTGTCGCTGCATAGGGCGGCATATTTAAGGAGCTGACCAGTCACACTATACAATACTCTGGCACGCCTATGTGTTGTCCCTGCTGCCCCAGGTCTTCCCATATTACCTTCTGTAGCGGCGTGTAAATGAGGGAAGGTGCTCTACAGAAGGTAACCTGCGGCACCCGGCGGCGCCTCCAGAGATAGATTAAACCTTCTGGAGAGCACTTTGTAGTGGCGTGTAAAGGCGGTATCGGGTACCGTTTGCAACCGTTGGAACGTGCTCGTGTACGTGAGACACCCGGTTGTTTCTAACCTTCTGTAGTGGCGTGTAAAGGTAATATCAGGCATGCCAGTGCAGAAAGCTGAGGTACGCCATGTGCAGCGGTGAGCTTTCAGACATGTATGTTTTATAGTGAAAGAACAAGCAGCTGCATGACTTCTTTCACAAAGCTCCGCTTAAGAACAAATGCATAAGCCTTCACACCTACTCATGGATATAGAGCTTTGTTGACTTATTAGATATTATTATGATATACAGTGGTGTGAAAAAGTTCTCTCTCTCCCCTTCAGAAGCATGACAGCCAGAAATGAAAATGAAAACTACACTACACTAGCAATGAGACACAGAGAAGGGAGGGGAGGGACAGAATAACATCTTGTATAGGTGTGGTTATTTATATAACATGTACATATGCTGGACTACTCGGCAATTAATGAAATGAACCAAACTAGTAAACCAGCTGCCCTCAGGATGTGCAGATGCTTATAGCAGAAAACTACAAAGGGTATAGTAAGAATTTTTACATGTTTCAAAAGGTCAGTCCAGGCACTATTTAAGGGTCCTATTAGTATCATACTAAAAAAATGACCTGACAGAGTCCCTTTAAGGGGTTTTAATCTTTGGTAAACATATCTATCTAATATATAAAGCTGAATGTGTGTATGTATGTCCAGGATTGGCATCTACACCGTCGCAACTACAGTCACAAAATTTTGCACAGTCACAGTTCTGGACCCCGACAGCATCATAGGCTATGTTGTGAGGTGAAATTTTAACCCCACATGTTCCAATTCACCAAACAATTTTGGCCCTGTCTACATAATAGAGAGAAAGTGACAGTTACCAGTTGACAGTTGTGAATGAGAGGGGCTTAATGACAGCACCAAAGACTAACAGCATATACCAGCATATAGTGACTAAGGTGGGGCCCTGACATGGAATATTCACCACGCACAGGAATATGTATACACACCACATGCACACAAAGAGTAACAGCTAAGGTGGAGCCAAAACATTGGATACTCACCACGCACTCGAACACAAACACACACACCACAAAGAGATGCACACAACACAGAGACACACACCACACAGACACACCCCCCACAGGAAAGTGATGGGAAAAAAGATGGTGTGTCACAGTCCGCGCTGCTTCTGTGTTCAAATAACTCACCAAGGAGCCAAATAACTTTCCATCCTTTTTATTCCTCCAATGCGTTTCAACGCCACTCCCGGCGCCTTCCTCAGGGATATTACAAACATACTTACAGAGGGGGTTTTTATAGCCCCTAGATCCACAAAAAAAGGTGTCATCTGTTTACACTGTGATGTCATCCTCATCATCACAAGTGGGTGGATCCACCCATTTTGGCGCAATTTTCACATAAACCACAAATTACAGCTCAAAATCATTAAAAAACGAACAATGTCTCCATTCATCATTAATCAAATTGACCTAGAAAGAAATTTTCCTAAAATGAGGCAAATAAAAGCCACAAATACATAAAAAGATCGATCTTCCTCAAAAATAATAATATATAAAATAATATATTATTATTTTTGAGGAAGATCGATCTTTTTATGTATTTGTGGCTTTTATTTGCCTCATTTTAGGAAAATTTCTTTCTAGGTCAATTTGATTAATGATGAATGGAGACATTGTTCGTTTTTTAATGATTTTGAGCTGTAATTTGTGGTTTATGTGAAAATTGCGCCAAAATGGGTGGATCCACCCACTTGTGATGATGAGGATGACATCACAGTGTAAACAGATGACACCTTTTTTTGTGGATCTAGGGGCTATAAAAACCCCTCTGTGAGTATGTTTGTAATATCCCTGAGGAAGGCGCCGGGAGTGGCGTTGAAACGCGTTGGAGGAATAAAAAGGATGGAAAGTTATTTGGCTCCTTGGTGAGTTATTTGAACACAGAAGCAGCGCGGACTGTGACACACCATCTTTTTTCCCATCACTTTCTTGGAATATACCACTATCCAGTGGTAGGTGGAGGTCCTGCAGCAGCTTGGAACAGTGTTTCCTACACGCCTTCAAACCAGTTGTGGGGGCCACAACTGGACCAGGTGAGCAGCTACACAGCACCACCGTTTTATACAGTGTCACTAGTGATAGGGCACTATTGCGCCTCTTGTCCCCCCCTCTTTATATTTTACACCCCCCACAGGGACACACACACATACATACCTGATAGGGACATGTGCACTCACCCCACAGGGACACACACACCACAGGAACATACACACATACACACCCACAGGGACACAGAGACACACACACACACCCCACAGGAACTCACAGACCCCATTGGGATGGGCACACACCACAGAGACACCCCACCCCCCTAAAAGAATACACACCACAGGGACCCCCCACAGGGACACACGCACACCACTGGGACACACACACCCCAGGGACACACACACCACACAGACAGACACAGATGTGCACAAATCGCCTCACGCAATTCACCTCATACGTCTGGTATCTTTAATTTCCAAAAATAAACATCAGATTAAAAACAGCCAATGTGCAACACATGTGCCATATAGGGAATTAAGGCAGATGTCAGTCACATGAGCTGTCTTTTATGTGTATGTGTGAGGTAATATATACTGCTTGGCCGGGGGAAGGATTTACTGTTGGCTGGAGATTTATTAGACTGCCTATAGCAACCATTCACCGCTCAGCTTCTATTTTCCTACAGGTCATTAATATGACTTATTCAAATTCTATTTTGTTATAGCTAACATAAGTTATTTATTAACCTGGGCGTAGCCGGGTACTACAGCTGGTATCTAAATAAAGTAGATATTAATTGATGAGGTTTTAGATATCTCTTTAATTAATGTTGAAATTTCTTTTCAAAACTTTATTAATTTTGATTATTGCCAAAACATAAACATAAGGATATGTTTATCTCCGAAATTCCTCCAACATCGATCCAACTCCTACTCTAGCCAAGTGTAATCTAGATGGGGTAAAATCTGGTGAGTTTTTTTATAATAGGTATCATGAAGTAGGGCACAAGCTGAGGAAGTATATGAATATTTAAATTTTGATTACCATTCATCAATTGTGAAAGTCAGTTGCAGGCTTCTCTACTAATTGATAATCTATTTTCTCTATGAGAAAATGATATAAGGATTGTATTTTTATTGATGTTGATTATAATGTCTATACCTTTTTCATCCATATCTTTAGAGACAGATTGGGAATGCTTATTTCCATGAATAAAAGGAATTTTATCTATTATTTCATATACCTTTGGTATTTTTGAGAAGAGTATTCCATTCTATAATAATGTTTTCTAGGGTAAGGTAAGTTAGACTGGATATTGTCCACTGTGTGCAGAATTATTAGGCAAATGAGTATTTTGATCACATGATACTTTTTATACATGTTGTCCTACTCCAAGCTGTATAGGCTTGAGAGCCAACTACCAATTAAGTAAGTCAGGTGATGCGCATCTCTGTGATGAGGAGGGGTGTGGTCTAAGGACATCAACACCCTATATAAGGTGTGCTTAATTATTATGCAACTTCCTTTCTTTTGGCAAAATGGGTCAGAAGAGAGATTTGCTGGGCTCTGAAAAGTCCAAAATTGTGAGATGTCTTGCAGAGGGATGCAGCAATCTTGAAATTGCCAAACTTTTGAAGCTTGATCACCAAACAATCAAGCATTTCATGGCAAATAACCAACAGGTGGCAAGAAGCATGTTGGGCAAAAAAGGATTAAAATAACTGTCCATGAATTGAGGAAAATCAAGCGTGAAGCTGCCAAGATGTCATTTGCCAGCGGTTTTGCAATATTTCAGAGCTTCCACATTACTGGAGTATCAAAAAGCACAAGGTGTTCTATACTCAGGGACATGGCCAAGGAAAGAAAGGCAAAAAATGACCACCTTTGAACAAGAAACATAAGATAAAACGTCAAGACTGGGCCTAGAAATATTTTAAGACTGATTTTTCAAAGGTTTTATGAACTGATGAAATGAGAGTGACTCTTGATGGGCCAGATTGATGGGCCAGAGGCTGGATCAGTAAAGGGCAGAGAGCTCCACTCTGACTCAGACAGCAGCAAGGTGGAGGTGGGGTACTGGTATGGGCTGGTACCATCAAAGATGAACTTGTGGGACCTTTTCAGGTTGAGGATGGAGTGAAGCTCAACTCCCAGACCTACTGCCAGATTCTGGAAGACAACTTCTTCAAGCAGTGGTACAGGAAGAAGTCGGTGTCGTTGAAGAAAAACATGATTTTCATGCAGGACAATGCTCCATCATATGCATCCAACTACTCCACAACGTGGCTGGCCAGTAAAGGTCTAAAAGAAGAAAAACTAATGACAAGGCCCCCTTGTTCACCTGATCTGAACCCCATAGATAACTTGTGGCCGCTCCTAAAATGTAAGATCTACAGAGAGGGAAAATAGTACACCTCTCAGAACAGTGTCTGGGAGGCTGTGGTGGCTGCTGCACGCAATGTTGATCGTAAACAGATCAAGCAACTGACAGAATCTATGGATGGATAGCTGTTGAGTGTCATCATAAAGAAAGGTGGCTATATTGGTCACTAATTTTTTGGGGTTTTGTTTTTGCATGTCAGAAATGTTTATTTCTAAATTTTGCACAGTTATATTAGTTTACCTGGTGAAAATAAACAAGTGAGATAGGAATATATTTGTTTTTTATTAAGTTGCCTAATAATTCTGCACAGTAATGGTTACCTGCAAAAACAAATATCCTCCTAAGATAGCCAAATCTAAAAAAAAAACACTCCAACTTCCAAAAATATTAAGCTTTGATATTTGAGTATTTTGGGTGGATTGAGAACATAGTTGTTGATCAATAATAAAAATAATCCTCTACAATACAACTTGCCTAATAATTCTGCACACAGTGTATTGTTCAAAATATTTGCTAAAATGAAAGAGGGAGTATTAAATCATTGTTAAAATGGGATTATATATTTACCCAGGTAGGTTTGGATTGCCAAACCAGCCAAACCAGGGTTGGCATAATTTGATTGTAGTGGCAAAATAATTAGTTATATTAGGGAAACTAAGGCCCAGTTACACACACAGATAATTGTGCAGAGATTGCTCGCAGATCACTGGTTGCAGTGAAATCATGGACTCATTGTTACATTTGTACACAGCCACAAAATGGAACAATGTGTCCATGATTTCACTGCATCCAGAGACCTGCGAACAATCTCTGCACAATTATCTGTGGGTGTAACTGGCCCTTAAGACCTAATGCTAATTGAAAGATTATGAAATATGTGTAAGATTTTTGTAAGAAGCATTGTTTCAAATAACATTTTTTTCCAAAGCAATTTTTTTGCTAATCTGAAGACGTCAGTTTGGAAGTTTGTATATGTATTTTTAAAATTAGTAACTACATAGTATATTGATTGGTGAGTTGATGGCTAGATTTTCTATTTTTTCTTCTTCCCATTTATATATTAAATTGTCATCAGCATAAAGACCTTATTTATGTTGTCGAACGTATGAATACCTCTTATAGAGTCATTAATTTCCAAATGTTTCTGCTAACACTACCATTACTATTGCGAAAAAATGGGGTGGAAAGAGACATTCTTGGCTGGTTCCATTTGGGATTTTTATTGGAGATGGTAGACAATTATTTGTGTGAATTCTTGCAGTGGGGGAAGTATGTATTACCATAATCATATTTTAGGATCTGGCCGTTAAAATCAAGCTTTTCTAGCGGGAAATTGTGTATGACCACAGTAGATCATATGAAAGATTTTTTGGCATCTAATGCCAGAAAAACCGTTCACGTTTTTGGTTTTCTATGTGTATAATTAGGTTGATAATCTATATGATGCCATCAGATGCTTACCTCAATTTGAAAATGCCTCTTTGGTCTGAATGGATTGAAGTAATATTTTTTTTAATTCAGAGGGCTATGAATTTAGCATGTGTTTTAGTATCTGTATTTAATAATGATATGGGTCTGTAATTTATAGTTGAAGTGAGATCACATGATTATTTTGTTATGAAGGAAATTGTGGCATGGAGCATCTTTGATGGTAGGGACTCAACAGTTATTATTTTATTCTACATTATAGATTTAGTAGGCATGGGAATAGAATATTATAATAGTCAATGTAATACTTGTTTGGGAACCATCTGGAAATGGTGCCATGCTTATTTTATTTAGCTTTTTTATCTGTTATTTCTTCAAGATGGCAGGTAGAGTGTAATTTGTCTAAAGGATTTTTTTGTTATCTTTGGCAGATTTATAGATTCTAAAAATGTGTATGTATTATCATACGTAGGTTCCTGGATTTAAAGGTCTTCTTGTAGGTTCTAAACCTTGCTGTAATTTTCTGCAAAGTCTTCTGCCATGTCCTGAGGATGGATGACTTTTTGGCCATTTGGAAGTTTTACAACTGATATTTTCGTTTTCTTCATTTTCCTTGAGATTAATTTTGTTGGCTTATTACTGAAAAAATATGATTGTTTAGTAAATCTTACAAAGTGCAATACAAAATAATATTGTGGTACTATGTTAGCCAGAAATATCAAAGTAAATACTTAAGTCCCCCCAAAAAAAAATTATGAGAAAATTATTCTAGGAGTGATACCTTTATTGGCTTACCAGAAAAATTATATTTGTTAGCCTTCAGGACTCTTGGCCCCTTCATCAGACAATACTACAAATGAATTAGATTAGATTAGCTTAGATAAACTTTATTGATCCCGGAGGAAATTACAGTATTACTGACACATTTAAACAGGTATTACAATAGGACATGAGATGGTCTAAGGAATTTAAATTAAGGTCTTTTGTTACTGATGCAGATGAGGTGGAAGTGTTCTTTTAAACACCTGAAGGTCTTCTGATGGAGTTTTGAACTGTGTTGCTGTAATGACTCATGACTCATGAACCCAGATGTCAAATTGAGTCCCATTTTTAGAGATTGAAATATTCTTAGAGTTTGAATTGCCAGATTTGTCGTTCTCTATCATTTTTAAAGTGACCTTTAATATTAGAACTTTTAAGTCTGCCATGTTGTGTCCAGGTCTAGAAAAGTGTTACTTTATTGCGCAGAACTTGATTATGTGCCATGAAGGCTACTCTTGTGTGCATAAATCATAACTTTATATTCCCAACTTCACCACTATGTCAACATTTAAAAATATGTATATAAACCCTATACTTGATACAATGCAATCATTTCCATTAATAAAAGATTTAGAATATCTTCTACAAATACACCTACCTTATGCTTTTTAACCTTTTGTTTTAAATAAGAAATCTTTGTTACTCACACTAAAAATGTATGTGACTGCACCATAGCAAATAAATGGCAATATAATTTAAAGCATCTATTATTTCATGCTAAAATTGATTTGTTCTTTTTACCATTTATGACATACAACTAAATTAATACACTTTACATTCCTAAATTATAGACTTTTTATTAACAAGTTCCCTAAAACAAGTGTGCTTATTTCCTTGCATGCATAATAGATAGATGAATATTTTCTATTACATTTGCAATTTGCTACCAAGGAAACGAGCTCCAGTATCACATCTCAATGATGTTCTTTTATGGGAAAATTAAAACTAAAATAAATGAATTTTTTTTAACATAGCAGATGTTCAGGATTTGTTCTTAATACATTTTCCTTTTTAATAATTTGACATATTTATAACATTTTGTTATGTAATGTTATTTAAAATATGCGGAACATTATACACATATGTCTTATACGTCACTCTTCATGGCAATACTATATAAATAGTAGATATTATTTAGGGAAGCATCATTCAGAAATTTGATGTTATTCTTACAAGTTTCCTTTACATAAAAGCAATATTTCAGTTTATCTTTGGCGTTTGTCTGTTTTAAATGAGTTTTATGACTTCATAACCACATTTTTTAAGGCAGGTCTATCACATCATTGCACGCTTTTAATTTTTTTCAGTTTTTCTGAAGAATTTGGTCTTTTTTTTTATCTATTCCAACATATGGAATGCACTCTATATGGCTACTTTCACATTTGCATTCCCCTCCGCAGCGTTCTGCGAGGGGAGCCGCAATGTGACCGCAGCACTGCAAGCCCCTATCTTTATAATGGGAGCGCACGGTTCTGCACTTGACTGCGCATGACCGTGCGCACCCATTCACTGTCATATGTGATCTGTGCGCAGGCGGACGCCTGCGCACAAATCACCCAGTCTCGTCCGCACCAGAAATGCAACATGTTGCATTTCTGTGTGGACGAGACTGGGTGATTTGTGCGCAGGCATGCGCCTGCGCACAGATCACATATGCAGTGAATGGGTGCACACGGTCATGCACAGTCAAGCGCAGCACGTGCACTCCATTGTAAAGATAGGGGCTTGTGGTGCTGCGGTCACATTGCGGCTCCCCTACCGCAGGAACCGCTAATACTTTGTTATCTGGAGATATACAAATATGGGTTGGTGACCAAGTCATGCAGATTTACTTAAGCAACCCAATTTATTCTAAAAATGCAATACAAGCACTTTTTATTTTTTGGGTCAATTAATTTCTAATAGAATGAAAGCTTTAGGTTGGGCACTCACACTTTTTTGAATTGTTCAGTTATGACTTACTCTGTAATATCTGATAATGTTTGTATGTGTACCTTGAATTGAAAAGTGCTGCAGATAATGTTGGCACTGTATACATAAAATATTATCCTTTTTTATATTTTAATACTTACACGTTAGGAAAACAAAAATAAAGGTGTTCTCCAGATTTTTTGTATAATTTATGTGTATTTAGGCTGCAGAATGCTAACAGCTTGTATTTACACCCTGTTAGCATTTGCATGCTTACCTAGATGTCACTATTCTGCGTGTGGAGGAGCTGCTTATCCCATCTAGCAGCATGTTGTTTTGGAAACTGGTTGCAAAGTCACAATTGGACATTATGCCCCAGTCTCCAGCATCTTTGCCCAAGTCTCCAACATGCCCACCCCAGTCTCCAGCATGCCTGCACTAGTGTTAAGCATGCTCATCCAAGTCTCCAGCTTCCTGCTTCATCTCCTATAGGCCACCTCCTCCTTCAACACGGTTCATTTTCTTCACCATGCCTGCACTGTCACTAAAGCGATCCTCTCTGCATCCCTGCCGGAGATATACCCTCTGTGAAAAAGACCACTCTGTGTTAGCGATCCAGTGTATCCATGGTCATCTTCACCATGCCCATGCGGTCACTGATACAGAGCAGTCTTCTTCACAGAGGGAATGGCTGCAGCAGTGATGCAGTGAGGATCACTTCAGTGACAGTGCTGGAACAGTGAAGGAGAATGAACCTCGCTGAAGGTGGAGTGGTACTATTGGAAATGGGTCATGCTGGAGACTAAGGTGGGCATGCTGATGACTGGGGCAGGCATGCTGGAGACTGGGTGTAATGTCCAGTTGAAGTGTTTTAATCTAGCTCCAAAACAATATACCACTAGATGGGGCTAAGCAGCTCCTCCACTCTCGCAGAATGGTGAAATCTAGATAACCATGCAAAATGTTAACAAGGTGTAAATTACAAATTGTTAGCATTTTACAGCCTAGATGTACACACATATTTTATAAAAGCCTGGACATCCCTATTAAATATTTGATTTTGTTTCACAGAATTATAAAAGTGGAACCTCTACTATTCAGTTTTTTTTTATTTCTATTCCCGGCGGGGAGCTTTTCTCCCTATTCCAAAATGGAGCAGCAGGTCAGATGCCTGATGGCTCCTTCAATTTTCCTATATGTGGCTGTTGGAAAAAAGCCAAGCACACCACTCAGAAATACCATCTAATGTAACCCAGTTAGGCATTTAATCAAATTTCCATTTTAACAGATTAGTGTGGGTTCATTGATCAGATCTTATTAAACAAAAAAGTTATTACTTATTCCATGGGTAGATAAAAACATGCTTTAAATAGGCATGCCCTTCAACTTTTTTAGCCTCAATAAGGAAAAGAACTCTGTATTTCTCAGGATGTTTGTATAATACATTGCAGTTACCTTCCGTTCCATTGTATTATGCCTGTAAAAGGCTGAAGGAGAGCTGGTGCATATGGCATATCTGAAAGCTAATGTTGACTTAGGGAGGATCTTCTTCTATTTCTTAAAACTAAAGAGTTTAGTGCCAGGGTTCTTAATGAATAAATCACCTAATTGGAATATGTATTGCTGACATTAGAGTTATTTCTGTTGGCTTTGTAACATAATTGACATATTCATAGCACTTTAATAATATGGCAGTTGGCACATAATATAATATTAACGCCTTTCTGAAATTGGATGCTCCTGTATTTGCAGGTCATCATGCGGGCACAGAGCATTTTGTCTGACATGATCACTATAGGAGCTAAACTTAACTAACAGCTCAATTTCAATAGTAAAATCCAAGTTCAGAACCAGCACTGTACTTAGCTGTTTAATCCTCTAAATACTTTAATAATTGTGAATGTAGTATTTAGAAGGTTGTAAGAGAGAAAGTAAGGAGGCTCCCTCTCTTACCAATTGGCATCCCGACAATCAATTTTGATATGTCAGTAGTTGTAAAGTTAATTGGAATCATTTATTCACCTCCAGGCTTTCAAGTAAGATGGCAGGTTAAGCCCTACCAAAGGCAGCATGTCATAATCCTCCTCGTAGTGTTATAATTCATTTGTATTGCTGCTAATTATTACATTTATTAGATTATAAAATCTTGCAAAAACTGCATAGTCCAGCAAATGGATGAAAACGTTCTTACTTTATTTCTAATATAGAGTAAAATTCAAACTACAGATATTCAGAAAAAGTGACAAGTGAAGAGTACATGTATAGGGTGCATACAACACTCTTAATCATAGCATCATCTACTCTACTTTCTTTTACTCTACACTGGAAATAAAGTACCAAGTTTTTTTCCATCTTCTGGACTAGGTTTCTTTTTTAAATTGTTTTATATGCCCAAACTGGTGCCATGTTCATGTGGGACTAATTAAGGAAGCCAGATGGTGAATCACTGTTGAAACTCTTTGTTTTTTTAAATGTTGAAGTTCCATAGAGTAACTAAGTAAAAAAGTAAGAAAAGTTAAGAAAAACTTGCAAAGTCTGTCAGTCTATACCTTTGTATATATTATTAAAGACAACTTTCAGAAGCTCTACAGTCATTGTTTAAAATATTTGCAGAGTTACATGTTTTTAGAGCATAAACGTTCAGGGAAAGATGCAAAGTTTTCAATATTTTCCCAAATTGTAGTGATTTTCATAAATGAAAGCAAATATATCACCCTAAATTTTACATGATTGTAAACTACAATATGAAAAAAAAGTCTTAAGGTACCGTCACACGCGTCAATATTGCTTGCAATTTCATTGGCAATTGGCTAGTTGCAGTGAAATCATGGACACATTGTTACATTTGTACACGGCAACAAAATAGAACAATGTGTCCATGATTTCACTGCATCCAGCAAATTGCCAGTGAAATTGCCTAGCAATATTGCTGCTGTGATCGGTACCTTTAGAATCTTTTTTTATATGTAAAAGCATTCCAGATATTGGCAAATAAAGTGACTTGTCAGATTTTAAAAAATTGGCCTGATCAATTAACAGAAAACAGTCTTTGGTAGTAAGTAGCTAAGATACAGTGACTAGCAAAAAAGCAAGTGTTTTGAACTTTTGACTTTCAGAGTCCATATCTCACCATTCACTGCAGCTTGGAGGGTGAGACTGCCATCACTTCAATCAAATATTTCATACATAAATTTGACTTCCAACTATTTTGCATATGATCAGTTATGCAGATTCTTGTCATGTTCCTGCATTGTTACTGTTTTGCTCCTAGTGACTGAAAAATATTTTCTTGCTGTATACTACAAATTACAAACTGTTATTATATTCCATAATAGTTTTGTGTGTTATTAGGATGATTCCCAAGTGAAAGGTCACTGGGAAAATCGAGAGCAGCCATGCAGAAGATTTCCCAAGATAAGAGACACAGCATCATGCAGCTCATCGATTATGGTCTCTCAGCCAAGAAAATTGCATCATGTGAGTGCCATGAAATTGAAAATATAGGAAATGAAGTTCGCCCATCTATCTAAATGCCAAGAGGTAGACATCCAGGCAAAATATCGGGTCAAAAAGTCACCTCATCAGATGGTCTTAGTTTTGGTGCAAAAAATACGTCAGCAAACTTGCCTTGTATGATGTATAATATTGGGATCACAAAGGTCCTTGCAAGCACCATACAACACATATGACACAAGTCTGGAATGATGGCCAAAAAAGATGAAGCAGCTTCAACCTAAATATCATCATAAGAATTGTCGGCTTGAGTTTACAAAAAAGTTTGAATTGTGGACAGTAGAAGTTTGTAAATGAGTGATTTGGAGTGATAAGATGAATCTTAATAGACTAGGATCTGGTGAGTGCAAATGCATCTGGAAAAAACAAAGAGAAAAAGGGGTTAACAGCTCAAGAAATTGAGGGAACTGTAACCTTCAGTGGTGGAAGCCTGATGATATGGGGTTGTTTCACAGCTGAAGGCATTAGATACATCACCAGGACCGATGGTTGTCTCAAATGCTGAGCTACATGTGAGCATTGTGCAAGATTAGTTATGAGGTATTTTGTACCCTTGAGTACTGTAGGTATGAAAAGGGCAACATAGGTTTCCACCAGATCAATGACACAAAACATGTCTATATTGGCAATAAAATTATTCAATGACAATAAAGTAGAAGTGCTGGATTGGCCCAAACATTCCACATACCTCTGCATAATCGAATACTTGTTAGTTTACTTAAAGAAAAAGTATATGTACCCAAGTAAGTCAACAAGTATGCACCAATATTGGGAATTTGTAGCTTAAACCTGGGATCAGATTTCTGTTGAGACATGCTTGCATCTGGTCAAGAGCATGTCAAAAAGGATTCAGGCAGTATTATAAGCCAAAGGTGGATTTACAAATTTCTAACAAAAGAATACAAATTTATATTTCGATTTTTAGGAGCAAAACAGTGACATTACAAAAATCTGCATAACTAATTATATGCAAAATAGTTGCAAGTCAAATTTATGTATGAGATAGCCAAGACTATGTCTATGAAATTATGGTTGTCTCTCGTGCAAAGCTGTAGTGGAGGGTGAGATATGGACCCTGAAAGTTAAAAGTTCAAAATATTGATACCTTTTCGATTTTGGAATGAAAACAGCAGAGTATAAGAGGATATTTAAAATACAATGCTTCGTAAGCTGTTCTGTTAGTGCTAATAATATTGCAGTGATTTTGAGTTAATCTAGTTGTGATAAAGGGGTGGCACGGTGACTTAGTGATTAGCGCTGTTGCTTTGCAGTACTTGGTTCAAATCCAACCAAAAACAACATCTGCAAGGAGTTTATATGTTCTCTCTGAGTTTGTGTGGGTTTTGGTCTGGGTAATCTGGTTTCCTCCCACACTCCTAACACATACTGAAAGGGAATATAAATTGTAAGCCCCAGTGGGGACAGTGATGATGATCTCTGTGGAGTGTGTTGGCGCTATATAAGCGATGCAACATAATAATAAAAAGACAAACATTTGCATGGAAAACTGGTAACATTTACCCAGCAGCTCCAGTCTTTATTGAGAATCCCAGGGAGTCATTGAAATTTTTTTGGAAATATGCAAGTAGATGTGAAACACTTCAACTATTCTTTGAGTCACCAAGTAAGGCAAAGTTGTGGACGTGACTTATCCATTTTGTAACAAGACAATGCGAGCATAGCCTAAGGCTAGGGACACACTTGGCTGCATTTTTTAAGGTTGTTTTTGACAGGCTAAGGTGAAACTTGTGTTGTGGACGAGTTTTTCCCATGAGATTTTCACACTTGTATTTTGTGAAAAACACATGCAAAAACTCACTCCATAGGCCCAAATACAAAAAAATCATGCCCCAATGCCAAAAAAACATGGCTAAAGTGCCATGAGTTTTTTTCATAGCACCAAAAAATGTATCATGATGAGTTATTTGATGCTTTTTCAAAAACGCATGCATTTTTGTGACATGGGGCCCTATGGAAATCGCATGCGAATCCGCATGGCACTAAATGGTTCCATGAGTTTTCGCATGAGTTTTTTAAGACTGTTTCAGACCTGACAGCAAAAACGCAGGCCAAGAACGCAGGCTGTCAAAAACAACCTTAAAAAATGCAGCCAAGTGTGATCCTAGCTACAGCCTGCATTTTTGACCTCTATTTTTGCTGTTAGGTCTGGAGCAGCCTTAAAAAACTCATGCGAAAACTCATGCGAAAACTCATGTGAAAACTCATGGTACCACTTAGTGCCATGCGGATTTGCATGTGATTCCCATAAGGCCCCATCTTAACTAACCAGATCAGTTTTTTTTACTGCACCCACTGCAGTCACACCATTGCAGTCACACTTGAGTGCAGCATCAGTTTTTGGCATCAGGGTTTGGACTTAGAAAAAAAAGTGCACAAAATGATGCAAAAACCTGATCCAAGGCTCAAGTGTGACCCTAGCCTTAGTCAAAACTTTTGTTATCCTTGATTTTACAAACCCTTACTAAGGCTAGGGTCACACTTGGCATGAGTTTTTTTATTGCCTTAAAAATAGGCATGCGTTTCTGCATGCTTTTTTCATTTCTGCATGTTTTTTTTTAGATGCCTTTTGGCACCCATGCGTTTTTGCATGCGTTTTTGAATCAGCAGGAAAAAAAAGTGCATGCACCATTTTTTGGTGCTGATTTAAAAACGCATGCGTTTTTTAGAAAACTCATGCGTTTTTTAACATGGGCCCCCGATGGAAAACGCATGAGTTTTTTGATGGTACTAAATGGTACTAATGTACCATGCGTTTTTGCATGCGTTTTTGACGGCAGCTTCTCACATAAGTGCAAAAACGCATGCCAAAAACGCATGGCACTTTAGGCATGCGTTTTTGCTATTGGGGCATGCGTTTCTGCTATTAGGGCATGCGTTTTTTACATGGGGGCCTATGGGTGTGTTTTTACATGCGTTTTTTAAAAACGCAGGTCTCCAAAAAAGCATGAAACATTTTGACCCTAGCTTAACCCTTTTGTACAAGCAAATGAAATTCAATGAATTTCTATTACACTAAATATTTTTTTATTTATCTCGACTGCATTTATTGGGTCATGTTTTATATTTTGTTAATAAGGTTATGGTAATAGTCTATTATAGTAATTGCTGAATATTCTCAGTTAGGCTGGGGTCACAGTACCATTTTTCACTTGCATTTTTGGAGACCTGCGTTTTCAAAAACGCATGTAAAAAACGCACCCATAGGCCCCCATGTTAAAAAACGCATGCCCTAATAGCCAAAAAGCATGTGTGACTGTCCCATGCGTTTTTGGAGCATATCCAAAAACGCATGCGTTTTTGTAGAAAACGCATGCGTTTTTTTAGAAAACGCATGCGTTTTTATAACATGGGTTCCTATGGGAAACGCATGCAAAAACGCATGTACAGTTAGTACCTTTTAGTGCCATTCAAAAACGCATGCGTTTCCCATAGGAGCCCATGTTAAAAAAACGCATGCGTTTTTCCGGAAACGCATGCGTTTTTCCAGAAACGCATGCGTTTTTGTTAACATGGGCTCCTATGGGAAACGCATGCGTTTTTGAATGGCACTAAAAGTTACTAACTTTACATGCGTTTTTTGCATGCGTTTTCCATAGGAACCAATGTTATAAAAACGCATGCGTTTTCTACAAAAACGCATGCGTTTTTCAAAACGCTCAAAAAAATACTACAAGCACTATTTTTAGGTGCAGATTCAAAAAAGCACCCAAAAACGCAGGGAGCCATCAGAGACCTTACAAAACTCATGCTGACATGAAAAAAAGCATGAGTTTTGGTAAATCACTTAAAAAAACGCATGGCAACTGTGACCCCAGCCTTACTTAGGGCCTTTTCACATCTGCATTTATTTTCCGTTTGGGTTGCAATGCGTTTTTGACAGCATGTGTGCCAAAATGAATTGCAAATGCGTTCAAAAATGCACCCATTGATTACAATTGAAAATGCAATGAAACCGCATGAAACAATAAATGTAATTTTCAGAAGACGCCAAATGCATGCGTTTTTGCAAATGCAGCCCAAAACGTTTTTGGATGCACTTCTTTATATTTCTATGCATTTTGGATGCATTTCTTTCCGTTTCTATGCGTTTTTGCATGCGAAGTGGAGCAGGTGTCAATGCATAGTGCCGAGGTGTCACGAGATTAGTGAAGTCTTGCAAGACATCTGCACTATGTTCTATGGAGTGCAGACCCCAGCTCCACTGCGCTGGCGCGAGTGTGCCTGTCACTCAAGCATCGGCCAGAAGAAGTGTGGGAAGTTTATAACCAGCCAGAAGGGGCGGCGAGGGGTGTAGTCACCATGACCATATAGCAGCCTCCATGACTCAATAGGAGGCTACTGCTAGACACAATAAAAGTTGTTTGTTTAGGTATGAGGGGTCAGTCTGGGCACATACAGGGGTTACTATAAACCAATTTACATTATGTGTAAGCTTTTGGGCACAGTTTAAAATGCCAAAAGGGGTGACAGGTTCCCTTTAAGTATACTTACATTCAATCCCAATTACAGTTGCCTATGTTAAATGGGTTGTCTCTTTTGGACAATCTTTGCTTGCTATAAGCTCCAATAACAATAAGCAGATTACTGTTCCCCTGCTACAATCATGGCTATGAAAGTTAATTTGAAGAAAACTTTGGTAATAGATTTTTAATTACCATATATACTCGTGTATAAGCCGACCCGTGTATAAGCCGACCCCCCTACTTTTGCCCCCAAAACCTGGGAAAACCTATTGACTCGTGTATAAGCCGAGGGTGGACCCCAGCACAGGTATACAGCCCCCAGCAGTGTGGTATACAGCAGCCTCCCCAGCGGTAGTATACAGCAGCAGCCCCAGTGGTATATACAGCAACAGCCCCAGTGGAAGTATACAGCAGCCCGAGAGGTATATACAGCAGCCCCAGTGGTAGTATACAGCAGCAGCCCCAGTAGTAGTATACAGCAGCAGCCCCAGTGGTATATACAGCAGCAGCCCCAGTGGTAGTATACAGCAGCCCCAGAGGTATATACAGCAGCCCCAGTGGTAGTATACAGCAGCAGCCCCAGTGATATATACAGCAGCAGCCCCAGTGGTATTATACAGCAGCCCCAGAGGTATATACAGCAGCCCCAGTGGTAATATACAGCAGAAGCCCCAGTGGTAGTATACAGCAGCAGCCCCAGTGATATATACAGAAGCAGCCCCAGTGGTAGTATACAGCAGCCCCGGAGGTATATACAGCAGCCCCAGTGGTAGTATACAGCAGCCCCAGTGGTAGTATACAGCAGCCCTTAGGTAGTATACAGCAGCCCCAGAGGTAGTATACAGCAGCCCCAGAGGTAGTATACAGCAGCCCCAGAGGTATATACAGCAGCCCCCCCATATCAGTATACAGGGCCCCCCCCCCTTGTGTAGCAATCCTGTAAAGGAAGAGATTAGTATACTTATCCCTGCCGCTGTCCCGCTGCCGCTGTCCTGCCGCCACTATCGCCCTCCTCCGGCTTCATCCAGCGTCTTCCGGCTTCCTCCTCTGGCGCGCAGACAATGACGTCATTGCCTGCGCCCACCGGAGGAAGCCGGAAGAAGCCAGAAGACACTGGATGAAGCCGGAGGAGCGCGATAGCGGCGGCGGGACATATTACTTGTAAAATTCTACATAATATTTGACTTGGAGTAACACATCACACCACAGCACTAATCTTTCTTAATCTTAAAGAGGTTGTCCGCTATTCTGGCTCAGTTTCTGGTTTTGCACAACATGCTTAAGGATAATGCCTATAAGTAACCTTATATACATTTTCTGCCAATTTTCAAGTTGTTTTATGCCATTTTGCTTAATTTGGTGTCCTGGCACTAGATCGGTTGTCAAATAGCGATCATTTCCTCTATAGAATCATTTACTGCCTTTTAACTACATTTCCCATCATTCTAATCCAACAGTGAACACACACCTGAAACGTCTTCCACACCTGCCCAAGCATCACACGTTGCCCCAGCACCATTTTCTGTACAGGACCAATTACCACGTTACATCAAGCTTGATTATTCCTTACACCCTCTCAATGACATGGAAAATGGAATGCATAAGTCAATGGATAGAAGGGGAGAGTTCTGAATTGGTTCTTATGGCAAAGGTAATACTTCAGGGTGTATATACATGTATACACATTCTGCTAGAGAGATTCACATGCAAGGAAGCGCTGGCTACATCCTCAGATACTGAATGAGCTTTGCTGAATGCAACCTGCACAGCAAGCCTCATCCACTTGCAGACCCACACAGCAAACCATGCACGTCCATCAATCTCCGATGTGACTTTGCAGAAAGTCATTAAATTCTAAGCCAAATATTATGTGGCCAGAACAGCAGCTCAAATTAATGCAGTATTTGATAAAGTAAGGTATTTAGGGAAATGATAATTTACATGAATCGGCAATGTAAAGTTGTGGAAAACCCCTTTAAAGATCTTCATGGACTAAAATGTCACAACAATATATTTTGGATTGTTTTTTACCTATTTAAGTTAGCATTATTAAAATTGGAAAGGTATTTCTTATTTCTGAAGTTGAAATGTTTTGAAATCCTGCCAATTTGATGTATTATGACATTAACCTTACAAAAGTGAAAATGTGTTGATATAACTCCACAGCTTGAATTTAGTGAAGGCTTTATTTGTCCTCTGAGAAGTTAACTATAGGCAATTTCTGTTGATTTTGATCAGTTTATACAAGGCATCACATATGATCTAGTTCTGTCCTTCACTCGGTAATGCTCATAAGCCTGTGTTTCATAAACATTTCATCCAAAATTTTGCAGAAGAAAGCAATATATGACTGTTTATATATATTGTACGTTGGTGAGTTCTTAGGATAATATAGACTATAGCAACTTAAATAAATAATTATGTCCTTTTAATCCTAGAGCTATATAAATTCATCTTGACTTGTCATAACCTACCTGATTACACATTGACAAACATATCTAACCCCCAATTGACTTTGAAAAGCACATTTTTATTATGCTGTTCAAATAAAGGTGTAATATTTTTTATTAGTAGTTAAATATGTACCACCTCTAATGGTGGGTTTACACACACCAATTTATCTGTTCAATATCTGAACAGATCTCTGGTTGCAGTGAAATCATGGACACATAGTTCCATTTTGTGGCTGTGTACAAATGATACAATGTGTCCATGATTTCACTGCAACCAGAGATCTGTTCAGATATTGAACAGATAAATTGGTGTGTGTAAACCCACCATAAATGTTATTGTAGTTCTCAATAAACAAAAAATCTACATTAATTTAAATTGACTTTGCTATTTATGTCTCTTTGACTAATTAATTTTAAATATTTGTTTGGTAGTTGTCCAATAAAGTATGCATGTGTCATGGGCTTTGAATATATTGCATATAATGTAAGAATTATCACAAATACTAAGCAGCATAGTATATGTTCCCGTGTCAGAATCAGCAGCATGATGACTATAATTGACATGTAATCAGATTAAATTCGGAGAGGCAAAACAATACTAAGGGTGCTTTTACACTGCGTCACAATCAGGTCTGGGGCTGTCCGGAATGACCCAGACAGCCTCGGACTGGATCAGCACACAGAAGGGAGGGCTAATATGCCCTCCGGTCCGGTGTGTAGCCGTACGCAGTTCCCGCTGCTGAGAATTGAGGACCGCGGCGCCGCCGTCCTGACCTGTCAGCGGCTGCAGCTGCGTGCCCTGCACATTGGATCGGAGGGCATATTAGCCCTCCTTCCTGTGTGCTGATCCAGTCCGAGGCTGTCTGGGTCATCCCGGACAGCCCCGGACCGGATCACGCCGCAGTGTGAAGGCACTCTAAGCCTTTTCTACAAGGGGTCACTAGATTTTCAGGAGCCCCAACATAGGACATGGCTGATGGATCTCTCTTACCAGGTGATATGCCTGAAGATTCCCAGAATCAACTTAGCAGTTATCTTCAGAACAGTAACCCTTCCACTAACATTAGAAATCAGGGAAAGCTCACTGAATTATTCTAATAGTAATATTATTCAATTATTTAATTTATATAGTGCCATTAATTTCACAGTTCTTTAGATACATTAGCAACATTGTCCCCATTGGGGCTCACAATTTAAATTCCCTTTCAGTATGACTTTGGAGTGTGGAAGGAAACTAACGCTAACACGGGGAGAACATACAAACTCCTTGCAGATGTTGTAGATGTTATTACCCAAAATACTGGCATAATAAAACAGTTTATATGTCAAGCTGGTGCCGATTTCTCTTAAATACTTAAAAAATAAAGTGGATGTCCCTTTTGAATGACAGTTGTCCATATACATGTCATAGAGAGAACATTCATTCACTTATCGGTCCATTGTTACTTACATCAGAGCATTTCAGATCTCCTGGTGCAAGACTTCATTCTAGCCTATGTAGTCAAGGGAATAACTATTCTCGTTTCTCGTTATGAAGATTAATTCTGCATGCTGGCAATGAGGAGATTTTTAGCCACAATACTTCTCTAGAAAATAAGCAATTGTCTCTTCAAGGATGAAATAGATAGACTCTAGTGCCGCCTATTGAAAGTAGCAATCTTAAAAGTCAAAATTGTCTCTTTAACAAGCCTTTCAATATGACTTGGATTTATGCCAGATCAGAGCTTCCATTCTGCAGATGCTGCCTTTCGAGTCAATCCTAAGTATATTGAAAGGCTTATTAAAGAGTTAATTTTGACTTTTAGGATTGCTACTTTCAATAGGTGGCGCTAGAGTTTATCTACTTCCTCCCTGAAAAGGTAATTTGCTCAAGTAGTATGACCCCCCTTTTTTTAATTGGATGTTGTGTAAAACATTTTTTCCTTTAAGAGAAATGGTATGCATCAGCAATAAAAACTGTTTAAGAAGTCTAGAATTCCCAAGGATTACGGCTACCTGAAAATGTTTTGAGTTCAAGGCAAGCTTAGAGAGCAGCCTTTAACATCAATAAATGCATCAGAAATTATTTAAAGATTTGAAATAAAGCTAAAAGCAAAATTCTTTAAAATTAATAGTATAATGCACACAGATAAAATTTAATACTGAAATAGTTACCTGTATATAAATGTTTTATAAAAAAAAGTCTTCTATTTTAGGTAATTTTAATTAATTTAATTTAAAGAGAAAAAACTAACATAAGAAAATCCCTGGATATTAATTAATCGTTTTCAATAATTGCTTTCAATTTTTGAAGAAAATAATAAGCAGGTAACAGAGATTAGTTAGTCAAAGTTTTTAAACTTTAAGAAAACAGTTACATAATTGCCATCTGTACAAATATAGTGAATAGTATGTAACACTTTATTCCAAAGTAAACTTTAAATAAGCATTTTTAAACTGAAAAGCTAAAATATTTTATCTCAAATTCTATAATTCATGATATAAATACTATTTATACTCATTCACTTTTTAGCGAATTTTGTGATTACTTACTTTACAAAAAAAATGCATAATTTTATCAGTAAGGCATAGCTAAGTCAATATAAGAAACAGATGAAAGTAAATAATAATCCAAATTCTACAGTAATGGATTTTCCCCAATATAGCATTTAAATGTAATCAACTATTACATTTTCTATACTTATAAATGTAACTGCATTTAGTTTTATTGTTCAACCCAAGGAAATACAATAGTAAGTCTTTTGCAGAGACTTTTCCTAATGCGATTACTATTATATAAGTACAGCAAAGAGGAAATGGAATAATTCATGTTATCCAGGTGTATAAAAAGAATTTCTTCTTTATTGAGACATGTTTAAAAAGGTAACATACTGGTCTATAAGATCTTAAGGCAGTCTCTCTTAATGGCCTATATATATGCAGAAAAAAAATTTGCCATCTTCATCAGGACCCCCACCTGGTGAAGATGGCATGCCGCCATTAAAACGCATTGTGGAATAAAAGCTGAGTGTAATTAATAACCCCCTGGGTCCTCCTGTATCAGTGCTCCTTTTAAACACAAATTTTTTTCTACATATATATCGTCTATCTCCCCTGGGAGATCATGCGGAGCTGCATACTACAGGACTGTGCTTTTAGCACACAAGACCTGATCTGATGTCAGAGCCAGGTCAGCTGAGGAGGATCACGTGACCAGAGGGCGGATTCCCTGGAGCCAGCATTCCTCACAGCACTGTCTCACATCACACAGCACTGGGTTGTGCGGGTTCAGCACAACTTCATTCAGGTGAGAGTCTGATCATTACTTTGTTATCTCCAGAGCAGCAGCCGGTCCCTCTCATTGCGCCTCTCCTTTCTCTTTTTAACTCTTAAGGGAGCCGTCACACCAACAATTTTAAGCGATACATTCATACATCACATTTTTTCTCGTCTAAACGACCCTTTTAGCCGTCGTTATGTGTAACACGATGACATTTCAAGCGATCAGTTGTCTGATCGTTGATCGCAGATATGACAACCAGACCTCAAATCAGACGATAATCGGACTAAGGATCTGCTGTGTCGACGTGTGTGACACCTTGTGAACGATATAGTTTGTACAATAGCAATGCTGAACAAATTTTGGTAGGCGTGGTTAAGGCTCGTTTGAGCTGCGCCTACCCTTCAGCGATTGGTGTATGTGGTCTCACAAATCCTGCCCCACTCTGTTGACATATGCATGGTCCCGTGCGTGGTAGCCTCCCCAAAATCATGTTGCCACATCTGCACATTTGCACCGTGTTCGCTCTAGTGTGGCATATCGCCAGTACATTTGTTTAACATCTGATGCATACACAGATCCACAATATAGTGCAAAATTAAATACAAGGGTCACAAATGGGCATGCTCAGAATGGCACCAATGAGAAGTGAAGGGGCGTTGTTTTTAACAATCTGACAAGTCTACCTTGCAGAAGGTGTAAAGTACTCCGCCTACATTGTGACGTGCATTGTTAAAATCGATGCTCGTGTGACAGCGGACACACGACTGCAAAGATCGGTCGCTGATGACTGCACACGATCCCGGGATCGAGGCATCCTTGACATGTCATTTGAAACATCTCTGCTTATGACATGTCACCAACGATGTATCAACATCGCTCAAGTGATGAGTGGAAAAAAAGATTGTTCGAGAGGTCGTTTAAAAAATTATTGCATGTGATGGCCCCTTTAGGCTGAAGGCACATTGTCCGTGTGCCTCGTGCGAGTGCAATGCGATGGAGACTCGCATTGCACTTGGACCGTATCAGTAAATGATACTGGTCCCATTAGTGTGTTTTACATGCACTGAACTCGCATTGCGAGCATGCTGCTCTCAGCATGCTGCGATTGAACACAATTTCCTCGCGTCAGTGCCCATTCAAAGTATATGGGTTCAAGAAAAACTCACATCCATACAGCACACTGTGTGATAGTCGCATGCGTGTGCTATTACAATTTATTCAAACATTGCTGCTGTCAAAGCAGCGGTGTTTGAATTTGCCATTTTCCCGAAACAGTAAGCAATCATTTTGACAGCAACAGTGAAAGATGAATCATAAAAGCACAGCCTCTGTCCACATTTTTAATTTGCCGGGGTTAACCTGCATATTAACTCCATCTGCAGCCTCTGTGCTGCATGTCAGCTGTGAGGCTGCAGATGCTGCTAATAAGCCGGTTTATACAGGGTTAACCCCAAGTTTGTGTGGTTCCAGCTTGTGTCCTGGTATGTCCACACTCCCTGGACACAAGCTGACATCACAGAATGTGTCAGCAGGGGTTAATGAAGTTTATTAATAAAAGCCAGCAATTTGTGCTATTCAGTAAATTACTGTCTTTGCTGGGTGGCTCCAGCACTCAGGAGCTGTCCCTGGTACTGTAAGCTAAGAGCGTGAAATGACAGCTGCTGTCCTTGGCTCTGAAATTTTACTCTCTTATTACACTGCAGAGCTGGTTAAAGCTGGGTGGTGATCGCAATCTGAAAAACTTCAGGACCACGGTCAACACCCAGCTTTAACCAGCTATGCACTGTAATAAGAGAATGAAATGTCAGAACGTTGGACAGCTGCTGTCATTTTACGCTCTTATAGTACAGTAGCATGGACAGCTCCTGAGTGCTGGAGTCACCCGGCAAATACAGTAATTTACTGAATAGCACTAATTGCGCACTTTTATTAATAAACTTCATTAACCCCTGCTGACACATTTTGTGATGTCAGCTTGTTTCCAGGGAGTGTGGGCATACCTGGACACAAGCTGGCAACACAGAAATATTGGGTTAAACCTGTATAAACTGGCTTATTAGCCGCATCTGCAGCCTCCCAGCTGACATGCAGCACAGAGGTCTCAGATGGGGTTAATATGCAGGTTAACCCCGGCAAATTCAAACTGTGGACAGCGGCTGTGTTTTTATGAATCATCTTTCACCGCTGCTTTCACAGCGGTGAAAGATGGTTATTTACTGTGCCGGGAAAACAACAATTTCAAATACATACCAGTAAATGTTGTCAGCGGTCAAGAAGTTTGATCGGTGGGATTACATGCTGAGAAATCCCGCCGACCAAATTTCAAAACCGTGGACAGCATTACACTGACACTCACTACACACTTACACAGCACACTCACATGCGTACAGCCATGCATACTCACCCACACACACCACACTTGCACCACGCTGACACAAAACACGCACTACATGCGCATTACTGTCATGCATCAAACACGCTTCGTGTTCGATGCATGACAGTGTGGCTCCATCATTATGCATACTTGACACTCACACTGTCCTTAATCATAGAATAGAATTCTTGGCTTGCTCATTAACCTCATATATATTCACTGCTTAATCCCCCCATGACTGGTTAAAGTCAGATTTTACAAAACAGAATTTTTGGGTTGCTATTGTGCAAATTGTGTTAGTACAAAGAAAAATGTACAAACTGAATTTACACACCTAAGGGGATATATATCCCTCATAGACAAATACCAATCAAAAAATAGTTTAATATTAGGGATGAGCGAGTACCTTATTTTTCGTATACGCTATACTCGCAACGAGTAGGTAGTGGTACTCGCTACTCGTTGCGAGTATAGCGAGTACGAATACTCTCGCAGTGTATCTATAGATACACTGCTAAAGTAGCCTAAAAGTGAGTAAAAGTTGTTAAAAAATAATAAACTTACATACTCACCTGTCCGACGCCTGCACCGGGACCAGAAAACCTCACCTCCGATCACTGGACAAAGACCTTTCACTACCAGCCAATCAGATGGCCAGTAGCGATCTGGCCACACAGATGGCGCCACGTCACAACTACGTCATCGCTAGTGGCCACCTGATTGGCCAGTTTGCAAGGTACTGATAGTACATCTAGGACCTTGCAAATTGGCCAATCAGGTGCCGCTAGCGATCACGTGGTTGTGACGTGGCGCCATCTGATTTGCCAGATCTCTACCGGCCATCTGATTGGCTGGTAGTGAAAGGTCATTGTCCAGCGATCGGTGGTGAGGTTTTCCGGTCCCGGTGCAGGCGTCGGAAGGTGAGTATGCAAGTTTATTATTTTTTTTAACAACTTTTAATTACTTTTAGGCTACTTTCGCAGTGTATCTATAGATACACTGCGAAAGTATTAGGACTACTCGCTACTCCCGAGTACACATAAGTACTCGGAGAGTAGCGAGCAGCCCGAATACTGCTACTATTCGGCGAATACTGAATAGTAACGAGTATACTCGCTCATCCCTTTTTGATATGAATTTCCTAACTCAGCTGGACACTCATTCTAAAGGTTTCTACTGCATATGTGTGCTCACAGGTAATGCTATTCGCTCATTAAACCCTTTACACCCTACCAAGGTTATCAGGAGTTACAATGATTATACACCGCTACCTTTCACTTGTAGTACAAAGAGAAGAGTAAAAACTGAGTTTACACACTTAAGGGGATATATATCACTCGTAGACAAATAGCAACCAAGAGATAGTATAATATAAATTTTCTAACTCAGCTGGACACTTATTCTAAGGTTTTTACACTCTACAAGATAGTCAGTGATTACAATGCCTATTCACTGTTACCTTTCACTTGTGCTTTATTCAAAAGACACTTCTTTAGACTATATGCACACATATATATGTATTACCTCAGAATGCACAAGAAAAATGTAATCTCAGAAAAATAAATAAATAATTTCAATGTTTTTGCTCTACATATACTCGTACTACACAAAACATTAACACTGAGATAAGTGTAATGAACGATTCTCATGCTCTTGCAGCTTTAATAGGCCACTTTTTCATATATGGCCATATAAAACCCACACACATGGGCTCACGCAAGATCCTAACCCGAACTGGGGATACGCTGAGGGGATGTTCACTTCTCCTTTCCTCCGTGTACTGAGAATCACCATTGATTAAAAAGCTTAATCTACCAGCAGGAGAATCGTTCATTACACTTAATTCAGTGTTAATGTTTTGAGTTACCTGTGAGCACACATATGCAGTAGAAACCTTAGAATAGGGGTGCGTGCCCACAGTCCGGAGGAGCTGCGTGTTGGTCGCAGCTCCTCCGGACCTGAGGAAAGCCGCGGGTGGCCGCAGGGAGACCGCAGCTGCCCTGTACTCACCATGTGCGGAGGGTGCAGGGCGGCTTCTCCTTGCAGTCACCCGGTGGGAGCCGCTTCCGACTCTGCAGCATGAAATAAACATGCTGCGGAGGAGCGGACTTCCGGCAACCCGCACCACAACTCCAAACACACTGCGGGCGGGATACGCATAGTGAGGATGGGATTTCTTGAAATCCCTTCCACTATGCTATTACTGTACTACACAGCGTTTTGGACGCACCGCCAAGACGCAGCGTCCAAAACGCTGCATACACTGATCGTGTGCACGCACCCTAAAAGTTCCGTCTCACTTGGCAACGCACCAGTGATCCCGACAACGATATGACCTGGTAGAGATCGTGGTGCGTCACTATGTGGTTGCTGGTGAGATGTCAAACAGTCAGATCTCACCAGCGATGCAGCAACAATACGGTGGTCATTAGGACCCTGTCACTCAGGCCTGTAGTATTGAGGTCGTTGTCCCCGTCAAAACACACCAATGCATGCTGGCCAACCGGAGTCCGATGATCAAAAAATGTTCCAGGACATTCCAACACGATCGACGATCTCACAGCAGGGACCTGGTCGCTGCTACTTGTCACACATAGCGATATCGCTGTCGAGGTCACTGTTTCGTCACATAAACTGTGACGCATCAGTGATCTCGCTAGCAATCTCGCTTAGTGTGAAGCACCCCTTAGTGTCCAGCTGAGTTAGGAAATTTATATTAAACTATCTCTTGGTTGTTATTTGTCTACAAGGAATATATATCCCCTTACGTTTGTAAACTCAGTTTGTACACTTCTCTTTGTACTACAAGTGAAAGGTAATGGCGTATAATCATTGTAATTCCTGATAACCTTTGTACGGTGTAAAGGGTTTAATGAGCAGATAGCATTACCTGTGAGCACACATATGCAGTAGAAACCTTTAGAATAAGTGTCCAGAAGAGTTAGGAACTTCATATCAAACTATCTCTTGGTTGATATTTGTCTATGAGGTATATATATCCCCTGTGTAAACTTAGTTTGTACACTTCTCTTTGTACTAACATAATTTGCGCAATAGCAACCCTAAAATTCTGTTTTGTTATTTCTATTTGTGCACTGGTAGTAGGGAATAGTGTTTGCTATTGCAGCTTCCCCAACATTGGGTCAGGATCACATTAACTCCAATCAGAGATAAATTTGGGAAGTGCATTTGCAGAGAGCACATTATACTGGTGAAAGTATTCCTACACCATATATGTGCAATGAACATTCTATTTTCAAGTCAGACTTTGCCTCGCCCACCCTTTCTGCCGGCTTCTGTGATTGGTTGCCCTAAACAGTTGCAGACTGGGCCCTGAACTGCACTATAAATATAAAGAAGTAATTGAAAAATTGACCCGAGGTCCCCCCCAATTTTCATACCAGCCAAGATAAAGCACCCGACTAGGGGTTGTTATTTTCACACTGGGGAGGCACGTAGTTCTTGCTCTCCTGCAGGGTTTTATTACAGTAAAAAATTTAGAAAAGAAAAAAAATAACACATTTGGTATTGTTGCACTTGTAAAAATCCGGTCTATCAAAATATTAAATAAATTAATCAGATTGGTAAACAGCATAAGAAGAAAAAAAAATTCAAAATGCCAGAATTATGGCTTTTGGCCGCCACGAAAACTGGTGATCAATATATTGTGTATATTTCAAAATTATATCAATAAAAACATTGGCTTGTGGTAGAAAAACAGGCCCTTTTACAGGTCCCAAAAACTGATAAAATTGCAGCTCTCAGACACAATGGATTGTTTTCATTCTCTATTTTTTTTTTTTTACAAACTTCTGATTTTTTTCACCTCCTAAAACAAAATGTATACATGTTTTGTATCTTTGTCATTGAACCCACATGGACAATCATATTGCCAGTTCAGTTTTATGGTAAAATCAAGCATGTATATAAAACAAATGGCAGAATTGCAGTTCTTTTGCTATTTTGCCACACTTCTATTTTTTGTTTACCCTTTATCAATTACATCATATGATAAAATGGTCGATATCATTCAAAAGTACAACTTGATTTGCGAAGAAAAAGCCCTTATATGGCTATATTGATAGAAAATAACAAAGCTATGGCTCTTGGAATAAGGAGAGGAAAAGTAAAACTGCAAAAAAAATAAAATAAATGAAAAATCACCAGTCCTTTAGGGGTTAAATAGACTGTTTTTACCATAATTATCTTGAGATGCCAAATCAGAAAAAACTGGAAACATCTCAGCTCATTCACTTAATCTCTTTGATTGATGAGAATTTTGAACCACAGGCGCCTCAGAAAATGTTATAACATTGAGCTGTGAAAATCAAACATTTTTATTTTGCCATTAAAATATTATATTAGTTGCATAGCTTTCATTTTTACAAGGGAAATAGGAAAAAATAGCCACCAAAGATTGTTGAACAACTTTTCCAAAATGCATGATTATCAGAAACTACTGTTTGATCTCATGGCAGAATTTAAAAGGAATTAGTGTTTTTGACTTTTGGAACTCAGAATTTGCAGGATCAGTTTGAGGATGTCATTTGCAGAGAACCAAAATTGCCAGAATAACAGAATCCCCCCCCCCTAAATGATATCATATTAGAGATTACAACCCTCAATGTACAGTAACAGTGCCTATTTTGGCCCCACAGGTGTTTTCACTCTGCCACATCTATGTTATGTTTGTTAGAGTGTAAATGTCATTTCATTAACAATAAAAAAAACAATACTGCCCTGTTTGTTAATGATGGGTCACATAGCAGCTAAAATAATGATTTGTTTTTTGTCATGTGACTTATTTTCTCACTACTTAGATCACCGAAGAAATGGGCAGAGTTGTCCAATTTCACTCTATGAATAAACAAACGGATCAACTTTCTCGCATATGAGCTTCTGTTTTTTTTCAATAAAATTCCTGTGTGGAATGTGACAATGTGCTAGTGTTTTCACAAAAGTACCCAACCCTCACCAACAACAGTACATACAATCATATATTCACTGATTTTGAAGCTATATGGCTGGCTTCACATTTGCGTATGTGTCTGCATGCTGATGGCATGCAGACACATACGCAGTGCAAAGCAGGGTCTAAAAGATGTGTCCGCAGCGGAGAATGTCCGCCTGCGGACATATCACCGTGGAGCCCGGGGACCCAATCAGCGGTGTCCGGGGGTGGAGATCAGCGCCGGAGATCTCCGCCTCCCGGCCGCCGGTAACCTCCGGGACATGTCGGCGGGGAGAACAGCTGATTTGACAGCTGTTTGAATCTTCCCGCGCCGACACCGAGAGGAGATGTCGGCGTGGGAAGATTCAAACAGCTGTCAGATCAGCTGTTCTCCCCGCCGACATCGCTAGGAGATTACCAGCGGCCGGGAGGCGGAGGACAGCAGAGGCTGAGCTGATCTCCCGGTGGCCGTCGGTGATCTCCTGTGACATCACCGCCGGCCACCGGGAGATTTTTCAATGGGTCCGCAGCGTTCTCCTGCGCTGTCAAGCGCAGAACACTGCGGACCCATTGAAGCCAATGCATTTTTTGTGCGCTTGGGGACGCTTGCTGATTTTCCAAGGTCCCCAAACGCACAAAAAAAACCAACATGCTGCGTCCTGGGTGCGGACGCTGGACATCGGAAGCAGCAGATATCGTCCGCATCCGCACCCGAACGCAGCAAACGCAGGCACCATGCGTTCCTATGTTAAACATAGGAACGCAGTGCGCATGCGTTTGACTGCGTATGGGAACGCAGCAATACGCTGCCTTCCCATACGCAAATGTGAAGCCAGCCTAAGAGGGATCTCTGGGTAGGACTCACGGAGTCTCTTGTTCAGTCATAGGAGGTTTATCAAGGATAAACCCTGACACATTCTGTCTCCAGGAGCACATCCAAAGATAAACCCTCCACTGTTCAGTCAGGTTCATAACCTAGTAGTCAACTCCTAGTTAGTGGTCCACTCCCACCCCCCTGTAATAGGTCCAATCTCAATGAAAATATACATTTTTCTGGTATGTGCCATCAATGTGGGCGGGCTGAGAAACCACATTGCTGGCACATACCAGCAACATGTACTGTTGTTGGTGAGGGTTGGGTACTTTTGTGAATACACTAGCACATTGTCACATTCCATACAGGACTTATTTTCTCACATTTTTCTGTGCTCTTTTAAAAACTACATTTTATGGCTGTGTGGGCATGTCCAGCGTCTGCCAGCACTGTATGTGTATTTCCACAGCTTCTGAGAGCAGGCTAATAGTGAGCTGTGTTGGGAGACAGCAGACAAGGGGTTAACAGACATTGTGAATGAGCTGTGTGGAACCAGATGACAGAACAGAGAATCTTGAAAAATGGAGTTTACATCCTGATGTTGCTCAGTTTTGTGCTGTATGCTGAGCTAATCTGATATATTGTTTCCTCATGAGCTGCAGTCAAATGTGTAGGCCATGCCCCTTTCCCTTACATGGTTACATGCTAAATATTATGTGTGAAGATAGATCTGCCTGAGAATGAACATATGTCTGCTTCACACACAGTGTAGTGCAGACACCTTATGGAAGGTTTATGAATGGTTTTAACTTACTCTGCATTATTATTATTATTATTATTATTATTATTATTATTAATAAATAAAAAAAAAATTAAATGGCAGTTACACTTTAAGTGGCTTTTTTCCCACAAACTTATTGCCCAACATGTGGATACTAACTGCAGTCTACTGTAGATACACTGTGAAGCCCCACTAAAGGAAGGGGGTCATTTGGATATGGCAGTACTGATTTCACTGAGTTTTATTTGATTAGGGGTGAGCAATGGCATTGCTGTAATGAAATTGACATTGATAGTCATGTTTTTGGCACAGTTTTACTGTAAACCATTAAAACAAAACCCAAAGAACATTGCATTTTTTTCACCACTTTATTACATTTTGAATTTGTTTCCAATTTTTGACTACCGTATTTTCCGGCGTATAAGACAACTGGGCGTATAAGACGACCCCCAACGTTTCCAGTTAAAATATAGAATTTGGAAAATACTCGCCGTATAAGACTACCCCTCTTCTACGGTATGATCCCCACTATGACCCCCACACAGCCCTCCATATGGTATAATGGACCCACATGTAGAATGATGACGCCTACATTTCTTCACACTGTATTATGGCCCCCATACAACCCTAAAATAGCCCTGCATAAAGTATAGAAGCTCCCTCATACCCCTTCAAGTATTATCCCACAGAGCCCTCTAAGTATTATAATGGCTTCCATATAGTATAATTGTCTCCATAAATTATAATGCATCATCATAGTGCTCCATATACTATAATGCACCCCGTAGTCCTCCATATATTATAATGCACCCCCGTAGTCCTCCATATATTATAATGCACTCCCCATAGTCCTCCATATAGTATAATACATGCCATAGTCCTCTAGATAATATAATGCACCCCATAGTTCTCCATATAGTGTAATGCACCCCCATAGTCCTCTATGTACTATAAACACAGAGCGTAATGTGCCAGCCTCGGGGTGGGTGAGAAGGGTGAGTGACACAGTGGGGGGACATACCATCTCCAGATGGGGGGTTTAATAGAGACAGAGATGGGGACGTGCCAATGTCAAGGGGAGGGGGCTAGGTGACATGGAGAGATGGTCGTGCCAGTGGTGGTGGGGGAGTACAGCCCCCATCAACCCCCAATATTACTCTGCAGCCACACACATACACAGTCAGACATACACACACAGACACACACACAATCAGACACAGACACACACACAGTAAGACACAGACACACAGAGTAAGACACACACACACAGTCAGACATACACACAGCCAGACACACTGTGCCACTGCGTTGTCACCGGACCCTGCCGGAGCTTACGGCTGCCACCGCCACCACCACTGTACGTAGCCGGGCACCATAGAAGTACGATAATAATCCATCAGCCAATCAGGCGGCTGCTGGCGTCTGATTGTCCCTGGCATTACCATACATCCACACTGAGCGGCGCAGATTACCTCCGTACAGGAGATGTACGGTAATGCTGCGGCCAATCAGACACCAGCAGCCGCCTGATTGGCTGATGGCTTATTATCGTACATTTATGGAGCCCGGCGGCTAAGTACACGGCGGCGATGCTCCGGAGGAAATGGACGGCAGAGGCAGGTGAGTATCATTTTTCTTTTCTTTTTGCCTGCCGCAGCTCATTTTGGGGGGGGGGCTTATATTAAGCACGGTGGGTCCCCTGCAGATGCCGGCATTTCTTTTTCCCAGTAGGTGGTGCCCTGTACCCGGCATATAAGATGACCCCCGACTTGGGAGAAGATTTTTAGGGTTTAAAAAGTCGTCTTATACGCCGTAAAATATGGTACATTTTATATGGTAAAAATAAATGGCATTCAAAACTACAACTTGTCGCACAAATAACAAAGTACTGATATAACAAGTACTGATATGTTTACGTTGACAGAAAAAAAAGATAAGGCTGGTTTAAGAAAAGGGGGAAAAAGGAAGTGCAAAAACAAAAAATGACTTGGTACTACGGTAAATGGTTAAAGACTACCATTAAAAGACATGTCGGTAATACTGAAGAGTTATTTTCTTGTTTTGGCTTCATCTTTCTTTTTAAAAACATAATCATTACTGTGTCCACTGTTTGACTATGTTCACCATATGCAGCACAGCAAGCATTAATAAGAGAGAAATGTGCAGAGAGTGAGATGTTAACAGCTGTTGCATTATATTATGGAAATAGATATTAACACACTTTTGATAAAACTGACTGATGCAAATAACATTTAGTGAGGTTAAGTTTCAGTTATTAAAGGTCTACAAGACTCAGTACTTGAGAACTGTGCATATCACCTCTGATGACAAATTGTATTCACTTCAAATGCAACAACATGACACAGAAGAACGTGGCTAAAGGCTATGACAAACTCTGAAAAGTGACCTTAGCTGACTGCGTGATACAACAACAAGGAGCTCTACATTAAACTTTGCAAAAAAAGGGTTGTCAGCCTTTAATTGTTCATCTGTTTTTTATTTCTATGATTCGTAAACATTTGCATGCATTCGATCTTCCACAGCAACTAAGTTTTTTACATATTCTTACTGTTTACATGTACATGAATCTTTAGTGTTAACAACGTAAGATTTACATTTTCCTCAAGTGGTATAGAAAATATAAGGGTGTTGTCATAGCTGTCATCTACATCTGCACTTCAGCTATTTAGATGCTGCTATCAAACACTGATCTTGACATTTAAATTAGACATTACCGTATTATCATGTTACCACTGCGATATGTGCCCTGCTGAAAGTCTCTTTGATTGCAAGCTTAGCCCTACTGTGTGTAACGTTAGCTGATGGGAAGTGACCAGTTGCATGTCAACAAGTGCAGCATGCCGGTCGCACTTGATGCAGGCCATTGCACTGCCAAGCACCTTTGAGTGCCAGGGATCCTCTTCACCCACCTGGCAAGGTCAGAATTTTGGCAGAGCCCTTCCAAGGCAGTGAACAGCATGACAGCTTGTGACTGGAAACATGGCAGCATGTAGGACATTTTAAAATAATTTATTTTGAATATATTTTATTATATATTTTCTTGAGACAACACTGAATATATGACAATTTGACATAATGTAAAATTTCAGTAGTAATGCAATGTAGTCAGTATACAGCTTGAATAACAGTGTCAATTTGGTGTCCCACTAAATATGTCAACACACAACCATTAATATCTAAACCACTGTCAACAAAAGTGGATACAATCCTAAGTGAAAATCGCCAAATCGTGTTCAATTAAACATTTTTCTTCCTGATGTCATTTGACTCATAAGTTTTACAAGGTATCAGATGTGAATGGGGAGCAAGTGCGTTACATTTGGTGTTATAGTTCATATACTTCTCATACTGGCCACTGGAAGTTTAACGTGGCACCTCATAAAAAAGAATTCTCTGAAAATCTGAAAAAAAACATTGTTATGATGGGCTACACTATAATAAGATTGTATGCACCAAGTACCCTGTGTTTTTACTGCAGTAGCTTTTATTTATTGCAAGGTATCTGGAGACACTTTACACGTACTTTTTTTATTCTATAGTTGGCTTTTCATATAATAAGATTGCCAATACTCTGAAATGGAGGTGCAGCTTGGTGGCCAAGACAATACAGTAATACAGTGGATTGACAAAACAAAGTCAAGAACAGGTCTTGCCATGATCAACCAAAAAAGTTGAGTGCACATGATCAACATCATATCCAGTGGTTGTCTTTTCAAAATAAACACGGGAGTGCTGTCAGCATTACTCTATAAGATAAGGGGGTGGGGGCAGGGGCAGCCTGTTGGTGTTCCAACTATATGCAAAACACTGCAACTGCATCAAAATGGTCTGCATGGCTGTTGTCCAAGATGGAAGCCTCTTCAAAGGATGATGCATAAGAAAGCCTGCAAACAGTTTGTTGAAGATAAACAGACTAAGAAGATGGATTACTAAAACCATGACCTCTGATCTGATGAGACCAAGATAAACCTATTTGTTTCAGATAAAGTAAGTCATGCGTGATGGCATCCAGTTAAGGAGTAGAAAAACAAAAATGTCTTGCCTACAGTAAAGCATAGTGATGGGGTGATTGGTTTTGGGGCCACATGAGTTCTGTCAGCTTTGTGTAGCATCATAAAATATCACCTTTATTTTATTACAAATATAAAAGCAGACACATAAACGTTTTACAAAATGAAGTACAGTTGGGAGATTCCAACAAAAGGCTACAGGCAAGTAGTCACTCAGTGAGTAAACACATTGGGCATGAGGTCATAAACCTAGTGGTGATAAAAAGTGCAAGAAATAGGACCTATAATCAGGAAGTACTGCAAGGCACATATCTCTCACCCATATCAAGCATAACGGTGTCAGCCTCGGTCACCCAACCTGAGTCCTGCCACGTAGCACGTACCCTATGACCGTTTCGCCGCCGCTTGTGTCCCCGTGAACAAGTGGCGGCGAAATGGACGTAGGGGCGTAACCATAACTCCTTAGTGGTTTCCACTTGTTTAACAAATTTGTTGGAGTGTTGCCAATAATGTCCTAAAAAAATACACACGAAATATGGTAAACTATCAGTGACCATGAGAGTGAATACTATTTTGTGGTGTGATATGTTTTTGAAAATTCTTATACTTCTTTTGTGTAGCATCAGTTCATTCATGGAACTATGAATGTCAACTGTGACATACTGAAGCAGAACACCATCAGTCTTCAAAACAGACCAGTACAGACAAAGCCGCTTGGTATTCGTTTATAATGTTGAACTGGGTGGTATGGTACGCTTATATTGTTCCTAAGTCAATAGTCCAACCCGACCCTTCGTCCAAAGTCCTATGGTTGCATAAACCGGATAAATTCATCAATATTCAACCATTGATATGGTATTTCAGTACCTCGCCCAACGCATTTCGCCTCTCTCATTAATGTGAGAGGCTCATTAGGGGCATCGAAAAAAACTATGCTGATAGACGGGTTACACTAGTCATATGTGGCCCATACGTTATTAGTCTAATGTCCAGACCCACAAAAAGCCAGAATGAAGGGAGTTCAAAGGAGATTGTTGAGGCTTTTCCGAGGTGAAGTGAAGTCTCTCTTTAAGTACCCAGGGGATATAATGGTATCCTTAGAGGTTCCTCAATAATTTTAAAGAGCAGATACTGCCAATCAGTCCACAATTAGTTCAATTATCCCATTTAGTTGTCCATTAAAGCCTCCTTCAACTCCAAAATTGTTTTTTGTATTGACAATCCGTCTTTTGCCTCTCTATCAGATACTCTTCTAGAATGTGTAGGTTAATAAAAGGGTCAACAGCTCCTTTTCATGGTCAAATACAGGATAATCCCTTTGATCTGTCCATCCTGTCAGAGTAGTGTAATTAAAATGTTTGTGATAGAATGTCATGCAGTCTGGGTATCTCCTCTGCTTATTAGTCAATTCTGTATAGATGTGTTTTATGGCAGAAATGGTCCAAGTACCATTTGGTCCTTTTTAGACTTCTTATTGTGTGCTCCAGATGTGTGCTACAGCTCCCTGTCCACCATATATATATTATCATATAGGTATAATGTCTTGGACAGTCTGTTAATACAAAACTTTATGTCTGACTGGGGTCACACTGCCGTTATTTGTTTATTTTAACGGCCTGCGCTTAATACTTAGAATACTTTCCAGAAGCGCATAAGTGTTAAAGCTATGCACTTCGGGAGAACGCTGCCCTTGATAATCCGATGTGTTCCATGGTTACCAACCACACACAAAGCTCCTCGGAGTGTGCTTTTGCTGAGCACACAGAAAAACGTTGCTGCAACGTTTAGTCCCTGAGGAAGGAACTGGGTTGTTGCTCTGAAATGCGTCGGATAGATGGAATAAAGCTGCATTTCCAAATACTTCAGTGTCCTGGTGTTCCCTTGGCAGCAGCTCGGATCGTGCGACACATCGTCCTATAGAGCATTTCTTGCACTGCGGTGACCCATGGATGTGTGGATTCTGCAGCAGCTGACCCCTCGCGCTCATGCAAGGTGAGCAGATTCTGATATATCACCTGCATTACCCTTTTCATATAAAGATAAGACCCTATTGCGCAATTTTCTCACATTTCTAGATATCCTCACTTTCTGGTTGGTAACCATGGAACACATCGGATTACCAAGGGCAGCGTTCTCCTGAAGCGCATAGCTGTAATGCTTATGCGCTTCTGGAAAATATTCTAAGTATTAAGTGCAGGCCGTTAAAATAAGCAAATAACGGCAGTGTGACCCAGCCTTTGTTATCCCGTGTTTCCATGTCTGTATTTAGATGTTGGTCTTTTTTGTCTATATAAATGCTATTCTGTTCTCACTAAAGGGACCTAGGGCTCATGAAGCTAAACATGCAGCTAAGCTGGTATTATGAGGCCAATAAGGAGACTATTGATGAAGTTTGTGCTTTTGTTGAATGGAGTAGCATGATTTGGTGAAACTGGGGACAATAGGGATACAGTAAATGTATAATACAGCAAAAAAAAAAAATACATATCACAGATAGCTATCCAATATGAATGGAACATCTAGCATGCTAGAGTTTAACCTAGGATACAATTGACTAAGCTGGGGTAGCATTTAGAGAAGTTAATGGCTACAGAAAACATAAATCCTTACCAGCAATGTGATCCTAAAGGCCCCGTTACACGGCACGACGTTGGAACAATGTAGGCAATGATCTTGTGGGCCCGCGGTCATTTCAGACCTTGTTTTGACATCATTGGTGAGATGTCACACATCTAGATATCGTGGATGACGCACCAACGATGTTGTGAGCAAGGATAATTCGCACAATCCATCGAACGATACCTGCTCATTGCTTTGAATGAGCAAAGTCGTACACGACATCGTTATCGCGGTGTCACACACAACGATACACCAGGTTGGCTGATTGTTGATTGTGTCACACACAACGACATCCTAACAATGTCGCTTGAACGACTCCAAATCCGTGACGTTTAAGAGATATCGTTAACGATGTTGTGCCGTGTAACGGGGCCTTTGGAGAGATTTAAATGGAAGATCTCTTCTTGAATGAAGCATGGAGGGAAAATGAAGACTGATCTATCATAACGCATTGCAAAGGGGAGGAGAAACAGAGATTTAAAATAGAAAACTGACATTGACAAAGTTCAGTGACTAGAGGACGCTAAAGTACTTTGAAACAAATCTAGTAAAGGGAAACAAACACTACATATTCCTACAGAGCAAAAAGTGAATAATACAGACAGAATGCAGAGGCGTAACAATTGCATTTAAGAACTCTTGTTACATCCTTTGCATTGCTTAGATGTGCAGTGCTCTCCGATTTATGACGTGGGCTTGTTTTCTTTGGTATGTTCAGATTTCTTTACACATCAGTGACACTCCAGAGACGGTATCTTTTTTGCTGTGTGAGCTTCCATGGGATCATGTTTCTTCTTTGAGATTTGATCAAAATAGATTATGACAGAATCATATTTGACGGAAACTTTGTTACGAACAGCAAGTTTCTGTGTTATTCAGTTATTCAATGTAAATAAAAATAAATACTGACTATACAGTCAATTCAAAAATGAAAGTCTTTTCTATTTTGTATGCATGACTATGCAGCTCAGATTTTATTATAATCATCTATCCATATTATGCATGCTTCTTAGTTTAGAATGTTATTGGGAATTATATAACATGTAGTAAAAATATTTAGTAGTCTGGTCCAGCTGTCAAACATTGGTGTATTCATTCCCAAATTTCACATAATTTCTATTGTAATATGCAGTTCACCAGAAACAGCTTGACAGTCACACATAGGATGTATTTGCAACACAGCAATGAATAATAAAAAAAGTAATGTCTCATTAAGATATTTGATAATAATTAAGATGTATTAATTAATGTCATTAGAAAAAAAAAACAATCCCAAACAAATAAATAATAGATTTTTTCACAAATTCTGAAGCATGAGTAGAGAAAATTGAAACGTTTCTTAGCAGCTGTTATATTGATTTAACATTCTTATTAAATTACTACAACAAAATATCCTGTAGTTATATCCTAATACAAAAAGATTTAGTTGCTTCTTGGCACTATAAGTTTATCTAGTGCTTTAAGGCATAATGAGTATTGGATGAGTTTTTGATTTCACACAATCAGCTGCATTTCTACAGCTAGGGTCAGACTTGTGTCTGCCCCTGAGTCTGCAGGATCTGGCAGAAACTTAGTTTCTGCACAGAGCAGCGCATAGCGTTACCAGCAGGTAACACTATGCACCGCCAGGCTATGTATCCCTATGGCAACCGGACGCTTACCGCAGCCACCGGTTTCACAGAGATCTCCAGGATATGGGCTTTTGCAGAGGCGCACAGGAAAATGCTGCAAACAGAGTTTCCTGTGCACTCTGCAAAAGCACATAACCTGAAGAGCCGGCACCTGCAGTAAGGCTAGGGTCACATTTGCGTTATGACCCTAACCTGACGAAAATGCTAAAATCTTAGAGCCAAGCAGGCACAGCGCATAGCGTTAATGGCAGGTAACTCTATGCACTGTCTGCCTGTGCATTCATTGCTATGCTAACCTTATGTATCACGCACCCGCCATCTCCACTCAGCAGACCCGGATATGCGCTTTTGGACAGCACACAGGAAATGTGGTCTCCAGCGTTTTCCTGTTCGTTGCCTAAAAGTGCATATCCAAGTCTGCTGAGTGGATGCGTGATACATAAGATTAGCATAGCAAGTCAAAGGCAGGCAGCGCATAGTGTTACCTTCCGTTAATGCTATGCGCTATGCCTGCCTGGCTCTAAGTTTTTAGCACTTCGGTCAGGCTAGGGTCATAATGCAAATGTGACCATAGCCTAAGTGTCCGGTTGCCATAGGGATCAATAGACAGGCGCAGAATAGCACTACCTGCTGGTAACGCTATGCACTACTCCGGCCAGAAACTAATTTCTGCCAGATCCTGCAAGCTCAGTGGATGACCTTAGCCTACTCCTAGTAGGTAAATTAGGTTACTTGCATTTTTTCATTAATAGCGTTTTTGATTGTTTTTTTACATGCAGTTTTATCACATGTATGAGCCTTTGATGTTGTCTTTTTTTGGTACGTTGGACTAAATGTAACTGTTTTCTTGCTCGATATTTCTGGGTATTTGGCTGCTTTGACATATGCTTAGTGATCCAGTCATGTGGGGATTATGTGCATTTTGGATGACTTTACCCAACATGTGCATGCCAAAAACAAATTATATATATATATATATATATATATCTATTATATAATCGCGAATCGGAAAAGCGCCCCTCCGCGCGCTACTTCCGGCGTGGTCATGTGGATACGAATTTAACATTGGGCGCGAAGCGCCCAATGCTGCGCGAGCAATGGCCGCGAGGCCATTGCGAGTCGCTGGCCCAGGGCGAGCAATGGCCGCGAAGCGGCCATTGCGAGCCGCTGGCCCAAAATCCATCCACAGCCCCGGCTACAACCTTAGCGATTTACCGCTCAGGTAGCGCGAGCAATGGCCGCGAGGCCATTGCGAGTCGCTGCCTGAGCCGCAATTCGCTCCCCGGGGACCATGGAGCCGAGGCGGCATTGCCGCCTCCGCTCCCCGCTACACACAATTCGCCACCCCCCCCCCCCATGTCCGCACAGCCCGCCCCCATCAATGTCCCCACAGCCGACCCCCATGTCCGCACAGCCGACCCCCATGTCCGCACAGCCCACCCCCAGCAATGTCCGCACAGCCCGCCCACATAAATGTCCGCACAGCCCACCCCCATGTCCGCACAGCCGACCCCCATGCCCGCACAGCCCACCCCCATGTCCGCACAGCCCGCCCACATCAATGTCCGCACAGCCCACCCCCCTGTCCGCACAGCCGACCCCCATGCCCGCACAGCCGACCCCCATGCCCGCACAGCCGACCCCCATGCCCGCACAGCCGACCCCATGCCCGCACAGCCGACCCCATGCCCGCACAGCCGACCCCCATGCCCGCACAGCCGACCCCCATGCCCGCACAGCCCACCCCCATGTCCGCACAGCCCACCCCCATGTCCGCACAGCCGACCCCCATGCCCGCACAGCCGACCCCCATGCCCGCACAGCCGACCCCCATGCCCGCACAGCCGACCCCCATGCCCGCACAGCCCACCCCCATGCCCGCACAGCCCACCCCCATGTCCGCACAGCCGACCCCCATGCCCGCACAGCCGACCCCCATGCCCGCACAGCCGACCCCCATGCCCGCACAGCCCACCCCCATGCCCGCACAGCCCGCCCCCATCAATGTCCGAAAAACCCCCCATGTCCGCACAGCCGACCCCCACTAATGTCCACACAGCCCCCCCCATGTCCGCACATACTTACATGTCTTCTTAGTCATCTGATCGTCCGTCCGGCCAGGCGTCCTCTTCGTCCGGCCAGGCGTCCTCTTCGTCCGGCCCCGGGGATCTTCTGTCTTCTTCCAGCTCCGACGTCCTCTTCTCTTCTCATTCAGGTACAATGGACGACAAATCCGCCATTGTATCTCAATGAGATATGAGCGGCTCTTCTGATTGGTCGCTGTGTACTGCCCTCAGCCAATCAGAAGAGCCCCTCATTGAGCTCGAATTCTGATTGGTCGGCGCCCAATCCGAAATCGGGCTCACTGCCCATAGACATGTATTAGCGGTGTGTCCGCGATTTTACGGCCGACAAATAGAACCAGGTGGCCGGCCATAAAATCGCCGACACACCGCTAATGTATGTCAATGGGAAAAATAGCGGACCTGAATGAGAACTGTCTCACTTAACATAAATAATAAATTAAATAATAAATAAAATAATTTAAAAAGAATTAAAAAATAATAAAAAATAATAATAAAAAAATAATAAAAAATTAAATAAAAATAATAATAAAAAAATAAAATATATGCTAATCAGCTCAGCCATTTTGGCGGACCACAATGAGAACTCTGTCTCACTTAAAATAAATAATAAAATAAATAATAAATAAAATAATTTAAAAAGAATTAAAAAATAATAAAAAATAATAATAAAAAAATAATAAAAAATTAAATAAAAATAATAATAAAAAAAATAAATATATGCTAATCAGCTCAGCCCTTTTGCCGGACCACAATGAGAACTGTGTCTCACTTAAAAAAAATAATAAATTAAATAATAAATAAAATAATTTAAAAAGAATTAAAAAATAATAAAAAATAATAATAAAAAAATAATAAAAAATTAAATTAAAATAATAATAAAAAAAATAAATATATGCTAATCAGCTCAGCCCTTTTGGCGGACCACAATGAGAACTGTGTCTCACTTAAAATAAATAATAAATTAAATAATAAATAAAATAATTTAAAAAGAATTAAAAAATAATAAAAAATAATAATAAAAAAATAATAAAAAATTAAATTAAAATAATAATAAAAAAAATAAATATATGCTAATCAGCTCAGCCCTTTTGGCGGACCACAATGAGAACTGTGTCTCACTTTAAATAAATAATAAATTAAATAATAAATAAAAGAATTTAAAAAGAATTAAAAAATAATAAAAAATAATAATAAAAAAATAATAAAAAATTAAGTAAAAATAATAATAAAAAAATAAATATATGCTAATCAGCTCAGCCCTTTTGGCGGACCACAATGAGAACTGTGTCTCACTTAAAATAAATAATAAATTAAATAATAAATAAAAGAATTTAAAAAGAATTAAAAAATAATAAAAAATAATAATAAAAAAATAATAAAAAATTAAATAAAAATAATAATAAAAAAAATAAATATATGCTAATCAGCCCAGCCCTTTTAGCGGACCAGAAGGAGAACTGTGTCTCAGTTAAAATAAATAATAAATTTTATAATAAAATTATTTAAAAATAATTAAAAAATTATAAAAAAAATAATAAAAAAAAAAAATTAAAAATTATAAAATATTACAAAAAATAATAATTAAAAAAAAAAATCTAATAATAATTATATTACTGCTATTAATAATGATATTAATGCTAATAATTATGCTATTAATGCTAATAATAATGCTAATAATGCTAATAATTATGCTATTAATGCTAATAATTATGCTATTAATGCTAATAATAATAAGATTAATGCTAATAATAAGCGGCCATTGCGAGCACTCAGCCCCAATAAGTATTGAACGCGCCCCAAAAAGTATTGGACCCCCCCCAAAAGTATTGGACCCCCCACCCAAAAGTATTAGACCCCCCAAAAAAAGTATTGCACCCCCAAAAAAAGTATGTGACCCCCCCAAAAAAAGTATGTGACCCCCCCAAAAAAGTATGTGACCCCCCAAAAAAGTATGTGACCCCCCCAAAAAAATTATGTGACCACCCAAAAAAAGTATGTGACCCCCCCAAAAAAAGTATGTGACCCCCCAAAAAAAGTATGTGACCCCCCCAAAAAAGTATGTGACCCCCCCAAAAAAAGTATGTCACCCCCCAAAAAAAGTATGTGACCCCCCCAAAAAAGTATGTGACCCCCCAAAAAACTATGTGACCTCCAAAAAAAGTATTGGACCCCCCAAAAAAAGTATTGGACCCCCCAAAAAAAGTATGTGACCCCCCAAAAAAGTATGTGACCCCCCCAAAAAAGTATGTGACAAAACAAAAAAGTATGTGACCCCCCCAAAAAAAAGTATCTGACCCCCCCAAAAAAGTATGTGACCCCCCAAAAAAAGTATGTGACCCCCCCAAAAAAAGTATGTCACCCCCCAAAAAAAGTATGTGACCCCCCCAAAAAAGTATGTGACCCCCCAAAAAACTATGTGACCTCCAAAAAAAAGTATTGGACCCCCCAAAAAAAGTATTGGACCCCCCTAAAAAAGTATGTGACCCCCCAAAAAAGTATGTGACCCCCCCAAAAAAGTATGTGACCCCCCCAAAAAAGTATGTGACCCCCCAAAAAAGTATGTGACCCCCCCAAAAAAGTATGTGACCCCCCCAAAAAAAGTATGTCACCCCCCAAAAAAAGTATGTGACCCCCCAAAAAAGTATGTGACCCCCCAAAAAACTATGTGACCTCCAAAAAAAAGTATTGGACCCCCCAAAAAAAGTATTGGACCCCCAAAAAAAGTATGTGACCCCCCAAAAAAGTATGTGACCCCCTTAAAAAAGTATGTGACAAAACAAAAAAGTATGTGACCCCCCAAAAAAGTATGTGACCCCCCCAAAAAAGTATGTGACCCCCCAAAAAAAGTATGTGACCCCCAAAAAAGTATGTGACCCCCCCCAAAAAAGTATGTGACCCCCCAAAAAAAGTATGTGACCCCCCAAAAAAAGTATGTGACCCCCCAAAAAAAGTATGTGACCCCCCCCAAAAAAGTATGTGACCCCCCAAAAAAAGTATGTGACCCCCCCAAAAAAGTATGTGACCCCCCAAAAAACTATGTGACCTCCAAAAAAAAGTATTGGACCCCCCAAAAAAAGTATTGGACCCCCCAAAAAAAGTATGTGACCCCCCAAAAAAGTATGTGACCCCCCAAAAAAGTATGTGACAAAACAAAAAAGTATGTGACCCCCCCAAAAAAGTATCTGACCCCCCCAAAAAAGTATGTGACCCCCCAAAAAAGTATTTTCCCCCCCCAAAAAAGTATGTGACCCCCCAAAAAAAGTATGTGACCCCCAAAAAAGTATGTGACCCCCCCAAAAAAGTATGTGACCCCCCAAAAAAAGTATGTGACCCCCCAAAAAAAGTATGTGAACCCCCAAAAAAAGTATGTGACCCCCCCCCCCCCAAAAAAGTATCTGACCCCCCAAAAAAAGTATGTGACCCCCCAAAAAAAGTATGTGACCCCCCCAAAAAAAGTATGTGACCCCCCAAAAAAAGTATGTGACCCCCCCAAAAAAGTATGTGACCCCCCCAAAAAAGTATGTGACCCCCCCAAAAAAAGTATGGGACCCCCCAAAAAAAGTATGGGACTCCCCAAAAACTATTCACACCCCCCCGAAAAGTCCTCACACCAGCTATAACTACTATAATCAAATTAATGCACATTCTAGAATCCCGATGCATTTGCATCGGGCTCACAGCTAGTATATATATATATATATATATATATATCTTTATCTAGGATTATCTAGAATGTATCACATTTCAAATCGAGGAATATATAGAATGCCTCTTCAATCTACAAATTCTATGCACCTATGGCAATTTTGTGGTGAAAATTGTCAAAAAAAATGCAGCATATCTGAAAGAGGAATTGACATGTTGAGTGTTTAAAATATACATCTTAATACTATGTTCACATGATGTTCTGGCTTCACAGGAGAAATATCTGCTTGCAAATATTGTTGTAAGGATAAATACTGTGCAAAATACACATTTAAAAAAAAAATTCCATTCATTAATACGGATAAAAAATTCTAAAATAGCTGAAACGTTGCAGATTTTCTGATGTGAGTTTACAGGGTTGTCTATTTATATGGATGCACCTAAATAAAATGGGAATGGGTGGTGATATCAACTTCCTGTTGGTGGCACATTAGTACATGGGAGGGAGAAAACTTTTTCAGATGGGTAGTGACCATGGTGGCCAATTTGTATCCAACTTTATTTTTATCAATGGGAAGAGGGTCATGTGACACATCAAACTTATTGAGAATTTCATAAGAATGGTCACAACCCATCTGGAAAAGTTTTCACCCTCCCATAAACTAATGTGCCACAAACAGGAAGTTCATATTACCAACCATTCCCATTTTATGTAGGTGCATCCATATAAATAAGGCTACATTAGACTCATAATATAGCTTTGTAGAGGATACCATATAGGATACCATATAGCCCCACATTTCCAAATGAAGCTTTGATTTTTTGAGCTTGATGACACTAGCAATGTAATTTTTTTCTTTTTAATTGCAGTAGCACCTAGAAGAAAAAGAATCAATGCCCTCTAAATGTGGTGCTGCAGAAGGAAGGTTATCAATTTCACGGATGACAAGAAGTAACAAAAAAAAATCAATTTTGGAACAGATAAAGCCAAATATGTCACTTGAGGCAAGGATTACCAAGCTACAACTTGCTGAATTTGGACACATCATACTAAGAGACCAATCACTAGAGTTGGACATCATGGTAGGAAGAGTAGAAGGAACAAGGCAAAAAGGAAGACCAGCAACCATCCTTATCATCATTCTCATGCATATTTTCAAACTGTTGTTGTATAAACTTGAATGCTTATTGTAACCTACAAAACTCCCCTCTTTAGTTAAGGTTGGAGAAAGGATCACTTAAATGTATAAACCTACAACAACAGAACTCCATAATTAAAATTTCATTATAGAAAAATTGGAGTCACACATACATGGGTCCTATGCAATAATCTTTAGTTCATTAGATCATTACATCAAACCGTGATGACAAAACTCATTATTTTTACACAAGGTGAAAATTTCCACCCAGGACAAATTACAGACAGGTTAAAATAACCACAAAGACCAAAGGAGACAGAGACGTGGTCACTTAAAGTTGAAGGGTGTGCAAACAGCAGGGGGGGATGCAGAATGCAGCCAAGGGGGGGGCAGGATGGAGGCGGGGTTAAGGGCAGGATGGAGTCAGTGTGGGGGGCAAGATGGCGCCGACGGGGAGGGCAGAATGGTGCTGGCGGGGTGGGGGCAGGATGTAGCCGGTGGGGGGGCAGGATGGAGCTGGTGTGTGGGGGGGGGCAGGATGCAGGCGGGGGGGGCAGGATGCAGGCGGGGGGGGCAGGATGGTGGCGGCGTGGGGCGCAGGATGGAGCCGGCGTGGGGGGCGGTATGGAGCCGGCAGGGGGGTGGCAGGATGGAGGCGGCGGGGGGGTGGCAGGATGGTGCTGGTAAGGGGGGCAGGATGGAGGTGGCGTGGGGGCAGGATGGAGCTGGTGTGTGTGGGGGGGCAGGATCAAGCTGGGGGAGGGGGCAGGATGCAGCCGGGGGGGCAGGATTCAGCCGAGGGGGATGTGGGGCAGGATGGAGGCGGCGGGCGGGGGGGCAGGATGGAGCCGGCGGGGGGGCAGGATGGTGCTGGCGGGGGGGCAGGATGGAGGCATTGGGGGGGCAGGATGGAACTGGTGTGTGGGGGGGGCAGGATGGAGCTGGTGGGGGGGCAGGATGCAGCCAACGGGGGGGCAGGATGGAGGCGGTGGGTGGGTAGGATGGAGCGGGCGGGGGGTGCAGGATGGAGCTGGTGTGGGGGGGCAGGATGAGGCTGGTGTGGGGGGGGCAGGATGGATTGAGGGGGTGCTATGATGCGGAGAGGGGGGGAAGGTTGGAGCCGGTGGGGGGTAGGGGCAGGATGGTGGTGGCAGGGGGAGGGGCAGGATGGATGAGAGGATACTCACCTGTGTGCCGGCTTGCAGGACCTGTAGTTGCCTGGGAAACTAATCAGCTGATCGGTTTCTCAGGCAACCACAGGTCCTCAAGCCATGCAGCTAGAGGACGTAGATGGAGAGCGCCGGCGGACGGGTGAGTATCCTCTATGAGGATTTTTTTTTTCAGTAGAAGCAAGCAGGGGGGGGCACAGGAGCCATGGGGGGCGGAGGACGACCCGCGGGGGGCCCGCAGGAGCCGCGGGGGGTCAGGAGGAGCCGCGGGGGGGCTGCAGGAGCGGGCGGAACGTTCCTCCTCCATTGCCTGTATCCGGGCGCCGGCCGGCTAGCCCGCACTGGTGACGTCAGCAGCATGGGTCCGGAGGCCATCACGGAAGTACCCTTTGGGTTTTCCGGAAGTGGCCTTCGGCTTTTATATATTAGATAGGACCCATGTTTGTGTGGCTCCAATTTATCTATAGTGAAATTTTAATTATGGAGTTCTGTTGTTGTAAGGTTATATATTGAATGCTTATTAATTTGAAGCAAATAAGGTGATGTCTACTTCTGTAATGAGTGAAGTTGTGGCCTAATTATATCAACATGCTTCAAAAAATTGTACAGAATTATTATTCAGATTGTTTTCCTCAGGCAACATGGCCCAAAAAATTTTTTTTATGAAAAATGTAAAACTGCTAAAAGTCTTACAGTAGGATGCAGTGCGCTTGTAAATTGCTAGGGTATTGGGGCGTGATAACAGAACAGCAAATATTAAACAGGGTCACAATAAAACATGTTGAGAGAAAAAGGCACATATTAAATGCAAGAGCGAAGGAGGGGGTTCGTGATCCAGCTCACTGTTTAGTTTAGCCCAGGGCCCAGACCAGACGTAAAAACTGTAGAAAAAAGATGATTTTCTAGCTCCAGTTGTACTCCGTGAAAAAAAATCTTTATTAAATAGGGTAACAATTGCAAAAATAGAAAGCTACGCATTTCAAGCATGCAATATGCTCTCTATGAAGCTCTGAGTATTACTGGAGTATTACTGGAGCTGGAAAATCATCTTTTTTCTACATACTAATTGCAAATGATTTGAAGTACCCAAAAGTACAAGATGTTCAGGAACATGGCCAATGTAGACTTAAACCTAACCACCATTACAGTAGACAAGACACATATGTGTAAACAGCAAGACTCGGTCAAGAAATTACTGAAGACAGATTTTTCTAAGGTTTCAAAAATGGACGAGATGAGAATGATACATGGATGGATCCATTGCTGATAAGTATTGGCCACAGACCTTCAATTCAATTGACATGACAGGTGGTTGGAGGTGGGGTACAGCTATCGGCTGGAATTAGTAAAGATGAGCTAGTTGGATCTTCTCAGGTGAGAGATGAACTTTACCCCTTTACACGGACAATTTTCAGCTTTCCCCTTGATCACAGAGCAAACATTTGTTTCATTTTTTTGTCCACATAGAAATATAAGGTCTTGTTTTCTGCAGACAAAGATGTATTTTGAAGGACACCATTCATTTTGCTACATAGTGTACAGTAAAACAGGAAACAAATTTCAAAATGGGAAGAATTGTGAAACCACCCCCACAATAATAACACGTGTTTTGGAAATTGTTTTTGCACTGCATATTTTGTTGTAAAAATTACCATGCAATATTATTCTCCTAATTGGTACGGTTACCGCTATACCAAGTATGCTTTTTTTTTAAATTATTATTTGAGTGGTGAAAAAAACTCCGAAGCTTATTTACGCAAATGTTGGTAGTTGTGTCATTACTTTCTTTTTTCAGTTGATGGAACCATGTGATGTGTTATTTTTTGACTAGCAAAAATACATTTTTATTGATACCATTTTGAAATAGATGAGATATATTTTTATCTATTTCTACACCATTTTTGTGGTGTTGCAGTGCCCTTAAATACATAGTTTTGTAATTCCTGAATTTTTTTTGCTTTCTGTTTTTAGTGATCATGTTAATTATTTTTATTTTTTAACAGACTGTGTTTTTATGAATGCAGTGATACCCCATATGTGTATTTTTTATTATCTTTATTTTAAATTAAGCAAAAGGTTGGGGAATTTGATCTTTTATGATTTTTCTTCATACTTCTCAAAAAAATGTTTTATTTCTTGCTATTTTTAATAGGTTTCTATGATTTCAAGGGAGTGCTGCAATGACAAGAACAGAGGTTTTCGAGAGACTGCTCTCATAGCAAACCATCAGCAAATAATGCCACATACAAAGGACAAATATCACCACATCATGACTAGACCACATATTACCAATACATAATGACCTAATAATAGCACTTGAGCTGCTTTCACACTGCAGCTTTTCCCTGATCAGGGTTCATCAGGTTTTGTGTGCCAAAATCAGTAGAGGAACTTGCAGAGAAAAAGTATAATTGAAAGATTGACACCTGTTCTGGGTTTTGGAGTCACTCCTGGTTTTGGTACACAAACCGGATTGAACCTGATCAGGGAAAAAGCTTCATTGTGAAACCAGCCTTACAAGTGAGAAATACTACCTAAAAAAGGGAAAAAACACTAAAGATAATGTTTTGAGGTGTTAGTGGATATTTTGGCCAAAATATATAAGCTCGTAACCCACCGTCAAGGGCCCTCACACTTACGAGTCCTAACCATATCTCTGTTTTAGCAGAATTAGTGTTTTTTGCACTTTTTTTTTATTTTTTGCAGTGTGCAGCTGAGCCCTCTGGGGAGAGTATGTAATTTGTTTAATGCATGTACATGGTGCGGGGCAGCCCGCCTAATCTAATAGTAAGGGCGTGACCAATAGTCTGCATCCTGACACTATGTGTTACATGTGCTAGTGTGACTAATACCCTATGGTAACCTTGTATCTATAAATACCACCAATCACCTCCCCCATAGCATGGCTGGTTGAAGTTGGCACAACCACCCCCAATGCTTTGGCTGGTTGCACCGGTATAAGACACCTGAGTTGCCTCTCAGTGGAGCTTACAGCCTCCTGCTAAGTGCAATGGATGTTTTTCTTGGCTATCTTTTCAGTGAGTTTTTTCAGATTTGTGGGTATTATCAAAGTCCTGAGACCCCCTCAATCAATTATAAGACATCCTAGAAGTGCATAGCTCAGGAAGTAGGGGCATATCCAGCAGAGTATAGGTGCAGTAAAAATTGAAAGGTTGCATATCTGAAAGAGGTCTTTTTTGTGATCATTAGGGTGTGAAAACTCAGAACCTACCAATCTGCTCAGAAATATGAGGTGTAATACATACAGCTCTGGAAAACATTAGCAGACAACTGCAAAATTTTCAGTTTCTCTGATTTTTCTATTTATAGGTATATTTTTGAGTAAAATGTACATTGTTGTTTTATTCTTTAAACTACTGACAACATATCTCCGAAATTCAAAGCTAAAAATGTTGTATTTATTTGCAGCAAATGAGAAATCGTTAAAATAAAAAAAAGAAACAGCGCTTTCAGACCTTAAATAATGCAAAGAAAAGAAGTTCTTATTCACATGCAAACAACAATACTAATGTTTTAACTCAGGAAGAGTTCAAAAAGCAATGCCCTCCTCCTCCTCGACCTATCCGCCACCTTCGACACTGTTGACCACTCCCTCCTTCTTCGCATCCTGGAATCTCTTGGCATCACGAACCTTGCCCTTTCTTGGATCTCCTTATACCTAAGAGACCGGACCTTCTCCATCACCCACTCCCACACCTCCTCTTCGCCCTACCCCCTATCTGTCGGGGTCCCCCGGGCTCGGTCCTGGGACTGTTACACTTCTCAATCTACACTTTTGGCCTGGGGTAGCTCATTGAGTCCCATTGCCTCCAGTACCACCTCTACGCTGACGACACCCACATCTACCTGTCTGGAACTGACATCACCTCCCTACTGTCCAAAATTCCACAATACCTGTCCGCTATCTCATCCTTCTTTTCTGCCCGCTTTCTTAAGCTGAACATGGACAAAACCGAGTTCATCGTCTTCCCCCCAAACAGCTCCCCCCACTACCCAACCTATCCATCCTCGTCAATGACTGCTCTTTCTCCTCTGTCCCCCACGCCAAGTGCCTTGGAGTAATCCTTGAATCTTCCCTCTCCTTCAAGCCCCACATCCATGCCCTCACCACCTCCTGCTCTCTCCAGCTTAAAAACTTTTCACGGATCCGCACTTTTCTTGACCACGACACTGCTAAAACTCTCATTCACGCTCTCATCATCTCCCGCCTCGATTACTGCAACCTCCTGCTCACCGGCCTCCCTGCTACCTCCCTTGCACCTCTCCAATCTATCCTAAACTCCACTGCCCGTCTAATCCACCTATCTTCCCGCTACTCCCCTGTCTCCCCCCTCTGCCAAGCCCTTCATTGGCTCCCCTCTTCCCAGTGATCCCAGTTTCAAACACTAACCATGACATACAAAGCCATTCACAACCTGTTCCCTCCATACATCTCCGTTAAGGTCTCCCAATATCTTCCCTCATGCAACCTGCGATCCTCCCAAGAACTCCTCCTCTACTTCCCCTTCATTCCCTCTTCTCACAACCGCATACAGGATTTCTCCCGGGCATCCCCCATACTGTGGGACTCTCTTCCCCACCAGACATTCTCCTACCCTGGGATACTTCAAAAGAAGCCTAAAGACCCACCTTTTCCATCAATCCTCCAACCTGCAATGAGACCCGGTCCACCATGCCGCTTTACGACCGATACCTCCCCCTCCTACTGTATCCCCACCCACCCCTTGTGGACTGTGAGCTCTCGCGGACAGAATCTTCTCTCCCCTCCTGTATCTGTTCGACCTGATTGTCCACATTTAATGTACTTGTCCTAGTCTGAACTTTCAGCATGTAAAGTGCCAGGGAATTTAATGGCACTATATAAATAAATAATAATATTTAAGGGAATAACAATGATTTTTATTTACAGCTTTCATGCATCTTGGCATGCTTTCTACCAGTCTTTCACACTGCTTTTGGGTGACCTTATGCCACTCCTGGCACAAAGCAGTTTTTCTTTATTTGATGGTTTGTGACTATCCATCTTCCTCTTGATTACATTCCAGTGGGTTTCAATAGGGTTCAGGTCTGGAGATTGAGCTGGCCATGACAGGGTCTTGATGTGGTGCTCCTTCATCTACACATTGTTTAACCTAGATGTGTGACATGGGGTATTATCTGCCTGAAAAAACAGTCCTCAGAGTTTGGGAACATTGCCTGAGCAGAAGGAAGCAAGTGTTTTTCAAGGATAACCTTGTATGCGGCTTAATTCATGCGTCCATTGCAAAGATTAACCTGTCCAATTCCAGCCTTGCTGAAGCATCCCCAGATCATCACCGATGCGCCACCAAATTGCACAGTGGGTGCAAAACACTGTGGCTTGTATGCCTCTCCAGGTCTACATCTAACCAATAGACGATTAGGTGTTGGGTAAAGCTGAAAATTAGACTCATCAGAGAAGATTACCTTACTCCAGTCATCTATGGTCCAATCCTTATGGTCTTTGTCAAACTTTAGCCTGGCTCTCCTTTGCTTCCCATTGATGAAAGGCTTTTTTTCTAGCTTTACATGACTTGAAACAGTCACAAGACATCAAACAATGAACTGCTTACATTTTTTGCCAGGAGTGGCATAAGGTCACCCAAAAGCAGTGTGAAAGACTGGTGGGAAGCATGTCACAACGTATGAAAGCTGTGATTAAAAATCATGGTTATTCTGCCAAATATTGATTTATGAAGTCTGATTTAAAACATGAGCATTGTTGTTTCTAAATGAATAAGAACGTGTTTTCTTTGCATTATTATATACCTATAAAGAGAAAATCAGAGAAACTGAAAATTTTGCAGTGGTCTCTAAATTTTTTCCAGAGCTGTATAAAATATCTCCCAAACGTTCGGAGATATTTTATATGTATCATGGTCCTCATGTACAGTAATTATGTCTGGCAGCAACAATAACTCCAATAATCTCCTAACCATTTTAAAACCACTGGGAGTTGCTTATTAATGTGATACATTTGTATATGGAGAGTGGTAACTTGACATTAAAATTAATTGATGTACTAAGCTTGGTGCTTAGCATTTTGGTAATGATTCTGGTGATGTATTGATTTGCTGATGACTATTTGGCTGCTGCAATAATGTACTGATAGTGATTCTGGTCATTTATTTGTATATATATATATTTTTTTTTTAAACCATTAGTTTTTTATTTATAGATAGAAAAACATACATTGAATAATCTGATCAAACTGATCAGAAGCAGTGACATATAACAAATTGGGGGATTGGGGGGAGGAAGGAGAGAAAGGGGGGGAAGCTCTAGGGAAGAAGGTGTGGAGGAGGGGAGGGGGAGAAGGGAATGGAAGGGTTATGCAGTATATAATTTCAAACAACTTATATACAAGTCACAATATAGAATTAAGTATTGCCAGAGAGCTCATTTTAGTCCAGCATGTGGGGAGGTCATCCCCTCTGTTCCCTTATAGCTTATTTTGCCTTAAAGTGTCATTCTGGGATGGACACCGTGTTATAGATTGAAGTGATCCACGGGTCCCACCAAGTGAGGACCTTCATCCTGCGTGGTAAATCATGTGCTAGATACAGTTCATGAGATAAATGTGAGTTCAGGCGTGAGGTGACTTCAGGTATCGTCGGAGGGGAAGGGGATTTCCACAAGGCCGCGATAGATTGGCGCGCTGCTATTAATATATTCGTAATAATGGGTCTAAGGGGGGACGGTATGGAGTGCAGGTCAATGCCCAACAACGCTAGGGGTGCGGAGAGTTTGGGGGGGACACCAGTTAACACCTCTATGAGTGCTTCTACCTTTGTCCAGAAGGTCTGAATTGGAGGGCATTCCCACCAGATATGGGCATCAGTGCCAGGGAACTGCAAGTCCTCCAGCAAAGAGGAGAGATCGTGGGGGCGTCGCGTCCAAATTTCGCAAGGTGAGCAGGAGTAAGGTACTAACCCATTGAAAGTTTTTTGGACTGCTCCAGATGGTTCACACATCGGGTAAATTTAGCTGCATGGTTAGAGGCTCTATGCCAGTCTTCCAGGGAGGGCCAAGAACCCTAGCTTGCTCTCCCATCGGGTCATATATCGGGTCAAGCCAGATTGTTTGAAAAAGGCTTGCTGGGACAAGTTAATTAAGGAGGGATCCCAATCAGGAAGTGTGCAGGTGTCCAAGAAATGCTTGACTCGCAGATAAGAGAAATAGGCCGAACTCGGAAGGGAGAATTTAGATATTAAAGAAGAGAAGGGGGTTATAGTATTCATAGATATGATGTCTTTCAGTAATAGGATGCCTGCCTCTCTCCAGCTTCGAAGGGAGATATCCACCATACAGGACTCCAGGGCCTGGACCGTAAGATATCTAGTAAAAAAGGGAAAGTGTGCTTTCGCTAGAGCGTGCCAAATGGTGACCAGAGCTTGCATAGACTTCAAAGGCGTGGAAGGGGGGCTAGTGCATAGGTAAGACATTTGTAAGAGAGTGGTTGTAGAGTGATATGGGGAATGTGCAGATTCTATTTGAAGCCATCTAGAGGGTGGGGTCATGGTCCACCAAATTTTAGCAATGTCTAGGTGAACCGCTCGGTAATATGATAAAATGTCTGGTACATCCAAGCCCCCTAGTGTAGATGGTAAAGTGAGCGTTGTCAGTGCTACGCGGTGTGGTTTGTCGTTCCAAACAAACTTTCCAATGAGAGATTGAAATAAGTTTATATAGCGTCTCGGAAGCATCAGAGGAATACATCTATACATATAGATGAGCTTGGGTAGCATCATCATCTTGACTATATTAATCCTAGCAATCCAAGATAATTGTGTCATAGTGTATTCTGCGCATAGGGACTTCAAAGTGGACAGCAACACTTCACAATTTGTCTTGGCCAGTACCGGGGTGGAAATCACTTGAATACCCAAATATTGAAATCCCTGGGGGGCCCATAAGAAGGGAAATTTAGACCGAAGTGTAGATTGTGTGAGCGGGGACAGATTCACCGGAAACAAGGAAGACTTGGTGAGGTTTAATTTGTAGAATGGGATATTAGAAAAGGTCGTGAGGAGAGAGACCACGGCCGGTACAGAGACCGTGGGATTCGTGCAAGCGAGAAGGACGTCATCTGCGTACAAGGAGATCTTATGTTCAGAATGCTCTACAGTCACTTCCAAGATGTCCGGGTGTACCCTAACTGCAGCTGCCAGCGGCTCCATAGCAAGAGCGAAGATAAGAGGAGAGAGGGGGCAGCCCTGTCTCGTCCCATTGGAAATGTCAAAGGTGGAGGAGGAAAAGCCTCCCACCTTGACATAAGCACAAGGGGAGGAATATAATGCTACTATTCCCGAGCGGATATTGCCACCGAAGGCAAATATATCCAGGACGGCTGCCAAGTACCCCCAGTGCACTCGATCAAAAGCCTTCTCTGCGTCAAGGGATAGAAGAACACTGGGGGTCCCTCTCTGCTCAAGGATCTCCAAGAGGTCCACCACTCTCCGAGTCGCAATCTCTCGCCTGTCGGCCAGGGATGAAACCCACCTGGTCCGGGGTGATCAGGGAAGAGATAACGGTCTTGAGATGATCCGCCAGCAGCTTCGCATATAGTTTGATGTCGCAGTTAAGTAGAGCTATCGGGCGGTAATTGCCCGGGAGCGACGGGGGCTTTCCCGGTTTTGGAATAGTTGAAATAGCAGTGGTCAGACCCTTCGCTTTAATACGTCCCTTTCGCTGCCAGAATTCAAAAAGAGTGAGCAGGTGGGGGGCCAGAAGTGGGGCAAAAGAGGAGTAGTATAAGTAAGAGAAACCATCTGGACCCGGGGCTGTGCGTTTCCTAGAAGACCGGATTGCTCCGAGAATCTCCGTCAGTGTGAAAGGAGAATTTAGGTATGTCAGCTGGTCGGTGGAAAGGTGTGGAAGCTGGAGGTTGGAGAGAAAGGAGGAGATGGCATTAGCAGAAGGTTGGGGGGTAGAGGGTGAGTTAGAAAGGTCATACAGGTCATAGTAGTAGTCTCGAAAATGTTCAGCACTCTGAATTGGGTTACGGATGTGAGCTCCAGATTTAAAAAGGAGATGAGAAATTTTAGAACGTTGCTCGACCTTCTTAACTCTACGAGCCAGCAGAGCTCCGGCCCTATCACCCATCCCATAGTAATGGGATCACACTTTTTTCAACTGGTGCTCTACTCTGGACAGGAGAAGAGCACGTAGGCGAGTACGTGCTCCAGAGAGTGCAGAGAGAGTAGTGGGGTCAGAATTAGAGAGAAATGCTTTCTCCAGAGATTTGACTTCGGTCGTCAAGGAGTTGAGGCTATTAGTAAATAGTTTTTTAGAAAGAGCCGCCATTTTCAGGCAATGCCCGCGAATGACCGCTTTATGAGCGAACCATAACCCATCTGGAGCAATCCCAGGAGTATTATTAAGTCTAAAGTATTCTTTTAAGTGGGAGGATAGTATCTCTTGATTTTTTGGGGAAGTCAGCAGATAATCATTCAGTCTCCAGGGGGCCCTGGGGATGCGTGGTGTAGAGTCGGCGATTGTGAGAGAGAGAGGGGCGTGGTCTGACCATGAGATGACATCGATATCTGCTGTCAAGCAAAGAGGCAGGAGGGAATTGTTCACTAGAATAAAATCTATTCGACTAAATGTTTTATGTCTATTAGAAAAGAACGTATAGTCTCTCTCATTACCATGAAGGTATCTCCAGATGTCGTGTAGTCCAGCAGATGAGACCAGGGGGAAGAGGTCAGTACGGTATGAGTTCGGAGAAGAGCAATCTAAATGTTTATTTAGAGGGGCATTAAGGTCACCTGCAACCATTATGTGGCCCTCCATGGTTGGTATATGGGTCTCCAGTAGATGTCTGAGAAATTTAAATTGATTCTCATTAGGGGCGTATATGACCAGTAGAGAGTAGAGGACCTCGTCCAGTTTAGCAGTGACTAAGAGGAATCTACCCTCCGGGTCTGATATAGTATTAATCAGATCAAATGACAGGGATGAACTGATGAGAATCGCCACCCCTGCCCTCTTCTCCGTGCAGTTTGAAAAGAATTGATGTGGGTAGAGGGGGGTCGTTATGCGTTTATTGTCTCCTTCTAGAAGATGAGTCTCCTGGAGGAAGACCATTCCAGCCCGTGACTTTTTAAGTTGGGAACGCAGGAGCGATCTCTTTTGGGGTGAGTTAAGCCCATTAACGTTAAGTGCTAGTACGTTTACAGGCATGGGTACAGAGAAAGGACAACACATCTGCGATTGTAACAATGTGAGGTCAATAGTACTGCATTAGGGGGGGAGGAGGAGTGGGAAAGGTGACTGACAATAAAGCACAGCATGCTGGTTCGTACATGTTTCCCCGCTGCCGGTACCTAGTATGGCCGGGAGAGCAGGGTGTCCAAACCAGAAGGTGGTGGGGAAGAACAAACACAGAAAACAGAACAGAAAATAAACAAGCAAACCACCGAAGTGGATCTAAAGAGTCCCAGCGTCCTAAAAAGAACGCTGTAAAAAATGGAAAAAGTTGTCTTAGTCCAGAGCGCGAAAATGCGCTCAGTGGGGCAGTAATCACCCATGGCTGCAGGACCCAAGGTAGAGGAGAAAGGTGAGATAGAGGACGTAGAAGGGTGAGAAGAGCGTCGCAGAGGCGATAGGAGAGGGGGGAACGGTAGAGTAGCGGTCTAGGTGTATAGTAAGGTAGAGGAGAAGATAAAGGGTGGGGGAAAAGGTGAGCGAGACTAGGGTTAGAAGGAGAATCAGAGAGGTATCCTCAGAGAGCGAGGACAAAGAGGGAGATGGAGGAGTTGAAAATCAGAGAAGAGAGAGGTTAAGAACACGTAGAGAAAGGGGAAGAAGGTCAAGAAATAGGGAGAAAAAAAGAGAAATCGAAGTAGAAAAACTTGTACGACCTGCTGGGTGATGTACAACAGACAGGAAGGCGAGCCCCAGGAGAAAAATAGAAAATTCTTCGGCCCAGACAGCCTGCCAAAGTTCAGGCTACATCCCACTCCGGATCTATCTTTTTGTGCCTGGGACGGGAGTCAAGACGTCGGTTTTGCGGCTCACGGCGATCACGCTGAGGCGGCGCTGTGAAATCTGGCGGAAGCAAGTCACATTTCTTTAGGAGTGACGCCGCCTGGCCGGTGTAAGACACACGTGGGAGACATCATTTCTTCGGACGACCAAGCGTGTCGGGCGGCCCCAGTGATAAGATACAAGACGATGGGACTGTGCAGCTGCATGCCTCTCACAGGGGCTGTGTAAAAGTAAGAATCAATAAGCAAATAAAGTTTTTACAAAGTTGAAAAAAAAACAAAAAACATAAAAGTTCAAATCACCCCCCTTTTCTCCCATCCACAATAAAAGTATATATGTAAAAAAAAAAAATACACATATTTGGTATCGCCGCGTTCAGAATCGCCTGATCTATCAATATAAATAATCAAATAATGAGATCCGTGAACTGCGTAGCGCAAAAAAATGGTTCAAACGCCAAAATTACGTTTTTTTGATCACTGCAACAGTGCTAAAAAATGCAATAACGGGCGTTCAAAACAGCGCATCAACCCAAGTATGGTATCATTAAAAACGTCAGCTCGAGACGCAAAAAATAAGCCGTCACCCAGCCCCAGATCCCGAAAAATGAGGACGCTACGGGTCGCAGAACCACCTAGATACCAATAAAGGTATACATGTTTGGTATCTACAAACTCGTACTGACCCGAGGCATCACACGGTCATGTCGGTTTTACCATATAGTGAACAAGGCGACTACAAAACCCAAAAAACAAACGTCTTATTGCACTTTTTTTGCAATTTCACTGCATTTAGAATTTTTTTGCAATTTCCCTGTACACTATATGGTAAAAAGAATTATTGCATCTGAAAGTACAACTCGTCCCGCAAAAAACAAGCCATCATATGTCTGTGTAGACAGAAAAATAAAAACGTTATGGCTCTTGGAAGCCGAGGAGCGAAAAAACGAAAATGAAAAATTTCTTCATCACTAAGGGGTTAAACATCCTATCAGTATGTCTTTTCAATGTGGGAGGAAACCCACACAAACACAGGGAAAACATACAAATTCCTTGCAGATGTTGTCTTTAGTGTCCTTGCTGAGAATTGAACCCAGGACCTCAAGACCCCAGTGTTGCAAAGGCTGCAGTGCTAACCACTTGAGCCACCATGCTGAATGGTTCTGTATTCAATTTCTGATGCTGATTATGGTTCTATAGTCAAGTACTGATGGCGGTCATTGTGATTCATTTATGTATTGATAAGATTCAGCTACTATATTCATACATGATCATGGTAGTTCAAGTGTTTTACTTATATATTGATGTATTAATTTACTGATGGCTTTTAATCAACACACAATCGCAACTAAGCAAATTGCATACATGCGATCACATAATCATCTGCTTGAGCAGGCAAAAAAGCAAAATCTTGACAGCAAACTGCAGTCACATATTTGGATATTGGTATTTTTGGCTATGTAATGAAGTGCAGAAACACTCTTTAATGTGTCCAGACTAACATAGGGTAGGGTCACATAGCAAACCTAAATTGCATTCACCGCATCCGGATCCGGATGCGGTGAACGCAATGCCGGGCACACACATTTTTTTACAAAAATGTGTGCTGAATACCGCACTGCGGTCACCGGATGGCTCAGGATGTGTAATCCTGAGTCATCCGGTAACTGCATAGGTTGCGGTTCCCGGCTCAGCAAACCTAGTAAAGAGTTAAATTGATTACTAAAGTACTGTTTGAGGTCTGAAGGGGGGCTTAGACCCCCCTACAGACCGGCCGCCCACTTCGGTGGCCTCCTAAAACAATATCCCCGCTGGCACGGGCTTCTCCGAGCCCGTGCAAGTCCCCACACCCCCAGCCCCCCGAATTACTATACAGGGGTGCCTGCACCCCTCTTGTATCCTTATTCCTGTATGGGGGGGAAAATGATATATTACAGTCTTGGTGAAAGTACATATTTACGTGTCTTCTGCTCCAATGTGGTGACGAATCCATGGGCGGGGCTGTTTGCGGCAGCCTCCACCCCATCATTTCTTATGGCCGACCCCTCTGTGCCTCAGCCATTGATGTGAGGCCGGCCGCGTCATGAAAGGGGCGGGGCGCACGGTGTGACGTGTTCGGCCCGCCCCTTTCATGATGCGGCCGGCCTCACATCAATGGCTGAGGCACAGAGGGGGCGGCCATAAGAAATGATGGGGCGGAGGCTGCCGCAAACAGCCCCGCCCATGGATTCGTCACCACATTGGAGCAGAAGACACGTAAATATGTACTTTCACCAAGACTGTAATATATCATTTTCCCCCCCATACAGGAATAAGGATACAAGAGGGGTGCAGGCACCCCTGTATAGTAATTCGGGGGGCTGGGGGTGTGGGGACTTGCACGGGCTCGGAGAAGCCCATGCCAGCGGGGATATTGTTTTAGGAGGCCACCGAAGTGGGCGGCCGGTCTGTAGGGGGGTCTAAGCCCCCTACAGACCTCAAACAGTACTTTAGTAATCAATTTAACTCTTTACTAGGTTTGCTGAGCCGGGAACCGCAACCTATGCAGTTACCGGATGGCTCAGGGATTACACATCCTGAGCCATCCGGTGACCGCAGTGCGGTCCCGGCAAACGCTGCGAAAACTGCTGCCTGCATGATTTTAAACGCAGGCAGCAGTGCCGGATCCGGCCACCGGATGGCTTGTGAAGCCATCCGGTGTTTTGCATAGGCTCCTATCAGGAGCGTTTCCTGGTCCGGTTTTGAGCTTTTTTAAAGTTCAAAACCGGATCAGGATTTTGCAAACAAAACGGAAATGTGACCCTAGCCATAGTTTCATAAAGGCAAACTAAATGTATTTATTATTTTAAAAATAGAAAAAAAATGGTCAGTCAATTTTTATTGGTCTGTAAATAATGTAAAACATGAAACCACTTGTAATTGTATTACTTTGCAATTCCTATCTAAAGATTTTGATTGGAAATGAATAACTGCCACTTCTTTTACTGTAATATTGCCCTAAAGCACACACACTTCCAGTTTTTTTCTTAATGCAATACATGCTAACACAATGTACATTAAGGACGTAAGCACATGGAGCCAAAAGATAGCATTTATAAAAATATATAGGGCCATATGTTATTGCCATATGTTTTTAAGTACACAACTTAAAGAAAGTCATTTTTTTGAGCATCGTATAAAAAAGTGCCATATTTTATCAAAACCTGTATTACAGAGCTTTGCTAATATAACAATGAAAGCATTGATTCTAGAGTAGAAAATCTCTGTAATGTTGTACTGGATAAAGATGAGAGAACATTTTGAAGTTCGGATTCTGTTCAGTTCACCGAAGGGACATGTGTTTGCCAACATTTATGCCGAACTTCTTAACCTCATTTAAATCAATAGGAGGCAAAATCAAGGGCCAAGATGGTTTCAAAAGCTCCCAAACACAGCTTAATCTGTTTTACAGATATTATCTTACTACATTGTTACTTAGCAGGCTTCAGCACTGATGTCACCATGTTTTTGGGCCCGCTCATGAACCTCCAACATGCTCATGACTTCCCTGAGGTTGTCTAAGGTTACACAGCAGGTATCATGCATCACAGAATCCCACTGTGTGACCTGAAGTGCCTGCAGGTGGAGCTGCATCTGCCGCCTAACGGCTGACTTGCAGCCCAGATCCGGCAAGACCAATGTATCATCTATGGGGCTTGCGTTCCAGTGCAGCAAGTGTAGTTTTGCTGGATCCAGCTGCAAGCGGCATTTTTTTCTTCGCGGCCGCGCAAGTGCCGGATCTGCTGCATCTGACAGAACCACACTTGCCACACCGTACCGCAAGCCCCATAGACAATACATGGGGCTTTCCGGATCAGAGCTGCAAGTTGGCCGTTAGGCGGCAGATGCAGCGCCACTTGCCAGATCTGCCACACATCAGCTTATCCGCTGATTACTAAGAGAGTAATGGAATTTATATTTGTTCCTTTTGCGGAAATGTATAGCACTGAAGATTCCATTATGCTCGCATATTTCCGTCCCGTGATAAATCTAAGGAACCCCCAATAAAAATAATAAAAAAACAAAAAAATGTGTAGGTATTTTTTTTTGGTTTTACATGCAGAATAACATCATGTAAACTGGGAGCGACATATAGGCATCTAATAAAGCGATTGTATTTTTTACATACCAGTAATTAACCTGTCTCACATGATATCATGATATATTATAATAGTAATATGTATTTTTTATATAGGTTCATTATCATCATGAATCATATAAATGGGGTTTTTCAACCGGGATTACTAGTGTTAAGACCTAGTATCATTGATTAGAAATTGTTCACAGGAGTGTGGGATTGTCTTGTATGTATATATGTGTATGTGTTTTGTTATATTGTGAGCCTATGTCTAAGGGGACAGACCCCCTGAAGCGCGTCTGGTGGCCCCCACAAGGGGTTCAAAGTGTGAATATTTTTTTAGGACTAAAAGTCCTAATAATGATCTTGATGGTTTAAATGTAGAGGAGTAGCACTGGATCCCTTTTCATTTGTTCATGTTATACAGCTGCCGGATGGCCTACCAATCACCTTTATGAAGATGACTTAAAAAGATTGTATGTAGTCATAGTCTTTTGGGAAAATGGTCATGCAGCAGGGTAAACTGTAAATGTAAACTGTAAATGTAACACTAATGCCCAGTTTCTTGTTCTGCTATGAAGCCACACCCTATTTGCCTTGGGTATATTGGTAGTTGAAGTGATTGGCTTTAGGGCCATGCAACCACTCTCAGGCAATAGCAACTACGAGCCAAATCTCATCAAGGAAGGAGCCAGGACAGGGTGGTTCCTGCCATATTGTATAATTGCTTGGAGGGGTAGGGGTCCCCATATGGCATTCTCCCAATCAAAGCCCTCTGGTAGTGGTTATACACATGCCTTGGAAACTGGGAATTCTACCTCCTACTTTTCCTCAGTCCCCTCGGTCCCCTCATCATCTTCATCATGCTCCTAGTCATGGTGTATTTGCTTATCCGGTAGCTGTGGTACCAGCTGCAGGTGTTAAACAGCCAGGAATGATGCACAATCCTCTGGAGTTTGAGATCTGGTGCTCCTGAAGTGGATGGGGATTGGGTCACCTCCTAACTGTGAGTTCCTCAGGTCCTCCTCTAGCATCCAAGCCCAGCACTGGACCCGGACTTCACTGCATTTGAGGCCCAATGTGGGTAGCATGGTAGAGCTCCAGGTATCATATGTGTCCGTCTACGTTGTCCTGTGCGGGTTGCTCTGGGGTGGTGCAGAAGATTATCTCCCTCAGAGCAGGCATATTTTGCGTGGGATCCACAGCCAAACTGCATAGTGCAGGCACATATTAGCAAGCGGTTAGGCTGGCTTCACATTTGCGTATGTGTCTGCATGCTGATGGCATGCAGACACAAACGCAGTCAAAAGCAGGGACATTTTGATGTGTCCGCAGCGGATAATGTCCGCCTGCGGACACATCACTGTGCAGCCCGGCAGCCAATCGGCGTTGTCCGGGGGCGGGCCGGAGGCGGAGATCAGCGGTGGAGATCTCCTCCTCCCCGCCGCCGGTAAGCTCCGGGACATGTCGGCGGGGAGAAACAGCTGATTTGACAGCTGTTTGAATCTCCCGCGCCGACACCGAGAGGAGATGTCAGCGCGGGAAGATTCAAACAGCTGTCAAATCAGCTGTTTCTCCCCGCCGACATCGCTGGCAGATTACCGGCGGCGGGTAGGAGGGGAACATCAGAGGCTGAGCTAATCTCCCAGTGGCCGTCGGTGATCTCCTGTGACATCACCGGCGGCCACCGGGAGAGATCTCAATGTGATCCGCAGCGTTCTCCTGCGGTGTCATGCAGAGGACACTGCGGACCCATTGAGATCAATGCATTTCTTGTGCGCTTGCAGGCGCTTGCGGATAGAGCAAGCGCTGCGAACGCACAAAAAAATTCTGCAAGCTGCGTTTGGAGCGCGGTCGGAGGGCGCATAAATTATGCGCATCCGAACGCAAATGCTGCCAAACGCAGCCAAACGCAGGCACATGCGTTCCCATGTTAAACATAGGAACGTATGTGCGCAAGCGTTTGGCTGTGTTTGGTACGCAGCGTTCCATATGCAAATGTGAAACCAGCCTCACTGTAGCAAAGTATAACTGCGTTGTACTGCACTGCACTGTTAAGATGGTGCCGAGCTCCAAAGTAGCGCCTCTTTGCTTTGACTAGGGGCCTGCCTCTTCCAGTGCCAGCAGTCAGACACAAACATTCACTTATAGGAATTACTGTTTACACAATCTTGTTACCTAGCTCCTCCATAATCCATGGGATGGGCTGCAGAAGTCACTTCACTTACAAATCTCATTCCCCATGCCACAAGGTAAAACCTGAACTTGCGGTTGAGTAGAATGATTACTGAAGCCTGACTTATTTGGAGGACAAAATAATTATGAAAACAAATAAGTTTATTTAAGTCACCAATTCATCTGGAATGCTGAAAAAGGCTAGAGGGCAGAAATGCAAGGTCAAATTCAATATTGATTATACATATAAGACACTTGTGCACATGAAAAAAATCTGTATTGTAAACATATGGAATAAAATGAAAAGAGAAAAAATGTGGAAATGATATAAGGTACTTTTTCAAGGCACTGTAAGGGCTCCAGCACCCATTCATGAAAGGGAATAATCCACAGAGTTGGATGTGAAAACAATTACAAGGCCCAGTTAGCAGTAAGTGAAATTGCCTGGCCTTATAATTGCAACGTTTATCTGAATCCAGCCTAAGGCTGGGGTCACAGTTGACATGAGTTTTTTTTTAATGATTTTACAAAACTCATGCGTTTTTTCATGTCAGCATGAGTTTTGTAAGGTGTGTGATGGCTCCCTGCGTTTTTGGGTGCGTTTTTGAATCTGCACCTAAAAATAGTGCTTGTAGTATTTTTTTGAGCGTTTTGAAAAACGCATGCGTTTTTATAACATGGGTTCCTATGTGAAACGCATGCAAAAACGCATGTACAATTAGTACCTTTTAGTGCCATTCAAAAACGCATGCGTTTCCCATAGGAGCCCATGTTAAAAAAACGCATGCGTTTTCTAAAACGCTTGCGTTTTTTTAACATGGGCTCCTATGGGAAAAGCTTGCGTTTTTGAATGGCACTAATTGTACATGCGTTTTTGCATGCGTTTTCCATAAGGCCCCTTATTAAAAAACGCATGCGTTTTTGGATATGCTCCAAAAACGCATGGGACAGTCACACATGCTTTTTGGCTATTAGGGCATGCGTTTTTTTAACATGGGGGCCTATAGGTGCGTTTTTTACATGCGTTTTTGAAAACGCAGGTCTCCAAAAACGCATGTGATAAATGCTACTGTGACCCCAGCCTTAGGTTGGATTTCTGCTAAAGGGGAAGAAAAACCTCTTTAAATTTTCATCCTTAGCGAGTGTGAGCACATTGTGCATTTGGAAGCCCAAGTACTGGATCTAAATGAGCAGCTGGCAACACTGAGATCAATAGACAATATGGAAAGGATTGTGCTGCTCATTGGGATAGATGTCAGGGAGGATTGACGTATAGAGCTTAAGGACAGTGAGACAGCTAGCTGAGTGACAGTTAGAAGAAGGGGTAGAAAGGAGAGTCCCAGGGAGGCTGATTAGAATTAATTCTGCTTGAAAATAATTCAGATATCATGGGGATATCGGAAACATGACTGGATGTGGGCTATGACTGGGCTGTTAATTTACAGGGCTATAGTATGTTCAGAAATGATCGTACCAATAAGCGAACTGGGGTTTGTTTATATGTAAAATCATCCTTAAAACCCATACTGCGTGATAATATATGAGAATCTATTGAAATTGTAGAGTCCCTATTGGTGGAGATAAGGGGAGTGGGAAAAATAATAAATTACTGATAGGGGTTTGTTATAAGTCCCCAACAATAATGGAAGTGGAGGAGAATATCCTCATAAAGCAAATAGATGAAGCAGCGACTCAGAGAGAAGTCATTATTATGGGGGACTTCAACTACCCTGAAATACATTGGGGATCAGAAACCTGCAGTTCAAGCAAAGGTAATAGGTTCTTGACAACTATGAGAGACAATTACCTTTCACAACTGGTTAAGGACCCAACAAGAAAGGGGCACTTCAAGACCTAAAATTAACCAACAGGCCCATCTGCATATCAAATATACGGGTTGGGGGTCACTTTGGTAATAGTGATCACAAAATAATAAGTTTTCATGTATCTTTTAATAAAATGTGTAGTAGAGGGGCCACAAGGACCCTAAACTTCAGGAAAGCAAATTTCCAACAGTTGAGAGATGATTTTAGTGCAATAAACTTGGGTGCACAACACTTTCTGGTGAGAGACTAATCCCCCCACCTTTCATTGAATTCTCCCCACTAGACCACCAGGTGGTTTTCATGCTGTGCTCTTCCATGTTCATTGTCTTACAAATAAATACTAAATGACACATATAAATGTGTTATCCTCACAATAGTGCATGAGATTAAGAAGAAGGTGTTCATCTTAACAAAATAATTTTTATCCCACATATTTTTTCTTTCTTATTTCCTCAGACAATATAATTGAATCCCTATGTTCTTACTGCTGCGATTCCCTCAAAGCTCCCCTGCCTAAGTAAATAAACATAAAAATATAAATAGTGTATAGAGAAAAGATGATTTGGATCAAAGATCTTTATGACAATCAAAGAATAAATATGTCATGTGTGTTATTTTACATAGGCTAGGGTCACATTTCAGTTTTTTTTTTTTTAAACCTGATCCGGTTTTGAGCTTTTAAAAAGCTCAAAACCGTATCAGGAAACGCTCCTCATAGGAGCCTATTATAAAAATCGGATTGCTTCACAAGCAATCCGATTACCGCCTCCGGATCTGCAGCCTGCCTGAAAAATCATGCAGGCTGCAGTTTTCGGAGCGGTTCTAAGCCCTGCAATGCAGTAACTGGATTGCTCAGGATGTGTAATCCTGAGCAATGCGGTTACCGCATATACATTGCTTATCAATGCTGCCGCCGGGATAAGCAAAGTGCTTAAAGTGTTAAAAAGCTGTATTGTTAATATTAATTTTGGCCATCATGTCTGTAGGGGGTGCCCACCCCCCTTAGAGACGTGCTACCCACTCAGGTGGGTATGTTTAATTCCTCTGTACAGTATTGCCAAGCCCTGTCGGCTCTGTACAACTTTTATCAATGAACCCGGTGGCTCCCCTGACAGGTGCGCATACTATAGCTATTGTAGGTATAGTATGTGCGCTGTCCGAGGTCCTGAAGGCTTATAAAGTAAGATCTATGGGCAGGGCAGCCGGGATAAGCAAAGTATATGGGAACCCGATTGCTCAGGATTACACATCCTGAGCAATCCGGTTATTGCAATGCGGTTCCCTCCACACATTTTTCATAAAAAATGTGTGGGACCGCAATTGCATTCACTGAATCCAGATCTGGATACAGTGAACGCAATTCATGTTTTAAGTGTGACCCTAGCCATAGGCATTATTGCTATTTTTAACTAAAAAGAAACCCCCTTGTATCCACGTTTTACTCTTTATTATCCAGAGAGGGGAAGAACTTTCTACCAGGATGTTACTCTCAGGATAGAGACACACTAGTGTGAAACTCAAGTTTTTCTCGCATTGCACTCAGACCAATGTGAAACAATCAGTCAGGTTAGATTTTTACTTTTTTCCTTCGTTGAACTCGCATTGCTTGACAAACTGCAGCATGATGCGATTGCATGCGTATATCGCATGCGGGTAGCCATTGTAAGTCATTTGGTGTGATGAAAACTTGGATACAGACCGCACACTGACAGCGTTCATAGCATGGGATTTCCCATGCTTGTAAAAGTTGGAATAGACAGGTAGGGGCCATTACATGCTACGATATCTGTAAAGATATCGCTGAAACATCACAGATTTTCAGTTGCTCTAATGACGTCGTTGCATGTGACACGTTGATCTTACAAGCGATAAGTGGTCAGATCATTCATCGCAGATATGAGAACCGGCCCCCAAATCAGACAATGTCAATCATGCAATCTGCTGCATTGTTCTGTGTGACACCGCGATAAAGATCTCCTTACCGATTTCGTCTATTCACAACATTGACAAGCATCGGTCGCTGGTTGTGTGAACGATACCTGCACATAACATCGTTGCTGTGTCTTGAAAGTTATCTATACATGTGACACCTCACTAATGATGTTCTCTATGAGCGTGCGCCCCTGAGATTGTTATTGAGTTTGCTCACAAAATCGTAGTGTGTGACGGCCCCCATAGATAGATAGATAGATAGACAGATAGATAGATATATAGATAGATCCAAAAAGCAGGCAGCACATCCAAAAATTAAGAAAAATGGACACCCTTTAATTCAGCACTCAGTGCTGCAACGTTTTGACCACATCAGGTCTTTGCCAAGCACCATTTTTCTTAATTTTTGGATGTGCGGCCTGCTTTTTGGATTTATATATTACGTTTGAACACTGTATTGAGGAAGTATTGCACCCCTTGTTCATTTTTCTAAGTTTGTGCTGAATTTCTTTTCTGTTTATTTTTTTAGATAGATTGATAGATAGAGAGATAGATGGTGGGAATAGCTAGATCAGGCTTACCAGTCTCTTGCTGCTACTTCCGTGCGACCATTAAGCCTCATACATATTCACTGCACTGACTGGCAAACAGCCAATTACAGACGCCCATACTTTGTGAGAGCCTCTGTGATTGGCTGTTGAAGTCAGATTGCATTACCTCTATCTGGATGGTGATTCTGCTTGGTTGCTATACACATTAGTATATGGCAACCAACCTCCTGTCATGGGGTGTTAAATAAATAAATAATTTAAAAAAACACGTGGAGCTTTCCAGTCTTTTTAAGCCTAACCCAATAAAAGAGGACAGCTGCAAGCTGCTACTCTCAGCTGCCTAATTTTAACTTGAATTATTAGCCAGCTATAATCGTAAAGTCCCAATGGTCAAAAGCCCACTTAGGATCACTAAATCACATCTGTATTTGTATTACATTTGGCTTGCAATCAGTTTTGACAGCATTTGTGCTAAAAAAAAAGCATTGAAATGGATGTGTTTTTCCCCATAGCGTTCCATTATAACAACGGATCTAAACACGGTAAAAACGCACCACTAAATGGTATTTGTTTTTATCGGATGTGTTTTTACAAACCCACATGAAATGTCCCCGGGACTTTTCATGTGAGTTTGCAAAAATGCATTCATTGAATGTAAATGCTGTTTAGCGGTGTGTTTTTACCGTGTTTGGATCCATTTTTATAATGGAACCCTAAGGGGAAAAAAAAACATACGTTTCAATGCATTTATTTGCACAAATGCTGTCAAAAATGGATTGCAAGACAAACGGAATACAAATGCAGGTATGATAAGGCTATTAAGCAATAACAAGCGGTATCAATAACAAGCGGTATCTTAGCAAGTGGTACCAAAGTAAGTCTTTAAAATGTAAATTTTACTGATTCAATTAAAAAGGATAAATATAATTGTCCTATTCAAATACAAACAAAACTTTAACACAGAAGAGTAACAAATTAACTAAATAGAGAGTGTAATAATTTACAAAATACAAAAGGGGAGGGGGAACAAGAGGCGCAATAGTGCCCTTATCACTAGACACTAGTTTGACAACCCGGTGAGCAAAGCAATTCACTCACCTGATCCAGTTGTGTCACCCACAACTGGTTTGAAGGCTTGTTAGGAATAATATCCTGATGGCTGCTGCTGGACCTCCACCGAGCCACTCACACATGGAAAAGCATCAAGTTACTTGGGAAAAGGTGTATGGCGGTCCGTGCTGCCAGAATGACTCGCATCAAAGAAGACACTGGCAGATGAAGAGTTAATCAGATCCTTCTATATTCTCCGACACGTTTCGGTGCCCACCTGACACCTTCCGCAGGGATACCTGAGGAATAAAGAATAAAGAAGGATCTGATTAACTCTTCATCTGCCAGTGTCAGTGCCCCTGCCAAAACCGCACTTGCCGCACCTGCCGCAAGCCCGCATATACATTGTATGGGGCTTGCCGCAACTGTGCCGCAAGTGCAGCCGGTATGCGGTAATCGCGGCAGATACGTTTTTTTCACCGCATCTGCCGCGATTTAAAAAAAACGCTGATGTGAAAGCAGCCTTAAAGCATCAAGTAAAGGCCGAAATCTAAGAGTTATCCTTCTTAAAGTAGATTTAAATTGTCAGTTGGCTCCCAAGTCACGACACCCCCACCTTGGGTAGTGTCATAGTTTTTATTGTAATATCATAGACGCTTCCTAGATAAACAAAGAAATTGACAAATACAAATGAAGTACATGAATTTTAACCCCACTCGCCCATAAACACAGAACGTTCTGACCAGATTTATTGACAGTTCACTTCCTTCTTAAGTCCTCTCATTGTCTCGTGCTCTGCATCACACAGCACCCAAATACATACTTTATATTGGTAACACTGATACAGCCCAGCTTCCCTGAAGATGAAGCCAATTAAACATGTCGGGAGAAACTCTTATATGGCTAACAATTGTGATGAAGGGCATGAGACCATGAGAGGACTTAAGAAGGAAGTGAACTGTGAATAAAACAGGTGAGAATGTTCCAGGTTTATGGGCGAGTGGGGTTAAAATTTATACACTTCATTTGTACTTGTCAAGTTCTTGGTTTATCTAGGAATGATTACAATAAAAACTATGACACTACCCAAAGTGGGGGTGTCATGACTTGGAAGCCAATTCATAGTTTAAATCTGCTATAAGAAGGATACCTCTGAGGTAGTGATGGGCGAATCCTAAATTACTCGGAATCGCTTGACTCTAGCGAGTCCGAGCCCAGGACTCGCTACTCGTTGCGAGTCTAGCGAGTCCAATGTTAATGAATGGGGAAGCGAGTAATAGCGAGTAGTGTGAGATTTACAAATCGCAGATGTGTCTCGGAAGCTTCAGCCTGAAGCAATCCTAGTTGTGTCATTTATTTGCATTGCTAGTTTACTTTGTAAGTAATCGCTGACTCGCACAGATAAGATCCTGTCTTCTCTGTGTTCTGGCTGCCCCAGCTCCAGGGTCCTAGAGCCCGCCTGCTGCCTGATGTAGCAGTGCTGAGATTGTTCTCAGTCTGCTCATTCCCTGTGTACAGACATGAATGTCTGTGCACAGAGATGATGTAGCAGAGCTGAGATTGTTCTCAGTCTGCTCATTCCCTGTGTACAGACATGAATGTCTGTGCACAGAGATGATGTAGCAGAGCTGAGATTGTTCTCAGTCTGCTTATTCCCTGTGCATAGACATCTATATTTATGCACAGGGGATGTAGCAGAGAGGACATCGCGTTTTGGACTGCGTCGGACGGAAGAGGATTTTTTTAATTAAAGATGGAGTCCCTAATGGCTTTTTTTTTTATTTCTAATAAAAAATTTTCCTTGTGTTGTGTTTTTTTTAAAACAATTTAATAGAAATTCATGGCGGTCATGTCTAATATTGGCATGACCGCCATAAATTTCGGGCTTAGGGCCAGCTGATAATACAAAGCTGGCCCTAACCTCTTTATTACCCAGCGTGCCACCGCCACCAGGGCCGCTGGAAGAGCGGGGTTCAGCGCCAGAGGATGGCGCTTCAATGAACGCGCCATCTTCTGGGGCGGCTGCGGGCTGCAATTTGCAGCGGGGGGTGCCCAGAAAGCTTGGGCATCCCTGCGCTGCGGATTCCAGCCCCCAGCTGCTTAGCTGTACCTGGCTAGACATAGAAATTGCGCGGAGCCCCACGCATTTTTTTTTAATTATTTCATGAAATTCTGAGATTCTGACTCTGAGACTCTGACTCTGAAATTCATGAAATAATTTAAAAAAAATGCGTGGGGCTCCGCGCAATTTCTATGTCTAGCCAGGTACAGCTAAGCAGCTGGGGGCTGGAATCCGCAGCGCAGGGATGCCCAAGCTTTCTGGGCACCCCCCGCTGCAAATTGCAGCCCGCAGCCGCCCCAGAAGATGGCGCGTTCATTGAAGCGCCATCCTCTGGCGCTGAACCCCGCTCTTCCAGCGGCCCTGGTGGCGGTGGCACGCTGGGTAATAAAGAGGTTAGGGCCAGCTTTGTATTATCAGCTGGCCCTAAGCCCGAAATTTATGGCGGTCACGCCAATATTAGACATGACCACCATGAATTTCTATTAAATTGTTTTAAAAAAAACACAACACAAGGAAAATTTTTTATTAGAAATAAAAAAAAAAGCCATTAGGGACTCCATCTTTAATTAAAAAAATCCTCTTCCGTCCGACGCAGTCCAAAACGCGATGTCCTCTCTGCTACATCCCTTGTGCATAAATATAGATGTCTATGCACAGGGAATAAGCAGACTGAGAACAATCTCAGCTCTGCTACATCATCTCTGTGCACAGACATTCATGTCTGTACACAGGGAATGAGCAGACTGAGAACAATCTCAGCTCTGCTACATCATCTCTGTGCACGGACATTCATGTCTGTACACAGGGAATGAGCAGACTGAGAACAATCTCAGCTCTGCTACATCATCTCTGTGCATGGACATTCATGTCTGTACACAGGGAATGAGCAGACTGAGAACAATCTCAGCACTGCTACATCATCTCTGTGCACGGACATTCATGTCTGTACACAGGGAATGAGCAGACTGAGAACAATCTCAGCACTGCTACATCATCTCTGTGCACAGACATTCATGTCTGTACACAGGGAATGAGCAGACTGAGAACAATCTCAGCTCTGCTACATCATCTCTGTGCACAGACATTCATGTCTGTACACAGGGAATGAGCAGACTGAGAACAATCTCAGCTCTGCTACATCATCTCTGTGAGCAGGAGGGCTCTAGGACCCTGGAGCTGCACAGAGAAGACAGCTGGACTGGCTGGCAAAGAAACAGCAGTTACTTTGCGAGTTTCCCTGCTATCACTGGCACAGTAGCCAGTGATTACTCGCGAGTCTAATGCAAACAATGGCAATCGTAGTTTTGTTAGCGTTTCTGACAAAACTAGGATTGATATTGATTTGCATTAGACTCGCGAGTAATCACTGGGAAACTCGCAGAGTACCGAGTCCTGCGAGTCCCTTACTACTCGCCGAGTAACGAGTCCTAGCGAGTAGATTCGCCCATCCCTACTCTGAGGTTTCAGCTCTTACTTGATGCTTTAAGATGATAGCATTAGTATTGTGCTTAATACGGGAGCGGTGACTAAATTATCACACTCCTCTATTTAGTTTCTTTATTACTCTTCTTCACGTTGTTTTGTTTGTATTAGGATAGTACAATTGTGTTAATCTTTTTTGATTGAAACAGTAAAAGTTATATTTTAAAGACTTTCTTTGATACTGCTTGCTAAGATTGCTAATTTTACCTTGGCTGGCAAAAAAATGCATTGGCTCCTCCTTATTTTTGCCAGCCAAGTTAAAACTAGGCAGCTGAGATCTGGTATTCTCAGTGGGGCGAGGGCCCATTATTTTAGGGCCCCCACATGCTAAAGTATAGCAGCCCGCAGCCACCCTTGAAAATGGTGCCGTCATAAGAAGCGCCATATCCGAGTGCTTTACCAAGCTCTTCCAGCTGCCCTGGAGGGCCGTGGCACACTGGGTAATAAGGGTTTCATAACAGCTTTGTTTTACCAGCTGTTATTAAGCCCTGAGATTCTTAGTGTCGGGCCAAGTTAGACCCAGCAATTAAAAATCTCTAATAAATGGTTAAAAAAAACACAAAGCAGAGAAAAATTATTTATTAGGAATAAAAACAAAGAGACAATTAGACACCATCTTTATTACTCCCTCCCCACCCACGCACCCCTCCACAATCCTCGTCTTCTGTCTTCCTGCTCTCATTCAGTTCTTCTACATTACAGATCATGGGGAAGAGAACTCATCCATCTGCTCTCCATGGTTTGTAATAACTTAATGACAGTGCTGAGACCTGCAACATGGTAAATGGTGAAGTCTCCATTACCATAGTAATCAAGCGAGTGGTTACTATAGCAACGGTGTCCTCAGATCACCTCAGTTAACGCCTTGATTACTGTGCCACTATTCCTGTGGCTTCTGAATGAGCCGCAGAAAAGGCGGCGCGGTAAGCAGGGAGTTAACTGAGGTCTTAATGACAGGTCTCAGTGCTGTCATTCAGTGACAAGAGACCACGGGAAGCAGACGAACGTGTTTTTCCTGGCCGTGATCTCTAATGTAGCAGAGCTGAGAGAGTGCAGGAAGACAGAAGATGAGGATCATGTTGGGGTACAAGGGTGGGGAGGGAATAATAAAATGGCATCTCTAAGTGTCTGTTTGCTTTTATTTCTAACAAAAAATAAATTTTCTCTGTGATGTATCTTTTTTAATCGTTTATTGGAGATTCCTGATGGCTGGGTCTAACTTGGCCCGACATTAAGAATCTCAGTTCTTAATACCATCTTGTAAAACAAAGCTGGTATTAACCCCTTATTACCCAACATGCCAACCCCTCCAGGGCCACAGGAAGAGCCTGGTAAAGCGCCTGGAAATAGTGCTTCTTATGAATGCGCCATTTTCAAGGGCAGCTGCGGAATGCTATTCTTTAACATGAGGGGGCTGTAAAACAATGGGCCCTTACCCCGTTGAGAATACCAGCTCTCTGCTGCCTAGTTTTACTAGTTTTACCTTGGCTTGCAATTAAAAATCGGATGGAGCCAACGCATTTTTTGCCAGCCAAGGTAAAATTAGGCAGCTGAGGGTGGCAGCCTGCAGCTGTCCGCTTTCATTGGATTAGACTTAGAAATACTGCAAAGCCCCACGTTTTTTTTTTTTTTATTATTTATTTATTTAACACCCTATGATGGCAGGTTAGTTGCCATACACTAGTGTGTATCGCAACCAAGCAGAATGACTGTCCAGATTGAGTTAATGTAGTCTGACTGCAACAACCAATCACAGAGCCTTTTACAGAGTGTGAGCATCTGTGATTGGCTGTTTGCCAGTCAGTGCAGTGAATATGCATAAGATTTAATGGGTGACCATAAAGTAGCAGCAAGAGACTGGTAAGTCTGATCTAGCTATTCCTATCATCTATCTATCTGTTTATTCTATTCAATCTATCCTATCTGTCTACTCTTTACTAACTTTATGCAGCTTGGGAAAGGCCATGTTAAAAATGCATTGCACATGAACACCACATGGATTTCACACGGAGAAAAAACGCACAATTGCATCACACACGCACCACTCTCTCGTCACACTCGCATGACTATATGGAAAGTACTTCTGTTACTGTCATGCATCAAAAATGTTTTCATTATGCATATGCTATAGTGATGGGCGAATCCTAAATTACTCGGAATCGCTTGACTCTAGCGAGTCCGAGCCCGGGACTCGCTACTCGTTGCGAGTCTATCGAGTCCAATGTTAATGAATGGGGAAGCGAGTAATAGCGAGTAGTGTGCGATTTACAAATCACAGATGTGTCTCGGAAGCTTCAGCCTGAAGCAATCCTAGTTTTGCCATTGATTTGCATTGGACTCGTTTACTGTGCAAGTAATCACTGGAAACTCGCACAGATAAGAGTCCTGTCTGCTCTGTGTGCTGGCTGCCGCAGCTCCAGGGTCCTAGAGCCCGCATGCTGCCTGATGTAGCAGAGCTGAGATTGTTCTCAGTCTGCTCATTCCCTGTGCATAGACATCTATATCTATGCACAGGGATGAGCAGAGAGGACATCGCGTTTTGGACTGCGTCGGACGGAAGAGGATTTTTTTAATTAAAGATGGAGTCCCTAATGGCTTTTTTTTTTATTTCTAATAAAAAATTTTCTCTGTGTTGTGTTTTTTTTAAAACAATTTAATAGAAATTCATGGCGGTCATGTCTAATATTGGCGTGACCGCCATAAATTTGAGGCTTAGGGCCAGCTGATAATACAAAGCTGGCCCTAACCTCTTTATTACCCAGTGAGCCACCGCCCCCATGGCCGCTGGAAGAGCGGAGTTCAGCGCCAGAGGATGGTGCTTCAATGAACGCGCCATCTTCTGGGGCAGCTGCGGGCTGCAATTTGCAGCGGGGGGTGCCCAGAAAGCTTGGGCATCCCTGCGCTGCGGATTCCAGCCCCCAGCTGCTTAGCTGTACCTGGCTAGATATAGAAATTGCGCGGAGCCCCACGCATTTTTTTTTAATTATTTCATGAAATTCATGAAATAATAAAAAAAAAAAGGGCTCCCCTATATTCTTGTGTCTTGCCAGGTACAAATAGGCACCTGGGGGTTGGGGGCAGCCCGTCGCTGCCTGCTGGATCATGCTGGTTCCAGAAATACGGAGAAGCCCATGTAATTTTTTTTCTGAAAAATCAATAAAACAATCCTAAAAAAGGGACTGCATCTTTATTAACCCCTCGCCCATGGTCCAGGGGTTAATAAAGATGCAGTCCCTTTTATTTACATTGTTTTATGGATTTGTCAGAAAAAAATTTCACGTGGGCTTCGCCGTATTTCTGGAACCAGCCGGATCCAGCAGGCAGCGACGGGCTGCCCCCAACCCCCAGGTGCCTATTTGTGCCTGGCCGGACACAAGAATATAGGGGAGCCCTTTTTTTTAATTATTTCATGAATTTCATGAAATAATAAAAAAAAAAATGCGTGGGGCTCCGCGCAATTTCTATGTCTAGCCAGGTACAGCTAAGCAGCTGGGGGCTGGAATCCGCAGCGCATGGATGCCCAAGCTTTCTGGGCACCCCTTGCTGCAAATTGCAGCCCGCAGCCGCCCCAGAAGATGGCGCGTTCATTGAAGCGCCATCCTCTGGCGCTGAACCCCGCTCTTCCAGCGGCCCTGGTGGCGGTGGCTAGGGATGGGCGAGTCTACTCGCTAGGACTCGGGACTCGGCGATTCTGAAGGTACTCGCAGGACTCGTTACTCGGCGAATCTCCCAGCTTGGACTCGCACAGTGACGAGTCCAATGGAATTCAATGTCAATAAGCTTGACTCGTCACAGATACCCGCTGTCAGCAGCGAGTTTGAGCGAGTCTACGATTCCGAGTCCTACGAGTCTACGATTCCGAGTCCTGTATACTGTATTCGGGAGTCGGACTCTCGAATACAGAATCTGTTATGTTGCGAGTCAGCACAGCGTGCGTGTTAGGTCAGAAAACTTGTGAAGATAGCCAATCATAGTCAGTAATGGCATAGCAAAGTTGGTTGTGTCAGGACTATGATTGGCTGCTGTCCATCGTGATGCCTATGTCATCTATGACAGGCAAGGCAGTATATAAGGCTTGTCCCCGCCATTTTGGGCACATTCCTGAGACGATCTGACCTAGTATAGGGAGAGAGAGATATATGCTGGAGCAGATCAGGGATTGTCAGTGTAGGGAAGATTCCTTATATTAACCCAAAAAGCTCTTCTGAGAGCTAGGAGGAGGACGGAGTAGTGCTGTGTAGGCAGGCAGGCAGGGAGGGAAGGAAGGAGAAGCCTTAGAGTGCACACAGGACGGACCTCATAGCTTAGCTTACTCACTCAGCTTTGCTAACAGCTGCAGTCAGAGGCTTAGCTGAGGTGCTGTTTCCTTTTTGTTTTTGCACCAGATCGATTTTTGTTCCTAATAAGCCATAGAGCGTTATTTTTTCTGTGGCAGACCAGTGTGTTGCTGCTAGCACGTACTCCACCTTAGGGAGTGTAGTGTGCGGCTTCACTGCCAAGTGTGAGCGCGCGACACTTACCCCGCCAGCAAGTGACGCATTCAGCTAACCTAACCACATCTCGGTGGCTGTGCGCACTTCAAACCAATTTTTTTAGGGAGTGTAGTGTGCGGCTTCACTGCCAAGTGTGAGCGCACACACTTACCCCGCCAGCAAGTGACGCATTCAGCTAACCTAACCACATCTCGGTGGCTGTGCGCACTTCAAACCAATTTTTTTAGGGAGTGTAGTGTGCGGCTTCACTGCCAAGTGTGAGAGCGCACACTTACCCCGCCAGCAAGTGACGCATTCAGCTAACCTAACCACATCTCGGTGGCTGTGCGCACTTCAAACCAATTTTTTTAGGGAGTGTAGTGTGCGGCTTCACTGCCAAGTGTGAGAGCGCACACTTACCCCGCCAGGAAGTGACGCATTCAGCTAACCTAACCACATCTCGGTGGCTGTGCGCACTTCAAACCAATTTTTTTAGGGAGTGTAGTGTGCGGCTTCACTGCCAAGTGTGAGAGCGCACACTTACCCCGCCAGCAAGTGACGCATTCAGCTAACCTAACCACATCTCGGTGGCTGTGCGCACTTCAAACCAATTTTTTTAGGGAGTGTAGTGTGCGGCTTCACTGCCAAGTGTGAGAGCGCACACTTACCCCGCCAGCAAGTGACGCATTCAGCTAACCTAACCACATCTCGGTGGCTGTGCGCACTTCAAACCAATTTTTTTAGGGAGTGTAGTGTGCGGCTTCACTGCCAAGTGTGAGAGCGCACACTTACCCCGCCAGCAAGTGACGCATTCAGCTAACCTAACCACATCTCGGTGGCTGTGCGCACTTCTAACCAATTTTTTTAGGGAGTGTAGTGTGCGGCTTCACTGCCAAGTGTGAGCGCGCACACTTACCCCGGCAGCAAGTGACGCATTCAGCTAACCTAACCACATCTCGGTGGCTGTGCGCACTTCAAACCAATTTTTTTAGGGAGTGTAGTGTGCGGCTTCACTGCCAAGTGTGAGCGCGCACACTTACCCCGCCAGCAAGTGACGCATTCAGCTAACCTAACCACATCTCGGTGGCTGTGCGCACTTCAAACCAATTTTTTTAGGGAGTGTAGTGTGCGGCTTCACTGCCAAGTGTGAGCGCGCACACTTACCCCGGCAGCAAGTGACGCATTCAGCTAACCTAACCACATCTCGGTGGCTGTGCGCATTTCAAACCAATTTTTTTAGGGAGTGTAGTGTGCGGCTTCACTGCCAAGTGTGAGCGCGCACACTTACCCCGCCAGCAAGTGACGCATTCAGCTAACCTAACCACATCTCGGTGGCTGTGCGCACTTCAAACCAATTTTTTTAGGGAGTGTAGTGTGCGGCTTCACTGCCAAGTGTGAGCGCGCACACTTACCCCGCCAGCAAGTGACGCATTCAGCTAACCTAACCACATCTCGGTGGCTGTGCGCACTTCAAACCAATTTTTTTAGGGAGTGTAGTGTGCGGCTTCACTGCCAAGTGTGAGCGCGCACACTTACCCCGCCAGCAAGTGACGCATTCAGCTAACCTAACCACATCTCGGTGGCTGTGCGCACTTGAAACTAATTTTTTTAGGGAGTGTAGTGTGCGGCTTCACTGCCAAGTGTGAGCGCGCACACTTACCCCCGCAGCAAGTGACGCATTCAGCTAACCTAACCACATCTCGGTGGCTGTGCGCACTTCAAACCAATTTTTTTAGGGAGTGTAGTGTGCGGCTTCACTGCCAAGTGTGAGAGCGCACACTTACCCCGCCAGCAAGTGACGCATTCAGCTAACCTAACCACATCTCGGTGGCTGTGCGCACTTCTAACCAATTTTTTTAGGGAGTGTAGTGTGCGGCTTCACTGCCAAGTGTGAGAGCGCACACTTACCCCGCCAGCAAGTGACGCATTCAGCTAACCTAACCACATCTCGGTGGCTGTGCGCACTTGAAACTAATTTTTTTAGGGAGTGCAGTGTGCGGCTTCACTGCCAAGTGTGAGAGCGCACACTTACCCCGCCAGCAAGTGACGCATTCAGCTAACCTAACCACATCTCGGTGGCTGTGCGCACTTCAAACCAATTTTTTTAGGGAGTGTAGCGTGCGGCTTCACTGCCAAGTGTGAGCGCGCACACTTACCCCGCCAGCAAGTGACGCATTCAGCAAACCTAACCACATCTCGGTGGCTGTGCGCACTTGAAACTAATTTTTTTAGGGAGTGTAGTGTGCGGCTTCACTGCCAAGTGTAAGAGCGCACACTTACCCCGCCAGCAAGTGACGCATTCAGCTAACCTAACCACATCTCGGTGGCTGTGCGCACTTCAAACCAATTTTTTTAGGGAGTGTAGTGTGCGGCTTCACTGCCAAGTGTGAGCGCGCACACTTACCCCGCCAGCAAGTGACGCATTCAGCAAACCTAACCACATCTCGGTGGCTGTGCGCACTTGAAACTAATTTTTTTATGGAGTGTAGTGTGCGGCTTCACTGCCAAGTGTGAGCGCGCACACTTACCCCGCCAGCAAGTGACGCATTCAGCAAACCTAACCACATCTCGGTGGCTGTGCGCACTTGAAACTAATTTTTTTAGGGAGTGTAGTGTGCGGCTTCACTGCCAAGTGTGAGCGCGCACACTTACCCCGCCAGCAAGTGACGCATACAGCAACACCTAACTCCAACTCGGTGACTGTGCATTCGTCTACAATGTCTCAAAAAAAAACAATTACCAAAAAGGATGTTGCAAAGGGACAGGGACGAGCTCGTGGCCGCAGCAGTCTTGCCCAAGAAGGCACTGGTACAAGTACACAGCCTAGGATTGATAGAACGTCCTTTTTTCTACCTAGAAATCCCAGTACTCAAAGAAAACGTGTGTTGAGGCCGGATGAGCATGACAAGATAACATCTTGGATGGCTCAGACGCCCTCGACCACTGGTTCTTGCAGTACGCAATCATCCGTGGCAAGACATTCTAGTGTCGCTACAGACAATGCAGCGCCATCCAATCCTCAAAGTCGTCATATTGCCTCAACCCATCGGCAGCCAGAGGAAAATTTGGATATGGACCTTGGTCACTCGGATGACTTATTCGGTTCTTATCAAGGGGTTTCTTTGTCACTGCCTGACGAGATACTTGAAGTAGACGAAATGTCTACTCATGGCCAAAGTTTGGAAGTAGCGCGTCCTGAGGAAAGACACTTTCACGAAATGCAAACAGTATCTCAGGAGGTGGATGATGATGAGGATGATGAGACACACATCTCATCTGGCCAGCCTGCTCAGTCAGTTTATCCAGAATCCTTTGAACTGGAAGGGGTGGATGATGACACCACAGATCCTACCTGGATTGCTGAATTGCATAGCCAAGAGAGCAGCCAGGAGGACGAAAGTGGCTATGTACCACTGGCAAAATCACAAAGGCGTACTGTCTCCAGAACACAAACAGTGAGAATAGTTGCCCAAATAGCGTCAACTGTGGCACAAACTGTGCCAACTGTTGCACAAACTGCAAACACAGTTGCCCAAAATGTGTCCACAGTTGGTGTTGAACAGAGTCATCCTCCTCTTCCTCCAATTAAAAATAAAGGACGAACAGCCAGTGTGTGGCAATTTTTTAAGGATAGCCCAACAGTACCAAATATGGTTATCTGTAAGATGTGCCAGGCAAGGCTTAGCAGAGGCACGGTAAAAGGAAACCAGAGCACCAGCAGTATGCGCAAGCATATGTCTCTTAAGCACCCAATTCAGTGGGCACCCTATCAGGGTTCAAAATCAGTGCCTTCTGATCCAAACACTTCCAGGCCACCTCAGATACATCCTTCACCAGCAAGTGTTCAGGCTTCAGCTCCTGCTCAAGCGTACTCCTCCCAAGGTGCTTTACAAGACAGACATGACAGTAGTCAATCCTCTTGTCAGTCTGGTCCAAACGTGCAGTTGTCTGTGCCACAGCTGTATGAAAGACAGCGGAAGTTCCAACCGACACACCCATATTCCCAAAAAGTGACAGCGAAAATAGCCAAGTTGTTAGCTGTGGAAATGCTGCCGTTTAGGCTTGTGGGTACAGAGTCTTTTCGGGAGTTGATGGCTGAGGCAGCACCACGATACTCTGTACCCAGCCGGTACTTTTTCTCACGTAGTGCCGTTCCCGCCTTACACCAGCACGTGGTTAACAACTTAAAACGTGCTTTAACAAATGCTGTCACCGCCAAAGTCCACCTAACAACGGACACGTGGACAAGTAGTTGTGGACAGGGCAGATACATTTCACTAACGGCTCACTGGATCAACCTGGTGGAGAGTGTCCCAACTTCTAAAACTGTACCATCTGACATACTTCCAACTCCACGAATAGCGGGCCCAACATCATTCCGGGTGTCTGCCTCCTCATATATGTCCAGTGCCCAATCTGCTTCTGCCACTTCCTTGTCCACTGCTGAGCCTCAAGCACCATCACGTCCGAGTTGGGAGCTTTGCAGTACTGCTTCTGCAAGGCGACAACAGGCTCTTCTGAAGCTTATCTGCCTAGGTGACACACGTCACACTGCAACAGAGTTGTGGAAAGGTCTCAAGCAACAGACCGATGAGTGGCTGGCCCCACTGGAACTACAACCAGGTCTAGTTGTGAGCGATAATGGTGCAAACCTTGTGGCGGCAATAAAGCACGGTAAACTTGTACATGTGCCTTGCATGGCTCATGTCCTGAACCTGGTAGTTCAGAAATTCCTCAAAACATACCCAGAGTTATCTGAGCTACTGGATAAGGTGAGGCGAATTTGCGCCCACTTTAGACATTCGTCCACAGCAGCTGCAAGTCTTTCTGCCCTTCAAATCCAATTTAACTTGCCGAAACACAGGCTAATTTGCGACATGCCTACGCGATGGAACTCCACCTTCCTTATGCTGGCAAGGTTTAATGAGCAGCAGAAGGCAATAGCGGAATTTCAGCTGCAACATGCCCGTCAACCTGGAAGTCATACCACACACATCGGTACTTTCGAGTGGGTCTGGATCGCTGACCTTTGCGAGTTGCTGGATAACTTCGAATACTGTACCAAACTCGTCAGTGGGGATCAGTCGATTATAAGTCTCACCATCCCCATGCTCTGCCTGCTCCAAAAATCCCTATTGAATCTCAAAACAGATGCTTTGAGAGCACAGCGGATGGCTATGGAGCCAGAATTGAACATCGCTGATCCTAGCCACCCTAGCCAATATCAGCAGGCTACATTGGTTCAGGAAGATGGTGATGAGGGTGATGATGAAGAAGATTTATTTTTCTCTGGTACTGATGTGAACCCTGATGGGACTCCCAACCCTACGTTTATGTCGGTACAGCATGGGTGGGCTGAAGAGGAGGAGGCGGACACCGATTTAGAGGCCACGACGCGTAGTGATCTTCATTCTGTTGTAACCGAGGAGATGAGTCTTTGCAGCTTAGCACACATGGCTGAAGTAATGTGTCAATGTGTCTCCAAAGATCCACGCGTCATACACATCTATGACAGCGACCTCTACTGGTTGTCAACGTTTTTGGACCCACGGTACAAAGACAAATTTCAGTCGCTGCTGTCGCACTCATCCAGGGGCTTAACGATGGATCATGTAAAGAGGGTTCTTCTTGATATTTTGCTGGCAATATCACCGTCTGAATCCGCTATACATCGAAGAACCAGCTCTTTCCAACAGCAGCCTTTGGTTGGGACACAAACGCCATCAATGACAAGAAGAGGTGGGGGTAAGATGTCCGCCAACTGGGCGATGTTCAACAGACCTTCCAATCAAGAACGTAATTTGCCTACGGTGACCTTGAGTAGGAGTCAACAATTGTCCAACATGGTGCAGCAGTATCTCAGTGACAGTACCAGCTTCCTAACCGACCCTTCTGTACCCTTTAATTACTGGGTTTCCAAGCTGCACACTTGGACTGAGCTGTCATTGTATGCCTTGGAGGTGCTGGCATGCCCAGCTGCTAGTGTGACATCAGAGCGTGTTTTCAGTGCCGCTGGGGGTATAGTCACTGATAGAAGGTCCCGCCTCACCACAGAAAATGCCGACAGGCTCACTCTAATTAAATTCAACAAGGATTGGATATCATCACAGTTCCTAAGCCCTCCTGACGACAGTACACAATCCTAGATTAACCTAATCATAATTTATATGATTGGGATATTGCGCTGTTAACAATATGCCCATTTTTGACAGGAATTAATGACAAGTCCCGTAGCTCTGTTGATTTCATTACTTTATTAAGCCCTTTGGGCTAATTTTTTGAGGCACCAAGCCTAGGACTGCATAGTTGGCCTTGCTTCTTCTATGCTCCTAGTCCAAGCAATAATATGCAATGGGCCAAGCGCCCTGCTTTATTTATAAATAGACTTTATTAAGCCCTTTGGGCTAATTTTTTAAGCCACAAAGGCTAACAAGCTTATCATGCTTTGGGAGACACCCTGGCTAACAAGCTTTTTATGGCCCTTAGGCCTACATTTATACCAAAAATGGGATACAGCCCCTTGGGCTAATTTTTGGAGCCACCCAGGCTAACAAGCTTATCATGCTTTGGGAGACACCCTGGCTAACAAGCTTTTTATGGCCCTTAGGCCTACATTTATACCAAAAATGGGAAACAGCCCTTGGGCTAATTTTCTGAGCCACACAGGCTAACAAGCTTATCATGCTTTGGGAGACACCCTGGCTAACAAGCTTTTTATGGCCCTTAGGCCTACATTTATACCAAAAATGGGATACAGCCCCTTGGGCTAATTTTTTGAGCCACCCAGGCTAACAAGCTTATCATGCTTTGGGAGACACCCTGGCTAACAAGCTTTTTATGGCCCTTAGGCCTACATTTATACCAAAAATGGGATACAGCCCCTTGGGCTAATTTTTTGAGCCACCCAGGCTAACAAGCTTATCATGCTTTGGGAGACACCCTGGCTAACAAGCTTTTTATGGCCCTTAGGCCTACATTTATACCAAAAATGGGATACAGCCCCTTGGGCTAATTTTTGGAGCCACCCAGGCTAACAAGCTTATCATGCTTTGGGAGACACCCTGGCTAACAAGCTTTTTATGGCCCTTAGGCCTACATTTATACCAAAAATGGGAAACAGCCCCTTGGGCTAATTTTTGGAGCCACCCAGGCTAACAAGCTTATCATGCTTTGGGAGACACCCTGGCTAACAAGCTTTTTATGGCCCTTAGGCCTACATTTATACCAAAAATGGGAAACAGCCCCTTGGGCTAATTTTTGGAGCCACCCAGGCTAACAAGCTTATCATGCTTTGGGAGACACCATGGCTAACAAGCTTTTTATGGCCCTTAGGCCTACATTTATACCAAAAATGGGATACAGCCCCTTGGGCTAATTTTTTGAGCCACCCAGGCTAACAAGCTTATCATGCTTTGGGAGACACCCTGGCTAACAAGCTTTTTATGGCCCTTAGGCCTACATTTATACCAAAAATGGGATACAGCCCCTTGGGCTAATTTTTTGAGCCACCCAGGCTAACAAGCTTATCATGCTTTGGGAGACACCCTGGCTAACAAGCTTTTTATGGCCCTTAGGCCTACATTTATACCAAAAATGGGAAACAGCCCCTTGGGCTAATTTTTCCAGGCACCAATCCTATGCCTGCATCGTGGGCGTTGCTTGGACTATCATCCTGCTGGAGCCTGTTGAAGGGTCCCACTGTACGCTCCATACAAAACGCGTAGACGCGATGTGTAGCATGTAGACGTCCCAGCCTCTCACATGTGTGTCCATAGTCTTGTTGCCATAGCGAGGCATAAAGTAACCCCCCAAACACAGGCACTGTTTGTCAGCAACAGTTGTATGTGGAGTCATGATTTGACACTTAGTAACCAAGGTGACTTCATGCGCCATGCGGGCCGTAAAGTACTTGCTAATGATGCTCTCTCCCCTGTCCCCCACGCCAAATGTCTCGGGGTAATCCTTGACTCCTCCCTCTCCTTCAAGCCCCACCTGTAGTCCCTAACCAAGTCCCTGTAACTCCAACTCAAAAATATTTAACCAATTCGGTCGTTCCTCAATCCTGACACTGCTGAAACACTCATAAATGCCCTCATCATCTCCCGCCTTGACTACTGCAACCTCCTTCGCATAGGTCTCCCTGCCAACTCTCTTGCAACTCTCCAATCTATACTAAACTCTGCTGCCCGACTAATCCATCTGTCCTCACGCTACTCCCCTGCCTACCCCCTCTGCCAAGCCGTTCACTGGCCCCTCCGGCCCACAGAGAGCTCACTTTAAAACACTGACCATGACATTCAAAGCCTTACACAACCTATCCCCACCATACATCTCCGACATGATCTCCCGATACCATCCCTCACGCAACCTGCGTTCATCCCAAGAACTTGTCCTACAGTCCACCCTCATCTCCTCTTCCCACAACCGCATACAGGATTTCTCCCGGTCATCCGCCATGCTATGGAACTCCCTGCCCCACCTCATCAGTCAGTCGCCTACCCTCTGAACCTTAAAGATACTTATAAAGACTCACCTCTTCCGACAGGCCTACAACCTGCCATGAGACCCCGCTACACGCCCCACGACCGACACCTTCCCCACCCTATTGTATCCCCACCCACCCCTCGTAGAATGTGAGCCCACGCGTACAGGGTCCTCTACTATTGTACCTGTATGACCTTATTGTCTATGTTTATTGTACTTGTCCTTCTCTACCTTTTCCTCATGTAAAGCGTCATGGAACCTATGGGCGCTATATAAATAAATAATTATAATAATTATGATGACTTGAAGCCCAACCACAAAAAAAAATCCACATTCATTCCTTGAAAAAAGACAGACACAAAGCTGGTTTTTAAAACTGTGTTTAAAAAAAAAAAATGGCAGCACTGTTTGGACATTCCCAAAAATACTACCTTTTACAATTAAGGTAACAACAACAACAACAACAAATGGAGCCCTACAGGTCCTGGTAGGTGGGCTGTCCGTCCTGCAAAAGGTCAAGGGCCCCACGTATGGCCTGGCCGAACCCTTCAGGGTGGATCATCTGAACAGGTGTAGGGAACGGTGGTAGGTCCCTGTTAGCTGGCCACTGGCAGTGAGGCAAAGCCCTGTGGGGTGGGACATGGCTGTCCCGTGTTGTGGGCCTGCCTAGCCTGTTAGAGTTTATTTTCCACCCATCCAAATATTGGAACACATCACCGGGGTCGTTATTTGGCTGACAGGCTTCCAGCACTATCTGTAATGCTGACCTTGCCCGCAGTAGCCTGTCAAATGGAATATTATCCATGAATGGTATAATACTGCGGGCAAAGTCAGCATTACTCTGTTGCACACTTAAATGTGCTGACCCCGGGATCGGACCATAAGCTGGGCCTGCCGCTGGTGGCGTCGGTGGTGGTGCTGGCCCTGCCGCTGGTGGTGGCGGTGGTGGTGCTGGCCCTGCCGCTGGTGGTGGCGGTGGTGGTGCTGGCCCTGCCGCTGGTGGGGGCGGTGGTGGTGCGGACCCTGCCGCTGGTGGCGGTGGTGGTGGTGGTGGCGGGGACGGCGGTGGTGGTGTTGATGGGCCTGCCGCTGGTGGCGGCGGTGGTGGTGCTGGCCCTGGCGCTGCTGGCGGCGATGCTGGTGGTGGTGGTGGCGGCGGCGACGGCGGTGGTGGTGGTGGCGCCGGCCGTGGTGGTGGTGGTTGGTTTTCTCCACGCCGCCTTCTGTTTGGCGGTGGAGGGTTAACAGCACGCCGCCCTCTGTAGTAAGCTTCTCTGTGGGTAAAGTAAAAAAAAATTTGGTGAATGCATTGCATTTGGAAACAAAAACATAGGTCAAACATTAAGTTGCACGCTTTTTAGACTCTGTGTATCTGTGTATTATTAATCAGATATTTGTTATTATTATGAAAGAATAACCAACTGTACATAACATAAAGGAATACGTGACTTTCTTTGCTAATTCCATACTAATACATAATTTTTCACCCCCTGATTAACACCCATCCCCCCCCCCCATCCCATCTAATCTAGACGATCAATAACACCAATGGTTCACATGAAAAAAAAAAGTCCCCCTGACTTCACTTTTAACTTGACATACTTAATTCACAAAACTTTTAGCTTATATCATCTATATAAAGCAGGGAAGGGGTTGAAAGGTATACAATATATATATAATCTATTTATATAATCGGGAGTTTGAAATTCCGGCACTGTAGCCGAATCCCAAACTCCTTAGCGTCACTGCGAGCGGAGACGCGTATGCGCCTTCGCGAGCCGCAGACGCTTAACTCACACAGCCGCTATAGCGTTTTCTCGAGCGGCCTCGCGCCCTCCGCTCACAGCAAGACCTGCGCCCCTCACAGCGCCCAATCCGCCCCGGCATGCTGGCATTTGTACTTCCCCCGTCTGTGCACCCACAGGTCTTAGCAGATCACTGATGCTGACAGCGGGGGGGGACAACACAGACAATCAAATCAGGAGGAGGTCAGTGTCAGGAGGAGATGACAGGCGCCCGCCGGGGCCTGTGACACTGCAGAGGTCACAGCGGGGCTGTGTGTGCGGACAACAGGGAGGCCGGGGGCTACGGACGTACCGGACACGTCCTCTGCTCCTGGAGATGTGCCGCGGTTCCGCGCTCGCAGCGTATCTGACGCAGGAGCCGCGCTCACCACGCCCACACCACGCCCTCTGCCAAACAACCCACACCTCTCACTAACCTCCTGCAGCTAACCACACCCCATGTTTACCTTTGCCATGATGTCATTTAGCTGCGGCCGCTATCTTTAATAAGGTCAGTAATGATGGCAGTAATCGGATCTCTGCTCCCTCTAGCACGCCCCAACACTGTAGCACCATCTATTAACCCTATTCTCATCACCTATATACTCTGCTACCCACTGAGCCGCCTGTATACTCTGCTACCCACAGACCCGCCTGTATACTCTGCTACCCACTGACCCGCCTGTATACTCTGCTACCCACAGAGCCGTCTTTATACTCTGCTACCTCAGACCCGCCTGTATACTCTGCTACCCACAGACCCGCCTGTATACTCTGCTACCTCAGACCCGCCTGTATACTCTGCTACCCACAGAGACGCCTGTATACTCTGCTACCTCAGACCCGCCTGTATACTCTGCTACCCACAGACCCGCCTGTATACTCTGCTACCCACAGAGCCGTCTTTATACTCTGCTACCTCAGACCCGCCTGTATACTCTGCTACCCACAGACCCGCCTGTATACACTGCTACCTCAGACCCGCCTGTATACTCTGCTACCTCAGACCCGCCTGTATACTCTGCTACCCACAGACCCGCCTGTATACTCTGCTACCCACAGACCCGCCTGTATACTCTGCTACCCACAGAGCCGAAATGGAACCTAATGTATATATTAATAAATAATACTAAATGTACACAACAGTGCTGCAGACACATACCTTGGCATACGGGCCACCGGGTGAAGGAAGGACAGCCGGTCATAAAAGTGGTAGTGGTTGAGCAATGGAGCGGCTCCCGGTTGTCTCTCTGAGTACTGCCGGTACTGCTTCTTATGCTGGTCCCGGCAGCTCCTCCACCGTTTTTTAAGATGGTCAACTGTGAAATGATTTGAAACCGGGTTTAGAGATGTGTAATATTTGAAACAACAAAAGTATGTGTACAAATCAACAATAACATTTTATTCATTTTGTGTGTGTAATGTGTATACAAGGCACAGTGACACGACAGTGTGGAACATCATCAACAGCATTACGGACATTGAGCTCACGTGGCCACAATCACAAATGAGGCAGGACACATGTCAACGCATAGAGAATGTAATAGTGCGGGCACCAGACTCTGGTCATTAGTGGTATTTATATACACCCAACCCCTTGGCCGAAAGAGCCAGGAGGATCAGACATTAAACTCATTGTACTGTTGTGACCCCATCCAAATATAGGCAACTATGCGGTGGAGCATGATAACACATTCAGGGTCCTGTATACCCTGCTATGGGGGCCCTGTATTCACACTGCTGGGGGCCCTGTAAACCCACTGGGCCACTGTCTACCCACTGCTGGGGGCCCTGTATACCCACTGCTGGGGGGGCCTGTACACACACTGAGGGCCCTGTATACAGGGACTGACTGGCACCCTACAGTTTGGGTCGCAACCCTCCCTCACCGGCCCGACACAGGTGAGGACGGGGGGTGGGGGGGGGGTGATGACTGGCGGCCGCCTCACAGTCACCGCAGCTCCCGCATTCTCCTATGGCTCGCTCCCAGCCGCAGCCTCGCGCTCCTCACAGCCGCTCGCTAACAGTCGCAGCCGCACGCCACTCACAGACGCTCACTCCCGGACGCAGCCGCGTGCTGATGACGTCATCGCGCGGCCAGGAGCTTCCGTTTCCGCCTGCTGCTTCAGGGACATGCGGATTATTCATGCTCCTGCAGCCGCATGACCCGTGGCACCTGGGCCAGTCCGCCCCTGCCTGTATACCACAATATGGGGGCATGTGGGGGCCTGTATACTCTGCAGGGGGAGGTGTATACTCTGCTGGGGGGCTGTCTACCAGTGATAGCCGCTGTATACCAGGATGGCGGTGAATATGTTTTCATAGTTTTTCGGGGCAAAAATAGGGGGGTCGGCTTATACACGGGTCGGCTTATACACGAGTATATATACAGTAAATGCAATATATAACGTGTGAACTCATTTAACTTACTTAGATTGCTCTGTTCCTCATGGTCACTCCGATGGAACGCAGGGAACATCTCTTGGGCGATCTCTCTCCAGGCTGTATTAATTTGGGTCGTATCCCATAGTCAGGATCTGTAGGGAGCCATAGAAATGGACGAGCCTCCACAAGTGCAATAAGACGCAGTGTGTTCACCGTGCCACGTCCTGCTGCCATGATTGCACTGATGAATGGATTGCTCTGTGTGTGCGCCTGTCAGCGCGACTCGCTTCCTGTTTCCTTAAAGCATGGTGTGTGCTGGAGAATCGCTTCCCTCGCATCATCGGCTACAAGCCTCAAAATAAGAGAAAAACCAGCGAGTTTGGACTCGCACACTTTCAGAGACACATCAGCGAGTTGTAAATGTCATTATTCGCTATTACTCGGGTCCCTATTCATTAACATTGGACTCGCTGGACTCGCAACGAGTCCCGAGTCCTTGACTCGGACTCGTTGGGGTCTTGCGATTCCGAGTCTTTTCGGACTCGCCCATCTCTAGCGGTGGCACGCTGGGTAATAAAGGGGTTAATACCAGCTTTGTTATACAAGCTGGTATTAAGCCCAAGATTCTTAATGTCAGGCCACGTTTGACCCAGCTACTAAGAATCTCCAATAAAGGGTTAAAAAAACGAAACACAGAGAAAAGTTTTTATTTGAAATTAAAAAAAAAGCCATTAGGGACTCCATCTTTAATTAAAAAAATCCTCTTCCGTCCGACGTAGTCCAAAACGCGATGTCCCCTCTGCTACATCCCATGTGCATAGATATAGATGTCTATGCACAGGGAATGAGCAGACTGAGAACAATCTCAGCACTGCTACATCATCTCTGTGAGCAGGCGGGCTCTAGGACCCTGGAGCTGCGGCAGCCTGCACAGAGAAGACAGCTGGACTCGGCTCGCAAAGATAACAGCAGTTACTTTGCGAGTTTCCCTGCTATCACTGGCACAGTAGCCGAGTCTAATGCAAGACAATGGCAATCCTAGTTTTGTCAGCGTTTGCCATTGATTTGCATTGGACTCGTGTGAGTAAATGCTGGGAAACTCGCAGAGTACCGAGTCCTGCGAGTCCCTTACTACTCACCGAGTAACGAGTCCTAGCGAGTAGATTCGCCCATCCCTAATATGCTAGTTTGCCTCTTCCCTCAGAAAAATACTAGTATAGGGAAGGCGGCTTGTAGTTTAGAGGGCTAGAGGTATAGGGAATGAGGTTTCCCCAAATATGTTTGTAAATGCTAAAACATAACCCACATTGCTGAGAGACAAAGGGTCATAGAAATGTGGGGAAGAATATGTTATCTTTGTGCATACATTGATGTCACGGATTAATTTGTAAATTACATTACTGGAAGAAGATGTACCATCAAAATGTATGTTGTTATGCCCTGCCTATATGGCCATATGCGTAGTTTGCAAGAAATCATATGTGTGGTGCAAAACCCGTACCTTAAAGAAATGATTGGTGGAACATATATTATCTGCCAATCTGACTTTGTCGTCCACATGCACAGGTATATCAGGACTGTGAAAACATTTTTATGAGGTACATAATAGGAATTTGTCATCTTTAAAAGTCAAGGGAATAGAGAGTAGTAAGACCAGAAAGGGAGACTGGGAACATACATTACATGACCGTAAGGCTTATTGGATTTCAGAACTGGATGTGCGGTTTCCATCTGACCTTAATACGAGGAATGATCTAATGTATTTTTACTAGAGTGCACATTTGGCTAAAAATTTTCCATTTTACATTTCCCCTTCTCTCTTTTTATTTATAAATTTTTTTTTATCCATTTTTTCTACATTACCATCATTGTTGGAATTCTATTGATTCAGTGTTTTTGGTTTTACATTTGCATAGCCGAAACATGGATAGACCTGCCCTTATGGTTCTTTCCCCTCTGGGTAATAAAGAGTTAAAACATGGATACATGAGAGGTTCTTTTTAGTTAAAAATATCATAATGCCTATATAAATATATAATGTCTATATAAAATAAAACAGATGACATATTTATCCTTTGATTGTCATAAAGATCTTTGATCCAAATTATCTTTCCTCTATACAATATTTATTTATTTATGTAGGCAGAGGGCCTTTCAAGGGAATCACAGTAGTAAGAACTTGGGGATTCAGTTATAATGTCTGAGGAAATTATGACAAAAGAAATAGCTGAGATAAAAATTATTTTGTTAATATGAACACCTGTTCCCTGATAGCATGCACTGTTGTGAGGATGACACATTTATATGCATCATTATTGATTTGTATATAGAGATTGCCTTTAATCACATGAAGTATTCATTAATGAGAATTTGTCTGCCTGTTCTTAAATAGGAAGAACACATTGAAACCTGGGTATATACTAGGAGTGGCTGACAGAATATCTACAATTAGGCTGGTCACAGCAAGATTTCTTTGCATCCGTGGCTGTCCATTGTAAAACCGACAACCACAGATCTGTTTTGGTCTCCATGTATCCCTATGGGCAACGGATCTGCACGGATTTGTCCTTAATGGTATCCAATTTTGATAGCATCAATTTTTTTGATGGTCACACAATCGTTGCCTGCAGTGTTTTTCGTGTTCATCAGAAAAATCGGTCACAAACAGACCTTTGCGGTCCGCCGCACTTTAAGATTGTAGTCTATGGACTGCAGATCCATCAAAAAATCGGATCCGATGTATGCCCCGTTGTTGTGTACTGAGCTGTGCTGTGCTCAGTACATAACTGGTTTCTCCCTCGTCTCCTGTCTCCCTGCTCCTCCCTCCTCCTTATCTCCTGTCTCATCTCCTCCCCACTCCCCTCTCCTCTCCTCCGGTATGAAAAATAAAAATATCCTCGGTGAGGATTCCTCACCCATCCGCCGGCTCCCGAGATGCGACCGCCTCGGTCACATGTCGGCTGATTGGGTCAGTCAGGTGACAGCCCATCTGAGGTGGAAGCGGTCGCATCCCGGCAGCTGGTGGATGGGTGAGGAATCCTTACTGACGATATTTTTATTTTCATACTGGAGGAGAGGGGAGGGAGGGAGGAGCAGGTAGACAGGAGAGATGGAGAAGCGGGGAGGGGAGGAGAGGAGAGGAGAAGAGAAGAAAGGAAAGAGCTGGATCCAAACAGATCCTACAAAAAATCAGAAATGGGTGCCAATTTGTCATCCGATTGCAGGCATCTGTTTGGATCCGTTGCTCTCCGGGGGATCCTGAAAAAAATAAGATCACCTCGGACAGCAAAAAATGTCGATGTGAAACCAGACTTACAGTGCTGTGAAATTAATTGGGACAAAGCATTTTTGTAAGTAAAGTAGGGATGGGCGAATCTACTCGCTAGGACTCGTTACTCGGCGAGTAGTAAGGGACTCGCAGGACTCGGTACTCGGCGAGTTTCCCAGTGATGACTCGCACGAGTCCAATGCAAATCAATATCAATCCTAGTTTTGTCAGAAACGCTGACAACTAGGATCGCCATTGTTTGCATTGGACTCGTGCGAGTCATCACTGGCTACTGTGCCAGTGATAGCAGGGAAACTCGCAAAGTAACTGCTGTTTCTTTGCGAGCCGAGTCCAGCTGTCTTCTCTGTGCAGCTCCAGGGTCCTAGAACCTGCCTGCTCACAGAGATGATGTAGCAGTGCTGAGATTATTCTCAGTCTGCTCATTCCCTGTGCATGTAGCAGAGAGGACATCGCGTTTTGGACTACGTCGGACGGAAGAGGATTTTTTTAATTAAAGATGGAGTCCCTAATGGCTTTTTTTTTTATTTCAAATAAAAAATTTTCTCTGTGTTTTTTTAACCCTTTATTGGAGATTCTTAGTGGCTGGGTCAAACGTGGCCTGACATTAAGAATCTCGGGCTTAATACCAGCTTGTATAACAAAGCTGGTATTAACCCCTTTATTACCCAGCGTGCTACCGCCACCAGGGCCGCTGGAAGAGCGGGGTTCAGCGCCAGAGGATGGCGCTTCAATGAACGCGCCATCTTCTGGGGCGGCTGCGGGCTGCAATTTGCAGCGGGGGGTGCCCAGAAAGCTTGGGCATCCCTGCACTGCGGATTCCAGCCCCCAGCTGCTTAGCTGTACCTGGCTAGACATAGAAATTGCGCGGAGCCCCACGCATTTTTTTAAAATTATTTAATGAATTTCAGAGTCAGAGTCTCAGAGTCAGAATCTCAGAATTTCATGAAATAATTTAAAAAAAATGCGTGGGGCTCCGCGCAATTTCTATGTCTAGCCAGGTACAGCTAAGCAGCTGGGGGCTGGAATCCGCAGCGCAGGGATGCCCAAGCTTTCTGGGCACCCCCCGCTGCAAATTGCAGCCCGCAGCCGCCCCAGAAGATGGCGCGTTCATTGAAGCGCCATCCTCTGACGCTGAACCCCGCTCTTCCAGCGGCCCTGGTAGCGGTGGCACGCTGGGTAATAAAGAGGTTAGGGCCAGCTTTGTATTATCAGCTGGCCCTAAGCCCGAAATTTATGGTGGTCACGCCAATATTAGACATGACCGCCATGAATTTCTATTAAATTGTTTTAAAAAAAAACACAACACAGAGAAAATTTTTTATTAGAAATAAAAAAAAAAGCCATTAGGGACTCCATCTTTAATTAAAAAAATCCTCTTCCGTCCGACGCAGTCCAAAACGCGATGTCCTCTCTGCTACATCCCCTGTGTATAGATATAGATCTCTATGCACAGGGAATGAGCAGACTGAGAACAATCTCAGCTCTGCTACATCATCTCTGTGCACAGACATTCATGTCTGTACACAGGGAATGAGCAGACTGAGAACAATCTCAGCACTGCTACATCATCTCTGTGCACAGACATTCATGTCTGTACACAGGGAATGAGCAGACTGAGAACAATCTCAGCTCTGCTACATCATCTCTGTGCACAGACATTCATGTCTGTACATAGGGAATGAGCAGACTGAGAACAATCTCTGCTCTGCTACATCAGGCAGCAGGCAGGCTCTAGGACCCTGGAGCTGGCAGCCAGCACAGAGAAGACAGGACTCTTATCTGTGCGAGTCAGCGATTACTTACAAAGTAAACGAGCAATGCAAATAAATGACAAAACTAGGATTGCTTCAGGCTGAAGCTTCCGAGACACATCTGCGAGTTGTAAATCTCACACTACTCGCTATTACTCGCTTCCCCATTCATTAACATTGGACTCGCTAGACTCGCAACGAGTAGCGAGTCCTGGGCTCGGACTCGCTAGAGTCAAGCGATTCCGAGTAATTTAGGATTCGCCCATCACTAAAGTAAAGTCATAAGTTGAGGTTGCCAGTTAGTGATTCAAACCAGTTTTAACTGCCTTGAACAGGTGTGAGTGTACAATCTTGAGTAACAACTGTGGTTTGACTGGTTTTAGTCAGAAAATAACAGCTAGTTGCCCCCTCTGCTTCAGTTGAGAGCTTGTTTCTGTGAGGAGTGGTTTAGTATACTTTTTCTCTCAGTGTGATTCGTGCCTGTAAAAATGGATGTTACTCCACGGAAGAGGTCTAGAATTATTACTCTTAATGAATATACAAGTCTGACTGTAAGAATAATCGCTTCCACCGTTGGTATTGGAAAATCTACCGTTTCATGAATAATTTGCACACACAATGAATCTGGATCGTTTTCTACAAAACAAAAAGGGAAATGTGGAAGAAAAAGGAAAATGACACCAAGAACTGATAAAACACTTATCAGCAATAGTAAAACTAATGCAAGAAAAACTTGCTTTGTCCCAATTAATTTGCACAGCACTGTAACTGTTAGCACCAAAAAACTGGCCATATGAATGGGAGTCAAATAGAAAGACAACTGGTAAAATCCGGTTTATTACACAATAATGTATGTCTGTAAGGGGATTGAGGTTTGTTATAACTTGTCCCTGATTTCATTCACTGTTGTGAGGATGACCCAATTTGTTTGTGTCTTTTAATAAATATTTATTTGATTCGTACATAGATGTTGCCCTTATTCACATGAAGTTTGGTATTCGGTGATGAGGATTTGTCTGCCTGTTTTCAAATAAGGTAGGCACATCGGGGTCTGGGTATATACTAGGAGTGGCTGACAAAATATTTACAAATACCTGTTAGCACTAAAAAATTGACCATGTGAATGAAAGACAAACAAAATGAGAACTGATGAAATCCATTTTATTACACAGTAGTGCATGTATATAGGGGGCTTGAGGTTTGTGATATGAACCATAGTAACATAATTCAATGAGTAAATAAGGAAAAAGGAAAGAGGAATTTTGAAGCTCACTGATAGATGAACTTCTGGCTTATCCAGCTCTGATCCCCATGGATATAGCCCTAGTCCTGGGCTGGAAACCAATTGGAAAGAAGAAATCCAGTGGGAAGAGACTCTGGTAATGCTTGTTTATTGAAACAACATAAAAACCTCTAAATTATGGGCAATGCAGTGTGAAAACAGGCCAATGCATTTCGACACTTAGGTCTTAATCATGGCTATGTCATAAGTGCATATGTATACCCACCCACCTCACTTTAACATTTCAAGGTAAAGAAAATGTTTAAAGAAAACATTTTCAGAGGTCGGGACATCAGGCACAAATTATTACAAAAGGTATCATTTTAGATTTTTTCATTGGGAAGTAGAACACCACACAGCCTCAATATCAGGCAAGATGTTGTTCTGCAACATTGATGATAGCTGAGACATTATTTTTTGCAATGCATTTTGCAGTATTATGTATTTTTAGTTTTTTGTTATTGTCTGTCTTCTCCAATTGGAGTAATTGCACAGCTTTATATTGTGAGGTGGGAGGGTATATAAACATGATTTCTTGCACTTATGAGATAGCCATGATTAAGACCTAAGTGTCAAAATGCATTGGCTTGTTTTCACACTGCATTGTTGTTAATTTGGAAGTTTTATGTTGTTTCGAAATACAATCATTACCAGAGTCTCCTTCCGCTGGATTTATTCTTTCCATAGCAACATAATTGTTTATGTATTAGTTCCCTGAAAAAATAACTATTTGTATGTACAGGAAAAACAAATTATAAAATCAGATAATAGAATAAAATCTAACTTAAAGAGGATCTGTCACCCTCCAAAGATTTCAATCTAAGGGCAGCACTGAATGCAGCACGTATGCTGCATTCAGGCAAGGAGTTCCCCATGTGTTTCTGATGTTTAAATCATTAAATACAGCCTTTTAAAATGTGTAAAACAAAGTCAAGAGGGCATTACCAAATCCATGAGTTAGCTCCTTCCCGGGGGCTATTCCCGTGACCTGCTTCTCTGTTCCTCCCTCCTCCCTGTCCTTGCCACCTCCATGATGCCTGTCATTTATCCTCGCTCTGCGTATGCACCTCCTTGCACTACCTCACGCAGGCGCAGAGTGACGTGTTGCTACTGTCGGCCCTGCGCTCCTGCTCCTGCCTTCTGCCCTGACAGCAGCAATTGTTCCCGCCCTCCTTGATGTATAACATGGAGCAGGGCGGGAATAAGTGTTGCAGTCAGGGCAGGAGGCGGGACAGGAGCGTGGGGCATTCATGTTATACATGGAGCAGAGCAGGAACAATTGCTGCTGTGAGTAGAGGAGGCAGGAGCCAGAGCGAGGGGCCAAGAGTAGCAACACGTCACTCTGCGCCTGCGTGAGGTAGCACAAGCAGAACCGTTAAGTACTTAGAGCGCAGGTGTGTAGACATGACCTAGGTCTGCCATGTAGCTGTTTGAGAGGTCAAACCCCTGTATAATTCCACAAACCTTGACACCTTCTCCATCACCTTTCACTGACTTCTTTACATACTTTAGGTTCAGTCTTTCCCCAGTTTGTTGACAAACACAATGTTTCCCATTGTACCAAAATAAATTAAACTTGCTTTAATCATTGAAATGAACTGTGGATCACTTCCGTCCTGTCTACACAACATGCTTTTCACCAAACATGAGTCTAGCCATTTGATAACTTTCTGCTAATGAGAGGTTTCGTCACTGCTAAGAGGGCTTTCAGTCCAAATGCTCTCAAACATCCTGACATTGTATGATGAGACAGATGCTTACCCTGTTCAGTGCTGAACTGGCAAGCTATTCCAGGTGCAGTGCAGTGTTGAAATGATTACCCATAGAAATTTTCTGCATTATCCCGTCCTCTCTTATATTTATCTTTCAAGGGCGACCAGCCTTCTTGGGGGACTTGAAAGAGTTTGTTATTTTGTAAAGATTTAATATTCTAGAAATCACAGACTTGGAGCAACCTCTAGTAACATCTGTGGCTAAGTGTACCGTTACACATAACAACACTGCATGCAATTTCACTTGCAATTTGCTGTTTGCAGTGAAATCATGGACACATTGCTCCATTTATACACGGCAACAAAATAGAACAATGTGTCCATACTTTCACTGCAACCAGCAAATTGCAAATGAAATTGCATGCAATGTAGTTACGTGTAATGGTACCCTATGGCTGATAGGATGACCCCTTTGGCCTTCATCTGGAGAACCTGCTGCCAGTGGGTTTCATTCATTTTGGAATGGCACACCTTTTTTGTAAAGCGAGTGCAAACTGGAAAGTTAGACTATGGGTTAAATAGGGTTTGTAATATAATTAAGAAAATTAGCATCAGGTGCCAGATTAACACCAATATTTGCAGGTATCTGAAAGTGTTTTCAAATTTTGATCAGTGTTCTTTTTCATATAGCTTACATTTTTATTCTTTGCTTTAGAATATATTCAGTTTATAAAATCAGCGTAAAATACTGCTATTTTACTCATGTTTGGATATTTTCATATAAGGCAACACAATGACATTATCAATAAGGAAAATGTGTGTTGTTCTCTAATTTTGATCACTAGTGTATATTTTCTGTGTAACCCTTTTTCATGTACAGCGTGATGGAATTAATGTAGCTATATAAATAATCATTATAATAATAATAATATTAATAATAAATAATATTTACTTTGTATAATAGAAGTGTATTTTTAAAATTTGTTTTTTAATAACCGACATGCCCTGATACAACATATCCTTAGTGTAAAATCTATTTTATCCCATTTCTCTTATTTTTTTTATGTTTGAACACTGGAGCTAACCTGCCTGCCCCCTTGTCAATGTGGGGCTGTTAATGATTTGCTGCCTTGGGGTATTACCATGTATTACTAACCCTTTGGTGCTATGAAGTGGTTCTATATAAATGCTTTTAAGGCTCAGCGCTAAATGTATGTTGTTGGCAAAAATTGAGACTATTAATCTGTTTGGAATGTTTTTTTGGGATGTTTATTAAAATCTATACATTTAATGAAATAAAACTATTAAAAGTTATAAAATCACAACGCAATTAAGTATGTGTGCAGAATCCTTGTTTGAATGGATCACAGGTGTCTATTTTCCTCCCTTTTCTCAGAGGCTATTCACAGTTTAGGTGTGACTTGTAATTATAAGAGAAGTTTATCTATTTCGTTGGACTCACTGGTCTATTCATTTTCCCATATTAATATATGAGCACTAATTACCTGGGTGTCGTAGTGGTTGGGCAGATTAATCTTATTATTCTTCACTAGGGATGAGCGAGTACGGTAATATTCGTACTCGCTATACTCTCAACGAGTAGGTACCGGTACTCTCTACTCATTGCGAGTATAGTGAGTACGAATACTTTCGCAGTGTATCTATAGATATACTGCGAAAGTATTAGGACTACTCGCTACTCCCGAGTACACATAAGATACTCGGAGAGTAGCGAGTAGCCGAATACCGCTACTATTCGGTGAGTACCGAATAGTAGCGAGTATACTCGGTCATCCCTATTCTTCACGATGATGTTAGACTGGTCTTGCACCTTCCTTATTGCTGGCAAAGTTGAGATAATGTCACTGGTAATGATATAGTTTTGCCTTGTGACCTATAATAAGAGGAATACCTATCAGTGCTTTTTTTTCTGTGTGTGTCTAGGTCAGGGGATATAATATTGTCAACTTGTAACTAACTAAATTTCCTCACTGTAACTGCAAATCACAGATCTATGGAAAATCTGATACCTAGACAATATGATTTTTCACAAAAAAACTCATTTGCTGACCCCTACTCCCCCTTCTTTTTTTTGCCTATTCTCAAATACTTATATACATAAATATCCAAACCAGAAGACTAACAATAAATTAACCCATCCTTTGTACAATAAATTAATCCATCCTCTTTTGAGAATTCATCTTCTTATAAATGTAAGGAAAAGCACCCAGACATAACAGAGATAATGACAACAAATAGATATCATCAGATATACATGCATAAAAAAACTAGACACAATTTTGAGATCAAAATCTTTATAACATATAACCATGTCCAATAAGGATTACAGCAGAGATATCCCACAGAAAGACAGGAACCTTTAGCACCAAATAGCAAATTAAGGCACCATATATAAAGCATAGTTGCTAGGTACAGTAGCTGCTAAGAACCTTGAGAAAGAAGGCCGTGCCTTCGAAACATGTTGGTTTGACAGCTAGATATGAGACACCGCATAGGTCCCGACAACTCTCCACCTACTCCACCACATGACCGCAACGTAATCAGTGATATAGTGTCAGCTGACCGGCAAACAAGGGAGTGTGCACCCATGGCCAATGCGCGCGTCATTAGCGTCCTCCATAGGAACAACACTGGGTAGAACAACTGATTACAGAATAGGACCGGAGAGCCAAAAGGGGAATAGTAAGTCGCCGAATTTACATGTGCAATATATTAGGCAGCAAGGCTTTTAGCATCATCTGAAAACGTATATATATAGTAGGACCACAGAGAGGACCTACAGCTTAGGAGCCACCGGACTGACAGCTTAAAAGTACAAACGTCCAACATAGAGGATCATACAAGGTGACAATATTATATCCCCTGACCTAGGCACACACAGAGAGCAAGCACTGTTATGTATTCTTATTATTATAGTTCACAAGCCAAAACTATATCCTTATTAGCGACCTTATCTCAATTTTGCCAGTGATAAGGAAGGTACAAGACCAGTCAAACATCTACATGCAGAATAAGGTAAAAAAAAACAAAAAACAAATCTCTATTAACATCTCCTTTTCAACATTATCCTGTCCTTTCTTATATTTATCTTTCGAGGGCGACCAGTCTTCTGCACAATAGCATATTAATAACTAATTTCTTTCCACTAAATAGAAATAATACTCTACCAATCACGGCAACATGGACAGATTAATCTGTACCAACTACTACGACACCCAGATAAATAATATTCATAAATTAATATGGGAAAATGAATAGACCAGTGAGTCCATCAAATTAGATAAACTTGTCTTATAATTACAGGTCACACCTAACCTGTGAATAGCCTCTGAGAAGAAGAAGGAAAATAGACACCTGTGATCTGTTCAAACAAGGACTCTGCACACTTACTTAAGTGCATTGTGAGTTTATAACTTTTAATTGTTTTATCTCCTTAAATGTATAGATTTTAATAAACATTGCGAAAAATTGGTTGTACCAAATACAGTGATAAGATCATGAGTAAAAGGCTACAAGCTAGCCGAAACATGTTGCCTGAAGACATGATAAACTGACCTGTGTGTTTTTACGTGCTAAGAAACCTGTTTTATGAAGAACTCAAGGTGCAATTTTCCTCAACTCGCTGGACAATTCTTGGAAGAAATACAGTGATAGTCTCCATATTTGCTAACAACATAGAGTTAGCGCTGAGCCTTAAAAACATATATAGAACCATCCCATTTCTATTATATGTTACCTTCCTGAACATCATATTCTGGCTACTACTTTTTTTGCCTTTAGTAAACAAATAATCTTTGTGTTAACTTTTTCTTCTGCATCGTCATCTTCAGCGTTGTTGCTTTCTGCTCCCATGTATAAAGTATTATTCACTTATTTCCCTTTCTCTCCTCTGTGTCTTACTGTATGTTACTTAAAGGGAACTTGTCACCTCCAAAAAGCTACCTAACCTATAAAAACATGTCCCTGCATCATCCTATGACCATTCTCACAATCCTTTTGTCTGCTAAATGCTGGCTGCAAAAGTACTAAAAAAGTTTTTATACTTACTCATTATCCATTGTAATGAGTAGGGGGCCATATTCCTTAGCCCTCAGGGCCTCAGGGCGTGCTGCCTCTCATCAGAAGATCACGCCCTAATGGGCGTGATCTTGTATTCATATTCTAGGCAGGCCCTGCCTGCTTTGCACATCGCTGTCTGGGCATGTAATGACGCGAATGGCGTTATTTCCGGTTTGGGTGACGTCAGTACACCCATGTCGCTCATCCGCTTCAAGCACAGCATTGCACATGCGTGCCTTCTAATTTATAAACGTTAGCCAGGGAACTTTTCTTGATGTTGGATAAAAAAAAATAGTTAAAAAAATAGTTAATATTTTACATAAAGTTTATGTCAACAAAATGCTACAATTTGTTATATCAGTTCTGCAAAGTCTGTTATTCTCATGTCATCTACCACAGAGAAACTGGCAACTAGACATCAGCAGAAGATAATCTCCATACCTGAGGGTGTTTCGTTTCTAACAAACAGAATGGACAATAGCAGTAGGCTTGCATTCATGCAGCTTTCCATTAATTAAAAGTCACAAAACAGAAACAGATGGTTCCTTAAGGGATTCTACATTAACACCCTCTGTCACAGAAGTTGCTATTTATCTGGCAATTATTTCATTATTTACTGCACACTGTATCACCACACACCAAACCATCTTGGACATAAAGTGAATTCTATAAAATGTAGCATTCACTACCCTAATTAACACCCAAGGAACATCCAAATTGCTAAAAATGTGCCAAAAGCATATGAAGCTGAATGAATCCATTTGTTATATGCTTATAGATCAAATGTGAAACCATGAAATGAATGCGTATTCTATATTTTACTTAGCTTTTATATTAACCTTGCTATAGATAGGTAGATAGACAGCAAGACAGATAGATAGGTAGATCAATTCAAAAAGCATTAGGCAGCGTTAAAAAAGTGCAGTTGCAAGCTACAGAGTCAGGACTGCAGGACTATAAAATACAAACAATCAAAACTGTCAGAAACACCATTTCAAAATAGTAAAAAAAAATGTATTTTCATACCAAGCCCACACAAAGCACATTTTTTTTGGCTTTGACAATCAGCTTTTCTCAAGAGATAGATAGCTAGATAGCTAGATAGATAGATAAATAGATAAATAGATAGATAGATAGATAGATAGATAGATAGATAGATAGAAATAGATAGATAGATAGATAGATAGATAGATAGATAGAAATATAGATAGATAGATAGTAGATATTAGAAAAAGGGAGCAGCACAGCTAGTTCAGCAGGGTGCAGATCAATCCAAGCAATACTTCTATATGCTCATTCATACAAACCAAAAAAGGAAAGCAGCACTCCAAGCAAAGTGTCCAAAATTCTGCCTTTACTAGCCCATCAGGTGCAGTGTGCACACCACGGCCAGATCCGATTCAGGCTGTCAGGGGTGAACCTGAAAGCCCCGGACTGGATTTTGGCCCCATAGTTTGCTATAGGGCTGGATAGAGCTGGATGGCAGCGGATTTTTTCCCCGGACATAAAAATGCTGCATACAGCATTTTTGTGTCCGGGGAAAAAAAACTAATCCTCCCGGATGCTCCCGGATCCTCCCGGTCCGGTGCGATCTGGAGCCCCCTAACATGGGGGTCTATAGCACCGGATGGCACCGGAGCCGCACCCAGGAGCCGGACGCCGGGTGCTAAAGCTCGACTGAACTTCAGCACCACGGAGCTATCCCCTGCTGACAGTTCAGGACCTTGAATTATCAGCAGCTATGGCTGCAATTGAGGCATCTGTCTGTACACCGGACCGGAGGGCATATTTGGCCCTCTGGTTCTGTGTCCAGATCCGGTCTGGGGCTGTCAGGACAGCTCCGGATCGGATCTGGCCGTGGTGTGAAGCTGGCCTTAGATAGATAGATGATAGATACAGCTTCAAGAATTTCACTGCAGCACTCCTTTGAATTTGCAATCTCAGTAGTCTTTTATTCCAGCTTCAGATGAACAATTTGCACCCTCATCACCCACAGATGGTCTGAGGTTGATATAGTGTCCACCCACTTGAGAGTGGGACTGGGAGGAAATGGAGGACAGGGATGTCAACGCTAGGACTCATCAGACCTGGGTCACCTTGTCGCGGTTGATGAGCAAACAGACATTGGCCAATGTATGTACCAAGAACCCCAAAAAAATAAAAAATAAGAATTTTGAGTTTTTTGAAAAAAACTTAAGTTTTTACATTTTTTCCACATATATATACAGCTTGTTAGCATGTGTGCATCATTGGTAGTAGCTGAGTGCTGCAGATAATTTTTTTCTAGTTGTTTGACCCAGTGTCCCCGCTGGCACCAGTTCACATTGTGCCTGTGAGTGCTGTGCAGTTTTTTCTGTTAGATAGATAGATAGATAGATAGATAGATAGATAGATAGATAGATAAAAATGGAAAAAGCAGAATGAGCACAACCTTATCAAAACAGTGGGTGCAATAATCCCTGTATCAACAGTGCTTCAGTGGGTGCTCTCACCTTTACAAAGACAACGTGGACCAGGGCTCATCCCCAACTGAACGCTCGAGTTCCTTAACTGTGGGCGGAACACTACTCAGACAACACAGGGTGAGGGAAGCACAATATTAAGGCTTTATTGGATCTCCAAACAGTTTACAGTATATAACACATAACCAGCAAAACACAACAATGTAAAAGGCAACAGGGTCTCACCCTTCCACTGGCTCACCAGAGATTAGAATATAGCACAGCAAAGTCTGTAGCCAGGTGATGGGATTGTCCCAACCTTCGTGGCTTCCTTATGCAGTCTTTGTCATCACAGCTGAATCCGATAATTCGATGCTGAAGTCCTTGTGGTTTTACAATCCAGGTTCTGATCCCCTTGGTCGGCACTGAAATGCCTAGGCCTGGGGTGATGGCCAGCCAATCGGATCCGAAGATCCTAGATTAGCTGCTTGTATCCAAACTGCTGGTCAAAGTGAACAGTCTTCCTTATATACCCTCGGCCTCATTGCAGGATATTGGTGGACTTCACGATTGGTGGAATAACACTGTCTTTTCATTGGCTGGACCTAAAGCCTCACTTAACATATTTTTAGTAGTATTGCAGTCCAGACATGGAGAGCCAAATACTGATTGATATAGCACCTAGCAGTAATGGAATGTTACTAGGAGACATTAAGTTTGCAATCAATGACATTTAAACAATAGTAGCTGAGGCCACGTACATAGAGTCAGCAATCCACACGGTAACATACAATGGACGATTAGCATAATTAAGTTCTTTGGCTTTCTAAGACAAACAAGTTAGATAATTACATTACCATGCTAAACTAAACACCATGGTCATCTGCAAAATACTGTTAGAGTTTAAGGGCTTACCCATGAACGTTTGCAAACCAAAATACAATACTGTCTGGGTTACAAAAGAAATCATCATATGTTCTACATTGAAGGAGTCCATATCGTCACACATTCTACAGTATGGGGTGATTAAACCTAAAATAAATGTTTATCTTAATATTGGCTTTATAACTGTCCACAAACATATGTTATGCTCATATTTGGCTACCATTCTGGACCTTCACCTTGGGTTACCATGACTACCCCAATCATTGGAGCACATCATGGTCTCCAAACACCTTACAAATAGGCTTACTAGTTCAACCAGCTCCCACCATTGTTTGGTCAAGGATCAACAGGTTTCAATAGTTTTTGCCTCACCACAGCACACCACTCTTGCGTTCTTGCCAGTAGCCTAGGTACATTTAAAAGCATATAATATGATTAAAAATATGTGATTCCAAAGTGCATTTAATGATTGTATTTAACTAGATGGTGGCCCGATTCTAACGCATCAGGTATTCTAGAACATGTATGTAGTTTATTTATGAAGATTTAAGAATAATGCAATGAGTGATAGGTAAGGTACCATCACACTTGGCGATGCTCCAGTGATCCCAACAATGATACGACCTGGTAGGGATCGCTGGAGCGTCACTACGTGATCGCTGGTGAGATGTCAAACAGTCAGATCTCACCAGCGATGCAGCAACGATATGATGGTTGTTGGGACCCTGTCACACTAGTTCTTAGTATTGAAGTTGTTGGTCATTGTCCCCGTGGAACACAACGATGCATGCTGCTCAGTGGGGTCCCAATGATCAAAAAATGGTCCAGGCCATTCTCACACGATCAACGATCTCATAGCGGGGGCCTGGTTATTCGTCTGTGGTAGCACCACAGATGAATAAAAGTCCACTTTACTTTATTATTTGGAGGTGCTGCCTGACTTTTTTCTACTGTTGATGTTGTTTTGGGCAAGAACAGTTTTGGGCTGAGCACTCCACACCTTATACCTAAGTTTGATGCTGTTCAGTTTTTTTCTTTAGATAGATAGATACTAATAGCAAAAAAGGCTGTAGCACTCCTGTAGTCAGATGAAATACAAGCCTTTTATCCAGCCCTGGGTACATTTGGCAAAGTTTCAGGCACACACGCCCTTTGTCCAGCGATCGCATGCTAATCTTGCCCAGATTTTAATATATCATTTACAATTTTCTAATTTCACAATCAATTTAAACCAATACACTAAAAAATCATTACTAATGTGTCCACATTTGTGCTTCTTACATTGTATACACTATTCCAACATATTACATTGTGCTACTGAAATATTCATTAATAATCTTATCCATTTTAGTCTACATTTTCTCTCCATCTCTTAATTAAAAGCTTCAAAGCATCAAAGGTTGTTAAAATGATAAATTATTATATGTAAATCGCATGTGCTGGGCAATTACATTACCACTGCTTGTGTATGGTGCAGTCCGGCGTCCCAGATACTGATGTATGCTTGCTCCTGCCTCCTGCAGTGTTCAGTAACCTTGATGACCGGGGGTCGAGTTACGGCACCATGTTGGAGTCTCTGCTCCTGCACAATCCTCCTGAAACCCTCCTCTGTCGTCATGTTGCTGCAGTTCTGGCTTCACTGCACTCGCTCTTGTGTTATAAGATCTTATTATTAACCAGCGTATTTAAAGTGATCGTGATCGCTGCTGAGATGTCAAACAGTCAGATCTCACCAGCGATGCAGCAACGATATGATGGTTGTTGGGACCCTGTCACTCTAGGGCTTAGTATTGAGATTGTTGGTCATTGTCCCCGTGGAACACACCGATGCATGCTGCCCAGTGGGGTCCCAATGATCAAAAAATGGTCCAGGCCATTCTCACACGATCAACGATCTCATAGCGGGGGCCTGGTTGCTGCTGCGTGTCACACTGAGCGAGCTCGCTAGTGCCGGTTGGGGTGCTTCCGCTGGGAGCAGCTGGGTCATCACTCGACTGCGTTGCCGCTGACCTCCGTGCAGCAGGAGATGACCCGCAGCTACCGTCAGGAGATCAGCAGCTAGTGGTGGCGTGTGTGGTTCAAATCCCGCGTCAATTCGCGGCCGGACTGCATCTGTCGCTGATTGGTCGCGGCCAGCAGGGCACGACCAATCAGCAATGTGGGATTTCCGTTACAGACAGACAGAATTAGACGATTATATAGTAGAAAAGAGCTAATTTTATTGTATACAAACCATATGTGTATATTATAAATGATATAAATATAAGCAGGATGCTGTATCGTTAATCCCATGAATATGCAGTCAATACAACATTAATATAATAGATAGATAGATAGATAGATAGATAGATAGATAGATAGATAGATAGATAGATAGATAGACAGACAGACAGACAGACAGACAGATAGATAGATAGATAGAAAAGGAAATACAGGCAGCACTCCAATAAAAATCACAAAAAGTAGACTTTAATTAGGCCTTGGTGATGCCACTTTGGGCTAATTAAAGTCCACTTATTGTGATTATTTTGGAGTGCTGCCTGTTTTTTCTTTTTTATGATTGTTACGCTTTAAACATCGCATTTTTACAGGATTTTTTTTACCTACAATGTATATATAATTTTGTGCTGATCCTTTTTTTTTCCTTACAGACATACATCATATTCAGATAGAGAGATAAAGCAGCGCCAGTCAAAAAGTGCAAGCACAAGTCACATAGTCCAGACACCTGAACTATAAAATACAACTAATGAAGAATCGCTGCGCTCCTAGTTCATAAAAATTAAAATTGTATTTTATTAAAAGCTCACACAAAACACAATGTTTTAGCTCCAGCTATCAGTTTTTTAAAAGACTGACAGACAAGAAAAGAAACAGGCAGGTCGACAGATGCACAGATGATAAATAGATAGATAGACATATACTCTAGTAATAATTTTCTTCTACATGCAAAATAAAACTTTTGTTTTGTAATATTTAAAAATAATGTATCATTCTTTGCCTACAGCACCTATGTCTATGTGTTTCCATTATTATAGACTACAAAGAAACCAGTGTAGTCTGATTCTTCATATTTTATTCCATCTGATCCGTTCTTCTTTATGTCAGAAGAAGAGGGGAAGAAATACAGAACTTCAGGGTAGTCATGAAGTCTTGTAGCCAACAAGTTACAAAGGTCTGTCAAAGAGCTGAGTTTTAGGCTACGTTCACACATAGCCCTTTTTTTGCGTTTTTTTGAGCGGGCGCTTTTACCCCCGCACAAAAAAACGCAAAAAAAGAAGCAGTGCTGTTCAGACAGCACACTTTTTTACGAGCCAGGAAAGGAGTGATGTCACAGACGGGAGGAAGAATCCTGCTTCCTCCTCCCCTCTGTGCCATGTTTGCCAGCCCCCATTTGATATTATTAATATACACTGCGAAATCAACATTAAACAAAGCCAGGAGTTAAAAATAATAAAGATTTCATACTTACCTCTCCGCCGGCTTGTTCGCGCCATCCGGAGCTGTGCGAAGGATGGAAAAAGACCTGTGGTGATGTCAGAGGGGGCATTCTCAGCACTGATTTGCCTCTCGTGGTCATGTGATACATATCACATGACTAGAACGACCTCTGACATCACCACTGGTCCTAGCAGGACCATTCCAGCGGCGGCTCCTGGCTCCTGGACACCGGAACACCCGTCGGAGAGGTAAGTATTTAATTCTTTATTATTTTTAATACATTTATCTTTATTTAACTTTGATTTTGCAGTGTATATTAATATACACTGCAAAATCAAATGGGTGGTCACAGGTGTCACACAGGGGAGGAGGAAGCAGGATTCTTCCTCTCCTCTGTGATGTCAGATGTAGCAGCGCCGCCCCCTATGGGAGAAAGTCAATTCTTTTTACACCGTCGCTTTCTCCCAGAAAGGCGTGACGTGAAAATATGCGCTTGTCTGAACGGCAAAGTGAATTTTACATTCACTTTGCTGTCAGACAATACGCACCTGCGCATTTTTGAAAAGCGCTCGTAAAAAAGCGCTCAAAAATGTGCAGTGTGTGAGCGTAGCCGTAATGTGTACTTTTAACAAGATTTGTTACATGAATTTGTTTCCATATTCATTTTAAACACCTTGGTCTAATAAATGATGAATATCAAAATGAACCTTTAGACAGTTTGTTCCATGAAAATGTTTATTTTAAAGTTTATTTTAATCAATAGATTTTGGAATAATAATATTAAGTTCTACAATGGGATGTGTTTTAAAAAAATGTCATGTGCTGATATAATCTTATATACAGTATGTGTCCCTGTTATGTATTATGTAATGGTCATGTCTGACCATACAGGGACATGGTCTGATCATATCACAGCTCCTGTGCTGAGATAATCTTATATATGTGTCCCTGCTATGTATTGTGTAATGAATGTGTCTGACCGTACAGGGTCATGGTTTGATCATACCACATCTCCTGTGCTGTGATAATCTTATATACTGTATATACTCGTGTATAAGCCGACCCGTGTATAAGCCGACCCCCCTACTTTTGCCCCCAAAACCTGGGAAAACCTATTGACTCGTGTATAAGCCGAGGGTGGACCCCAGCACAGGTATACAGCCCCCAGCAGTGTGGTATACAGCAGCCTCCCCAGTGGTATACACAGCAGCAGCCCCAGTGGTAGTATACAGCAGCAGCCTCAGTGGTATATACAGCAGCAGCCTCAGTGGTTAGTATACAGATGCCCCAGAGGTATATACAGCAGCCCCAGTGGTAGTATACAGCAGCCCCAGTGGTAGTATACAGCAGCCCCAGTGGTAGTATACAGCAGCCCCAGTGGTAGTATAAAGCAGCCCCAGTGGTAGTATACAGCAGCCCCAGAGGTAGTATACAGCAGCCCCAGAGGTATATACAGCCCTAGAGGTTTGTACAGCCCCAGGGGTATATACAGCAGCCCCAGTGGTAGTATACAGCAGCCCCAGAGGTGTATACAGCAGCCCCAGTGGTAGTATACAGCAGCCCCAGTGGTAGTATACAGCAGCCCCAGTGGTAGTATACAGCAGCCCCAGTGGTAGTATACAGCAGCCCCAGAGGTATATACAGCCCCAGAGGTATATACAACCCCCCCCCCCCATCAGTATACAGGCCCCCCCTTGCTGCACAATCCTGTAAAGGAATACATTAGTATACTTATCCCTGCCGCTGTCCCGCTGCCGCTGTCCCGCCACCGACATCGCGCTCCTCCGTCTTCATCCAGCGTCTTCCGGCTTCCTCCTCTGGCGCGCAGACAATGACGTCATTGCCTGCGCCCACCGGAGGAAGCCGCAAAAAGACGGATGAAGACGGAGGAGCGCGATGTCGGCGGCGGAACAGTGGCAGCGGGAAAGCGGCTGGGATAAGTATACTAATGCATTCCTTTACAGGATTGTGCAGCAAGGGGGGGCCTGTATACTGATGGGGGCGGGCGGCTGTATACTGTATACATTTTATACAGTATACAGTGACTTGCGTATAAGCCGAGGGGGGATTTTTCAGCCCAATTTGTGGGCTGAAAAACTCGGCTTATACGCGAGTATATACGGTATGTGTCCCTGCTATGTACTGTGCAATGAATGTGTCTGACCGTACAGGGACATGGTCTGATCATACCAGGTCTACTGATACCTTCAGCCTCTTGCTGGAAACTGCTGGAAATATCTTTTGGCTCCCCTGGCTAGTCTTTTATCTTGTATAGTGTTTTCCTGTGTTCCCTAATTTTGCACCTTGCATCCCACTTAGTTTAGATGCAGCTTCCTGTCTACTATAACACATCCTGATTTTGTCCTTTTCTTGTTCGCCCTGCTTTGACCCGGCTTGGCCACTTTTCTGTCTCTTGACTTCTGCCCTTTAAGAAACAGCAATCTATTTAACCCTTTTGTAAATCCAGTTCCCTGTCTAGGGGTTGAAGTGTGTCCAGGATTCTCAGGATTCTGCCTAATGGAGCAGCTTGTGCCAAGTCTCTCCAAAATAGCCTTTTTTGCTTGTAGCCTCAGACAGACGTCACAGCAACTAGCTGCTGCTTTGCATTAGCCTCACTTTTTATACAACAGATGAGAAAAGTAGAACCTGTGCTTACAGTATTTCCACTTGTGGATGCATCACAATTACTTTATATGAGAATTTCAAGACTGCACACAACCTTTATACAGTCTAAAAGGTGCACATAGTATTAATATATTGATTTGGATGCACATAGTATTAATATATTGATTTGGATTCACATACAATCTTTTTAAAATGTTTCTGTGGTATTTTCTTAGTAAAAGGAGAAAAAATACTATACTATACTATACTATACTATACTATACTATACTGATTGTATTTGGGAAAGGCTTGAGTAATTAAGCTAAAATGCTCCATTTGTAACTGGTAACATTGGAACATGAAAATAAATTCTAAAAGAAGATAAAATAAGTTAAACTGCTGATCCTTTACAAGGTTATTCTCCATTGGGACAGCCACCCTTGGATACCTTTACAATCATTTTGAGGGAAGTGCCTGCCTGGATCTTTAGGCTATGTTCACACTGTATGTTTTTGATCCACTTTTTCTTGGGTGTTTTTCACTCTTTTTCAGCTGGAAATCTGGATCTGCTTTTCAAAAAAAACAAAAAACAATGGATTAGAATCTGATTATCCATTTCTGATCCATTTCTGATCTATTTTGGTTGCATTTTTTCTGATGCATTTTTTTCACCCCCCATCCCCCCCCCCCGAAAGGTTTCAATGGGAAAAAAACGCACCAGGTCATGAAATCGCAGATTGAACATCATAGTGGAAAACCCACTGACTTTCCTAGGATTCCATTTAAGTGCATTTTCACTGCAAAATGGATCCATAAAAAAGGATCAAAAAAGCACAATGTGAACAGGGCCTAAGGCATAGACCTCCAATAGCAGTGCAGACACAGTCCTTCTGTGACAGTGACATTACACCCAGGTCAGATAACCCTCAGGGATCACACTGAACATGTCCCACTATTCTCTGTCTCTAAGCCACTTATTACAGACAATACAGATTGCTATTTGCAGTTTTCATCAGATAACAGATTTTAGCTATTTATTCCATGGCAAAAATCTGTATGACCTATCTGTAAATATAAAGAAAAAATAATCTCCTTGAAGTCTAAATCCCGCCAATAAAATAAGTAATTATCCTTGAATCCAATAACAAATCCGTCATGCCAGTAATTATCATAATTCCTGTTTTCAGACACTGAGTCAGAGATGTTTCATTTATCAGCAATTTAAGAAACATCTCTTAGGCAATCAGCTTGTTGTCATAAGGCACACGAAAGTGAAAACCACATTGTATCCAATACGTGGCTTTAAAATTAAACCTGAGATTCTCTCAGTTGAAACAACGCGGACTTTATTAGGAGTGTAATATCACTTCTTTATGTCTTGGCCTTGGAATAATGAAAGGTCATATGCAGTGATCATCTGTCTCCACAATTTCACAAGCAATTGGCTAATACAATTTAGATACTGCCAGGAAATAAAACTGATCTCATTCATGTAGAAAGGAATATTAATTCATCAAGAGTTTGTATAGGTATAGATAGATAGATAGATAGATAGATAGATAGATAGATAGATAGATAGATAGATAATTGGATGATGTCATAAATTACTTCTGGTTTACAAACTGGGCACCTTAATATTAATTTTTTATATCACGTTTCGCCAGCATGTCATATATTTAACTGTAGCAAGAGTTTGTACAGTAGTCAAACAATGATCTATGAGTGTATTTTCTAGCCATTTTTATATGCTTTAGCTATTTCTTTGAAAACAATTTGTTTTATGTAGCTCAAACAAGATATTGAGATAGTGCACACATATATTGTGATGACAGACAAACTAGCAAGCACATTTTTAACTCACTGGGGTTTTTAGCAGAATGTTTGCATTGTTCCATATATATTCAATATATACAAGTATTTAACTCTATCGCTGTAGCCTTGAATGGGCATTTTTCTGTTTGAAAATCTTGCAGATTTGTCTTGACAATACATCCAAATCACAAATTAATACAATCATGCTTTATAAGCCTAATGGCCACTTACACGTCCCAACATTGTTTCGATATTGTATACAACGGCACGGGAGCGCGCACTTTTTTGGCTGAAATCCAAGATCGTATAGGAGATGTTACACAGGGCGATATCGGCAGGCAACACAACTGCGATGTCTACACCCCCTCGTACAAGCAACCCAGGGAACGACCATTTAACATGGGAGAGAATAGGGTAAGTTGTTCTCCAAATCGTTGTTGGGCTGTCACACAGCACGATCCGGCCAGATCGTCCATCCAATATCGGGCAATTGGAGAGCCTGCACAATTGTTCCCTGATATCGTTTTGGCATCGTTCTTGCGTCGCATTGCACATTTACACCATACAACGCACGAACGATATCGGCGCCAACGCACGAACCACGAGACTTTTGACTTTTTGTCGAAGTTGGACGACGATATCGGGATGTGTAAAGTGGCCATAAAGATGAAGGCTAACAAGCCAACTGGGTAAAGACTTTATTTATCCTCCAGTTCTATTGTAGTTGATCACAGGATAATAGAAGAAAAAATTACATGACAGGTCCAGTATCTTAGATTTTTTTTTGATACTGTATATGAGCAGCATAAGATAAACTAATAAATTGAAACTTAAATGGAATGTGTGGGTAGGATGAACCCTCCTAAGCCAACTATATGGACATGTAGATGATAGGAAGCTAAATAAATGGATACCTTGATAGGGGTGCAAAAAAGTCTCCCACATAGCTCCAGATTGCAAAAACGTAAAACGGTACAACTCTCGAGAAGTTGTAACACAAGAAAGATTTTTTTTTTTTCTAAATTTCAGATTTTTTTTCACTACGTAAAGAAAACAAAAACTACACATGTTTGGTATCAAACATAATCATTCTGACCTGGAAAATAATACTGCCATGCCAATTTTAGGGTATATTAACCCCTTCGGGACCCAGCCTATTTTGACCCTAATGACCTTGCCATGTTTGTTAATTCTGACCAGTGTCCCTTTATGAGGTAATAACTCTGGAACACTTCAACAGATCCTAGCGATTCTGAGATTGTTTTTTCTTAAAATATTTGGCTTCATGTTAGTGGTAAATTTAGGTCGATAATGTTTGCATTTATTTGTGAAACAATCGACAATTTTGCGAACATTTTGCAATTTTCACATTTTGAATTTTTATTCTGTTAAACCAGAGAGTTATGTGACACAAAATAGTTAATAAATACCATTTCCCACATGTCTACTTTACATCAGCACAATTTTGGAAAAAATTTTTTTTTTTGTTAGGAAGCTATAAAGGCCCAGTTACACACACACAGATAATTGTGCAGAGATTGTTTACAGATCACTGGTTGCAGTGAAATCATGGACACATTGTTCTATTTTGTGGGCGTGTACAAATGGAACAATGTGTCCATGATTTCACTGCAACCGAACAATTTATGCATAATTATCTGTGTGTGTAACTGGGCCTTAAGGGTTCAAAGTTCATCAGCAATTTTTTGTTTTTCCAGCACAATTTACAAAACCATTTTTTTAGTGACAGTTTCACATTGGAAGTCTCATTGAGAGGCCTATGTGACAGAAAACACCCAAAAGTGACACCATTCCAAAAACTGCACTCCTCAAGCTACGCAAAACAACATTCAAGAAGACTATTAACCCTTCATGTGCTTCACAGGGACTAAAGCAACGTGGAAGGTAAAAATTAACATTTAAATTTTTCCACCAAACATGTTCTTTTAGCCTCAGTTTTTTCATTTTCACATGGGCAACAGGATAAACATTTTTGGCCAATTTCTCCTGAGTACACCGATACCTCATATATGGTCATAAACCACTGTTTGGGTACACGGTAGGGCTCAGAAGGGAAGGAGCGCAATTTGACTTTTGGAGCTAATTTTCTATTCAAAAAGTCAACTGCCGCTTCTCCCCATCTAAGCTCTGCCGTGCGCCCAAACAGTGGATTATGACCACATGTGAGGTATCGGTGTACTCAGGAGAAATTATCCAACAAATTATACATTCCATTTTATCCTATTACCTTTCTGAAAATGAGAAAATTGAGGCTAAAAATCATTTTTGTTGAAAAAAAGTAATTTTTCATTTTTATGGATCAATTTGTGAAGCACCTGGGGGTTCGAAGTGCTCACTATGCATCTAGATAAGTTCCTTTGGGGGTCTTGTTTCCAAAATGGGTCACTTGTGAGGGAGCTCCAATGTTCTACATACGCAACATGGTGTCCGCTAACAATTAGAGCTAATTTTCCATTCAAAGAGTCAAATGGTGCTCCTTCCCTTCCGAGCCCTCCTGTGCGCCCAAACTATTGTTTATGACCACATATGAGGTATCGGTATACTCAAGAGAAATTGCCCAACTAATTTTAGGATCCATTTTATCCTGTTGCCTTTGTGAAAATGAAAAAATTGAGGAAAAAAAGTTTGTGAAATGAAAAAAATTGAGGCTAAAAAACATTTTTGTTAAAAAAAAAGTACTTTTTCATTATTATGGATCAATGTGTGAAGCACCTGGGGTTCAAAGTGCTCACTATGCATCTAGATAAGTTCCTTTGGGGTTCTAGTTTATAAAATGCGTCACTTGTGGGTTAGCTCCAATGTTTTGGCACACAGGGTTTACCATACGCGACATGGTGTCCGCTTAAAAGTGGAATGGCGCTCCATACATTCTGAGCCCTCCTGTGCGCCCAAACAGTGGTTTATGATCACATATGAGGTATCGATGTGCTCAGGAGAAATTGCCTAACAAACTTTACGATCCATTTTATCCTGTTGCCCTTGTGAAAATAAAAAAAGCACACCGTGTGAACGTGGTCTAAGGTGGAGATGGTAAGGACTAGGAGAAAGGGCATTTGATAATGCATTCACCTTGGAGGGATGTGTACATATCAGACACAACCGTTTCAAATCCAAAGATGGAATAAATCAGCAGTAGCGGCCCCAAGAAATGATCCAGTGTGAATTGTATCAGAAAAATAGTAAAATAAAAAAAACAAAAGGAGTGATAAAAGCACTGATGATTATGAAAAACAAGCAGGTAATATCTTGATAACAATTCCTTAAAAGAACAAAGGCTACATGTTTCAACGTTGGACCAATATCTTCCTCAGGCCAAACATGTATGTTAGCAGTAAAATAAACAGGGTGTAAAGATTCACACACTTACTGTATATCATGGTGTCAAGGGTAAGTGCACATAAACAATTAAGATAAAAGTACATAAAACATAATTCTGCCACTTAGTGGTGTACAATATAAATTAGGAATATAATCATACACATACAATGTTAAAATAAGAACACAAAACTAAAAAAGATACCCACTGACATAATGGATTCAGAAGTCAATGCAAATAAGGATTTTATCACCCCTCTTAAACCTGGAGAAAAGTTCCCTTTAATGCTGTTCTCTGTCAATTATAATCATGCACAGCTCTGCAGTGAGATCACAAGGACAAAGAGCAGCCATTACATGCTTTGCAATGATAATGTCCTCTATTATTAAGAATAGGCTGTAGAGTCAGATTCACAGAGAGATCTGTGTTTCACACATAGTAATTAAAGGCACTCTCTCAGGTCATTTTTCAGTATAATATTAATATTACCCTTGAAAAGTGCCTGGGCAGACCTTTTAAAAACATGTAAAATAATTATTGTACACTTTCTAGTTTCCATACTATAAGCATTTTCACACCCTGCAGGAAGCTGATGCATTAGTCCTCTCCATTGCTTTCACAGAGGATTAGTCCAGTGATACAAAGGTTATTTAAATATCCACACCTATCCAAGCTGGTGTTCTGTCCCTCCCCTCTGTGCTCTGTGCAGTGAGGGGGGAGGTGTGTTGTCATGCACTGTGTGCTATCTGTAAGATTTCTATTACATCAACGTTACTTTTCCTGCAGACATGTAATGTATGTATTTGCTGAACAAATGAGCAAATGTTCTTATAATCACATAGTCATATCTCAGACTGTACACACTACACACATGCATCAGATGCACTCAATGTAGATATCTGATCTCTAAGAGCACTCACTCTTCCTCTCCCCTCCTTTCTGCTCTGCAATGAGTCACACAGCATAAAAGATCAGAGAAAGGCATGACAGTGTAATGATGCATGAATATTCATTTCTTGGGGAGTGGGCTGCAGAGAGCTCACTGTGATTGACAGATGGAATTATTATTTTATTTTGAAGTTTACAGTGGATAGGAGGGAAGCATAAATAATAGAAATACATGAATAGAGAGAGGAATTAGAACATTATATCAGTTACATATGGATTTTTGACCTGACAGATTCAGTTTAAAAGCTTATTTAAATAAAGGAAAGGTGTTAATTACTCTAGAATAAGACAGGTATAATTTTGTTCAACTTTCTAGGAGGGTTGATCCTATGGACAGATTCCCTTTAAAGGTATATGTACACAATATTTTTTTCAGGCAGACTCTGCTGTGGACACAGCCTTAAAAACACATCAGAAAACACTCAAAGGAAGTAAATAAAGCATTTCTTTGCAATACATCTATTGCCTTCCTTGAATATAAGCCTCATACAGTTGTGCATTTATTGTTTAAAGTGAACCTATCACCACACCTAGTGATTCACAAACTGAAAGCACCACCTTCAGCAGTGTATATGCTGCATTCTGTGAAGGTGTCTATAATCTCTGTTCCCCTGTACACAGAAAGTAACAATGTATAATGTTTGAAGGCCAAGTATGTAAATCGTTACTTAGGCGGTCCGAGGGGACTAGTCACTGTGTCTTAACATCGCCACTGGGCTGGCCCTCCACACCTTCACCATGTGTCAGCCGCTTCCTCTTCTTTCTTTGTCCCCACCAGAGCCTGCCCTGTTATGTAGGCACAATGATGACAGCCAGTCTCCCCACAGCTTTGTGCTCTGTGCTCTGATGCAGATTCTCAAAATCTGTGTAAATAAAAGCATCAAACAATGCACCGTGGGCACAGGGCTTTCGACTGATTGTTCCACTCTTGGTTTTGGCTTACAAATACTGAGGTAAAAAACTCATGTGGTTTAAGATTATATTCTGAGGATGACTTTTTTTATATTGCAGAATCTCTGCACCACTTCCGCACTTATTATGTATTTTAGGTTACTTGTGTTATTTTACATGCACTTTTGTGTGCACTTTTATATCCATTTTTTTTAGCATTTTTGAAGTTCAAATTTTTGTGCCTTGTCAGTTCGCCATGTTTTAACCTCTTTCCAACATATGACGTACTGGGAACCCCCCCGTTTGATGTGAGCTCCGGCAGTAAGCTCACATCTTTCCCTTGACTTCTCAGTTTATCTCATCAGCTGAGATGTGAGGCAACCACCATTGATCGGATCCATGATCTGATCGGCAAAAGTAACCCTTTGAATCCTGCTGTCTTTCACTGACAGCGGGATTCAAAGTGCCACAGTTCAAAGCACCCAGATCGGAGATCCCATGATATGATCACAACATCTCTATGTGTCACTTGATAGCCCAGGGTCCTGCTGTGACCCCGGAAGCTGTAAGGGTTCACTTCCTGTGGATGGTTGGCAAGCGCTGCCATCCACAGAAAATGAATATTTGTGCTATGTCCCAATGTGTTGAAGCTCATCGGGACATAGCACAAGCGATCGGACTATTCAATACTGTGGTGCCCTATGAATCAGTGTAGAATAAGGGGAAAAAATTAAGTTTGTAAAAATTTGAAAAAAGTTCAAATCACTCTCCTTTTGCCCCACTGAAAAATATAGTACTAAAACAATAAAAAAATACACATATTTGGCATCCCACTTAAATAACAATAAAAGTATACCTGTTTGTTATCTCCAAACTAGTACCGACTTGAGGCATCATACCAACAAGTTAGTTTTACCATATAGTGAATGTGATGAATAAGAAAACCAAAAAGCAAACATGCGATTGCACTTTTTTGGCAATTTCACTGCATTTGGAATTTTTTCCCCTATTTTCCTGTAGACTATATGGTAAAACAAATGATTTCTTCTGAAGTACAACTCATCCCGCAAAAAACAAGCCTTCATATGTCTATATGGACAGAAAAATAAAAAAAGTTTCGGCTCTTGAAAGAAGGGGGGGAAATTACAGAAACTAAAAAATTTAAAATCGCACGGGGGGGGTAAAGGGTTTAGCAAAGCTGTTTCAATTTAGATAAAACAGTCTATCAGGGAGATGCAGAATGTGAGGGACAACAAACTGTTTTGTTCCACTTGGTGCCTCAACCTTGGAGGTGGGACCGGTTGAAGCCCAAGTGGAGCAAAACAGGCTGTTGTCCCTCTCACTCAGCATCTCTTAGATGTACTGTTTTACCTGAATTGAATAAAATTGTAAGTTTTTTTTACATGGAGTGCCACTGGTTTCTTCTCTCTTTTCCATGGATTTTACTGCCGTTCTTTCAAGCTGGAACCCAGTGGCCCTGGATGAGATTGCTGGAGATCTGTGACAGGTTCCAGATTTTTCACCTACAAAAGAAAGTGAATGGTGCTAGAGTTTTCCTCCTTTTATCCTATATATATGCATCACAGGTCAGTTTACACTGAGTAAAAAAGAAGCACAGTGGAAATGAGAGCTCTATAAATCCCATCCACTTTGCTGGCACTGTAAGACGCAGTGTGTTTGATGCAGTGAAAATACTCAGCATCAAAAAATCACCAAAAATTCACCATGGGCACACAGCTTTATGGAAGAAATAAGCTAGAAAAGAAAAAGATGGGGCGCAATGAGAGGCACCTATGTGCGATATAGTTTATGGTGGGGCATATGCTCAACTCACCTATTTGTGTTGTGTGCCTCAGCACAACACCAGTTAGCACCTCATTTCTCCGGGCACCTCTCTCCCCCACAGCCGTCGCTCCGCCATCCTCACAGGAAACGACCGGTGTTTATAGCTCTTTTATTATTTGTTGCACAGCTTTTTGGCAAATGCTGAAATAGGCATAATATAAGGATAGGATACCAACAACATAGCCTTTCTATACACTTTAATTTGGTGCACCAAAAAGATCATAGCAAAATGGGTCTCATTATAATAGACCATATAAATAATAAAGAGAATGGTTCACTGGCAAAATTAATTAAAAAGGAAAGTTTCTGGATATTTAAACTGGGAACTCTAAGCCCTGAAGGGTATAATTTAACATTGGATAATGTGGCCAAGCAGTAGATTTAGAGAAACCAGAATAAGATGTCTCAGTTGAGAAAAATTAATAATAATAATAATAATAATAATAATGATAATAATAATATGTGTATATATACCGTATATACTCGTGTATAAGCCGACCCGTGTATAAGCCGACCCCCCTACTTTTGCCCCCAAAATCTGGGAAAACCTATTGACTCGTGTATAAGCCGAGGGTGGACCCCAGCACAGGTATACAGCCCCCAGCAGTGTGGTATACAGCAGCCTCCCCAGTGGTATATACAGCCCCAGTGGTAGTATCCAGCAGCCCCAGAGGTATATACAGCCCCAGTGGTAGTATCCAGCAGCCCCAGAAGTATATACAGCCCCAGTGGTAGTATACAGCAGCCCCAGAAGTATATACAGCCCCAGTGGTAGTATACAGCAGCCCCAGAGGTATATACAGCCCCAGTGGTAGTATACAGCAGACCCAGTGGTATATACAGCCCCAGTGATAGTATACAGCAGCCCCAGAAGTATATACAGCCCCAGTGGTAGTATACAGCAGCCCCAGTGGTATATACAGCCCCAGTGGTAGTATACAGCAGCCTCAGAGGTATATACAGCAGCCCCAGTGGTATGGCTTATATTGGCAGCCAGCCTACTTACATACACATACCCATACATACACACATACACACACACACACACACACACACACACACACACATATACACATATATACACATACACACACACATACACACAGCTTCCTACCTTGTCCTCCCGTTCTGCAGTGCCTTCCGGTGTCCTCCGTGCTCCGTTCCCGGTCTGCTGTGCCTTGTGGTTCCTCCTGCTTCGGTTCCATCATCGGTGCTGGGGGTCGCCATCTTCCTTCTTCCCTCCGCCCCCGGCCAGTGATGTCAGAGCAGGCCGCGCTGTGATTGGCTAGCACCCGTGACATGTGATCACGGTGCTAGCCAATCACAGCGCGGCCTGCTCTGACATCACTGGCCGGGGGCGGAGGGAAGAAGGAAGATGGCGGCCCCCAGCACCGATGATGGAACCGAAGCAGGAGGAACCACAAGGCACAGCAGACCGGGAACGGAGCACGGAGGACACCGGAAGGCACTGCAGAACGGGGGACAAGGTAAGAAATACTGCGCAGCGCCCCCCCCACCCCCCGCGCCCCCTCCCACCATAGGATTACCATATTGACCCGTGTATAAGTCGAGGGGGGGACTTTTCAGCTCAACTTTTGGGCTGAAAAACTCGGCTTATACACGAGTATATACGGTATATATAACAAGAAAAAAACTGCACAGCACTTACAGACTAATGTGAACTGGTGCTAGCAAGGACGCTGGGTCAAATAATTTGAAAAAAATTCTTGCAGCACACAGCTACTACCAATGATGTACAAATGCTATAATCTATATGTATTTGAGGAAAAAGTTTAAAAACGTACGTGTTTTTTCTTCAAAAAACTCAAAAATTCTAATTTTTTATTTCTGAAGTTCTTGGTACACACATTGGCCAATGTCTGCTTGCTTATCAACGGCGACAAAGTGACTTCAGGTCTGATGAGTCCTATCGCTGACATCACTGTCTTCCTTGTCCACCCCCCCCCCCACTTTCCAGTGGGCAGACACCATCTAGACCAGGGGTCTCAAACTCCAGGCCTCGAGGGCCGCACACAGTCCAGGTTTTCAGGATTTCCATAGCATTTGACAGTTGGTAATCAAATGACCAACTGTCAAATTCTAAGGAAATCCTGAAAACCTGCACTGTGTGCGGCCCTCGAGGCCTGGAGTTTGAGACCCCTGATCTAGACCCTGGATCACCTGTAGGTAATGAGGGTGCAAATTGCAGCATGGAGCCTGCCACTCCATATGATAAATAACAAGAAAAAAACTGCACAGCACTCACAGACTAATGTGAACTGGTGCTAGCAAAGACGCAGGGTCAAATAATTTGAAAAAAATTCTTGCAACACACAGCTACTACCAATGATGTACAAATGTTATAAGCTATATGTATGTACTGGAAAGTGGGGGGTGGACAAGGAAGACAGGGATGTCAGCAATAGGACTCATGAGACCTGAAGTCACTTTGTCGAAGTTGATGAGCAAGCAGACATTGGCCAATGTGTGTACCAAGAACTTCAGAAATAAAAAATTTGAATTTTTGAGTTTTTTCAAAAAAACGTAAGTTTTTAAACTTTTTCCTCAAATACACATAGCTTATAGCATTTTGTACATCATTGGTAGTAGCTGTGTGCTGCAAGAATTTTTTTCAAATTATATATATATATATATATATATATATATATATATATATATATATATATATAATATAATATAATATATACATGTATTCATTTGAGAAAATGTGTAATACAGGATGTGGATAAAGGCTTATATGCTAATTGAACATATAGAATTTTATTGGAAATATGTACGTAAACTTTGGGGATTGATGTGTATATATTGACCAATAGGAGGGTAGTTTATTTAAAAAATAATAATAATTAAATAAGATTTTTATAAAAGAACTAGCTGTGAGCCCGATGCAAATGCATCGGGTGTCTAGAATACTATACTTTGTATGAGGATTACCGCAAGCGCGCCGCAAGTGTAACGACTCGCTGGCGCCGACCAATTAGAAGCGCGGCTCAGGCAGCGACTCGCAATGGCCTCGCGGCCATTGCTCGCGCTACCTGACCGGTAAATCGTTAACTTTGAGGCCGAGCCTCTGGTTTGATTTTCTGCCAGCGACTCGCAATGGCCGCTTCGCGGCCATTGCTCGTACTCAGCCTGCGCGAGCAATGGCCTCGCGGCCATTGCTCGCGCAAGCCAGCGACTCGCATTGCTCGTACTCAGCCTGCGCGAGCAATGGCCTCGCGGCCATTGCTCGCGCAGGCCAGAGACTCGCATTGGCCGCTACGCGGCCAATGCTTCGCCGTGCTGACGTCACAGAGTGACATAGCCACGGTCTTTTCGGGGACCGACACGGAAGTGCCTACGGCAATTATATAGTAGATACTGTACATTGCATATGGTGGGGTGAGGAGAGCGGAGGCTGGAGGGGAGAGCGGAGGCTGGAGGGGAGGGCAGAGGCTAGAGGGCAGAGCAGAGGCTGGGGGGCAGAGGCTGAAGGGGAGGCAGAGGCTGGAGGGGAGAGCGGAGGCTGGAAGGGAGAGCAGAGGCTGGAGGGGAGGGCGGAGGCTGGAGGGGAGAGAGCGGAGGCTGGAAGGGAGAGCGGAGGCTGGAGGGGAGAGCGGAGGCGGGAAAGGAGAGCGGAGGCTGGAGGGGAGAGCGGAGGCTGGAGGGGAGAGCGGAGGCTGGAGGGCAGAGCGGAGGCTGGAGGGCAGAGCGGAGGCTGGAGGGGAGAGCGGAGGCAGGAGGGGAGAGCGGAGGCTGGAGGTGATAGGCTGGAGGGGAGAGGCTGGAGGGGAGAGCGGAGGCTGGATGGCAGAGGCTGGAGGGCATAAGGGAGGCTGGAGAGGAGAACGGAGGCTGGAGGGGAGAGCGGAGGCTGGAGGGCAGAGGCTGGAGGCTGGGGGAGGGAGGAGCGGAGGCTGGAGGGGAGGGCGGAGGCTCGAGGGGAAGGCGAAGGCTGGAGGGGAGAGCGGAGGCTGAAGGGCAGAGAGGCTGGAGGGGAGAGCGGAGGCTGGAGGGCAGGAGGCTGGAGGCTGGAGGGCAGAGGCTGGAGGGAGGGAGGCGGAGGACTGGAGGGGAAAGGCTGGAGGGGGAGAGCGAAAGGCTGGAGGGAGGAGGCTGGAGGGGATAGCGGAGGCTGGAGGGCAGAGGCTGGAAGGAGAGCGGAGGCTGGAGGGGAGAGCGGAGGCTGGAGGGCAGAGGCTGGAAGGAGAGGCGAGGCTGGAGGGGAGAGGGAGAGCTGGAGGGGAGAGGAGGCTGGAGGGGAGAGCGGAGGCTGGAGGGCAGAGGCTGGAGGGCAGAGGCTGGAGGGCAGAGCTGTAGGGGAGAGCTGGAGGCTGGAGGGGAGAGGCTAAAGGGAGAGCGGAGGCTGGAGGGCAGAGGGTAGGAGGGAGAGGCTGGAGGGAGAGGCTGGAGGGCAGAGGCTGGAGGGGAGAGGGAGGCTGGAGGAGGAAAGGCTGGAGGGGAGAGCGGATGCTGGAGGGCAGGAGCTGGAGGCTGGAGGGCAGAGGCTGGAGGGGAGAGCGGAGGCTGGAGGGGAGAGCGGAGGCTGGAGGGGAAAGCGGAGGCTGGAGAGCAGAGTGGAGGCTGGAGGGCAGAGCGGAGGCGGAGGGGAGAGCGGAGGCTGGAAGGGAGAGTGGGAGGCTGGAGGGGAGAGAGCGAAGGCTGGAGAGGAGAGCGGAGGCTGGAGGGCAGAGCAGAGGCTGGAGGGGAGAGGCTGGAGGGAGAGGCTGGAGGGGAGAGGCTGGAGGGCAGAGGCTGGATGGCAGAGGCTGGAGGGGAGAGCGGAGGTTGGAGGGCAGAGGCTGGAGGGGAGAGGCTGGAGGGCAGAGGCTGGAGGGGAGAGCGGAGGCTGGAGGGGAAAGGCTGGAGGGGAGAGCGGAGGCTGGAGGGCAGAGGCTGGAGGGCAGAGGCTGGAGGGGAGAGGCTGGAAGGGAGAGGGGAGAGCGGAGGCTGGAGGGGAGAGCGGAGGCTGGAGGGGAGAGCGGAGGCTGGAGGGGAGAGCGGAGGCTGGAGGGGAGAGCGGAGGCTGGAGGGTAGAGCGGAGGCTGGAAGGGAGAGCAGAGGCTGGAGGGGAGAGCGGAGGCTGGAGGGGATGGCTGGAGGCTGGAGGGGATTGGCTGGAGGCTGGAAAGGAGAGGCTGGAGGGGAAGGCTGGAGGGGAGAGGGTGGAGGGCAGAGGCTTAGGGCAGAGGCTGGAGGGGAGAACGGAGGCTGGAGGGGAGAGCGGAGGCTGGAGGGGAGAGCGGAGGCTGGAGGGGAGAGCGGAGGCTGGATGGGAGATGCTGGAGGGGAGAGCGGAGGCTGGAAGGCAGAGCGGAAGCTGGAAGGCAGAGCGGAGCTGGAGGGCAGAGCAGAGGCTGGAGGGCAGAGCGGAGGCTGGAGAGGAGAGCGGAGGCTGAGGGAGAGCGGAGGCTGGAGGGGAGAGGCTGGAGGGGAGAGCGGAGGCTGGAGGGCAGAGCAGAGGCTGGAGGGCAGAGCAGAGGCTGGAGGGCAGAGCGGAGGCTGGAGGGCAGAGCGGAGGCTGGAGGGCAGAGCGGAGGCTGGAGAGCAGAGCGGAGGTGGAGGGCAGAGCGGAGGCTGGAGGGCAGAGCGGAGGCTGGAGGGCAGAGCGGAGGCAGGAGGGCAGAGCGGAGGCAGAGGCAGAGCGAGGCTGGAGGCAGAGCGGAGGCTGGAGGGGAGAGCGGAGGCTGGAGGGAGAGCGAGGCTGGAAGGAGAGCGGAGGCTGGAGGGGAGGCGAGGCTGGAGAGCAGAGCGGAGGCTGGAGGGCAGAGCGAGGCTGGAGGGGAGAGCGGAGCTGGAGGGGAGAGCGGAGGCTGGAGGGGATAGGCTGGAGGGAGAGGCTGGAGGGAGAGCGGAGGCTGGATGGCAGAGGCTGGAGGGCATAAGGGAGGCTGGAGAGGAAACGGAGGCTGAGGGGAGAGCGGAGCTGGAGGCAGAGCGGAGCTGGAGGGAAGCGAGGCTGGAGGGCAGAGGCTGGAGGGGAGAGCGGAGGCTGGAGGGAAGAGGGGAGGCTGGAGGGCAAGCGAGGCTGGAGGGCAGAGCAGGCTGAGGCAAGCGGAGTGAGGGAGAGCGAGGCTGAGGGGATAGATGGAGGGATAGGCTGGAGTGGAGAGCGGAGGCTGGATGGCAGAGACTGGAGGCATAAGGGAGGCTGGAGAGGAGAACGGAGCTGGAGGGAGAGCGGAGGCTGGAGGGGAGGCAGAGGCTGGAGGGCAGAGCGGAGGCTGGAGGGGAGAGCGGAGGCTGGAGGGCAGAGGTGGAGGGAGAGCGGAGGCTGGAGGGAAGAGGGGAGGCTGGAGGGAGAGTGGAGGCTGGAGGGGAGAGCAGAGGTGGAGGGGAGAGGCTGGAGGAGAAGCGGAGGCTGGAGGGCAGAGGCTGGAGGGAGAGGGAGAGCGGAGGCTGGAGGGGAGAGCAGAGGCTGGAGGGAGGCTGGAGGGGAGAGCAGAGGCTGAGGCAGAGGCTGGAGGGGAGAGCAAGGCTGGAGGGAGAGCGGAGGCTGGAGGGGAGAGGCTGGAGGGGAGAGCGGAGGCTGGAGGGCAGAGGCTGGAGAGCAGAGGCTGGAGGGGAGAGCGGAGGCTGGAGGGAGAGCGGAGGCTGGAGGGGAGAGCACAGGCTGGAGGGGAGAGCGGAGGCTGGAGGGGAGAGCGGAGGCTGGAGCGCAGAGGCGTAGCTGGCATGCTCCGGGCCCTGGGGCAAGATTAGCACCCAGGACCCCCATGTGAGGACCGGTGGGGGGTGCTGTCAGACAGATGTGAGGGCCGGGGGGAGTGCAGACTCACCGCCACCGGCGTGCGTGTGCTGTAGGAGGAGAAGTTCCGTCCTCCCTCCTCTCCGGGCGCACGGCGGGCGGCTGGTGTCAGCACGGGGCCCCCCAGGGGGTGGAGGCAATGGGCCCCTCATACCGAGTGGCGGGATGACAGCGGCGAGGGGTCTGTAGGAGGAGAGGAGGGGCGGGCAGAGCTGCCGGACAGGAAGTTCCGTCCTCCCTCCTCTCCGGGCGCACGGCGGGCAGCTGGTGTCAGCACGGGGCCCCCCAGGGGGTGGAGGCAATGGGCCCCTCATGCCGAGTGGCGGGATGACAGCGGCGAGGGGTCGCAATGCCCGCTACGCGGGCAATGCCTCGCACGGCGTGGTGACGTCACAGTGTGACATAGCCACGGCGTGCCGGGGTCCGACAGAAACGTGCTACGGCAATTATATAGTAGATGGTTTTATGCATTAATGGCATAATTTAGTTTGTTAACCATTTTTTACATATTTTTAGCAAATTTTTATGGTTAGTAATGGTTAGATATAATGAATTTTAATAATGGCTATGCATTTTAATATGTAATATAGGGGAATGGGTATGTATTTGATTTACTAGGATTGCAGGAATACCAAGGGTTAATGAATGAGCCACTCTGTAATTAGCCTATTAGAATCTTAGGATGATACTACCATTTCCTTTATAAAGTGAGTGATTGTAAGGAAGACAGCGGTTAGACTGTCGAAACGTGTTGTGGCGTATAGGGGAACGCAATAAAGGTTTAGATATTTAACTTGAATCGCTGATACACTCCTTCTTAGCGCTCCAACAAGACCGCTTTTTTTTGTTGTATATATTATGGAAGAAATAAAGCATCCTAATGGAGTCTCCAACACAAAGGTGAACATATCCTAATGTAAGTGAAAATAAAATATGACACGATTAGACACGTTAGCACTTAGAAGGTGCTGCGGTGTATTTTCTTGCTTGAGCATCCATTTACAGCAAAAATTGTAATGATGCATTTTGTCTTCTCAAACAGAATGAATAAAAGATACAGAACACAGTAAAAATGTCACTTGTGGATCTGACCTTACAGCCTATAAAGTCCATTAGCATATGACTGTATGGAAGCCGAGATAAATGCATCATCACTATGCTATCGTTTCAAGGCTAGTAGAACATAAAGTTAATTTCCTGCCACAGACATTTTAATAACATCATGTTGAAAATTACCTTAATACTAGTTTTGCACGTAATTATAGAAATGTTTTTTCCATTTTGAGCTTTTATAAAAAATAAGGTTAATTGTTTGAAGGGAATAGTATAAGCTGCTTTGTGTCAACAAATCAGACAGCTCCTTTAGGCCTTCTCAATGCAAACATGAGAAATATGGAAACATTTTAATGAAATACATCTTCTTATCTGTCAAAAGGCATATTGCACTTTACAAATGATTATCTTTTCTTTGAGGAGATAATTAGAAATATGAATCAAATGAGAAGGCATAAGCAATTAATTGAAGTCAGCTTGCGCATTGATAGAAATGATGACATTTGGAACGCTAGTGCTCCTAACAGACATTAAACACACTAAAACGTGTTAGTTTTTGATCAATATCAAGCCATGTTAATTGTTAAACAAATTCTATTTAGTAGAATATCTATAATGAATTTTTCTCTATCCCCTATAGAATTATTGAGAAATTGTATAATCTTATAGCATTCCTATAGTCATTTCACAAATTTGCGTATTCATCCTTGTGAAATGTTTCCGAAAAATATTGACAGCAACTAAAAAAAAATGGAAATATGTTAAATATATTCATGCTATAAAAATACCGTATATACTCGTGTATAAGCCGAGTTTTTCAGCCCAAAATTTGGGCTGAAAAGTCTCCCCCTCGGCTTATACACGGGTCAATATGGAAGGCTGCGTGGTGGGGGCTGTGGAGGCTGGAGGAGGCGGGGGGAGGCTGCTGTATGAGCGGCCCCGTCACGTGGGGCCGCTCATTATATGTGCACTGCTTCCCCCTGTCAATCAGCGGCAGGGGAAGCAGTGCATATATGCCCCTAAATGCTGGCACTCTCCCCCCTTGTAAGGGCCCCCCCCCACTGCGTATCTTACCATCCCGGTCTTCTGCACAGCGCTGCTCCTCGGTGCTCCGTTCTTCATGCTCCCATCCTGCTACTACCGGGATCTCCGGCCGTCGCAGGTATATGACGTCATCGTGCGACGGCCGGGGATCCCGGATGCAGCGAGGACGGAGCATGGAGAACGGAGCACCGAGGAGCGGCGCTGTGCAGAAGACCGGGATGGTAAGATAAGCAGCGGGGGGGGGGCCCTTACAAGGGGGGCGAGTGCCAGCATTTGGGGGCTGCTATATTCACCCTGGGGGCTGCTGTATACTACCACTGGGGCTGTATATACCACTGGGGCTGCTGTATACTACCACTGGGACTGTATATACCTTTGGCTGCTGTATACTACCACTGGGGCTGTATATACCTCTGGGGCTGCTGTATACTACCACTGGGGCTGTATATACCTCTGGGGCTGCTGTATACTTTCACTGGGGCAGTATATACCACTGGGGCTACTGTATACTACCACTGGGGCTGCTGTATATACCTCTGGGGCTACTGTATACTACCACTGGGTCTGCTGTATATACCTCTGGGGCTGCTGTATACTAACTACTGGGGCTGCTGCTGTATATACCACTGGGGCTGCTGCTGTATATACAACTGGGGCTGCTGCTGTATACTACCACTGGGGCTGCTGTATATACCTCTGGGGCTGCTGTATACTAACTACTGGGGCTGCTGCTGTATATACCACTGGGGCTGCTGATGTATATACCACTGGCGCTGCTGCTGTATACTACCACTGGGGCTGCTGTATACTAACTACTGGGGCTGCTGCTGTATATACCACTGGGGCTGCTGCTGTATATACCACTGGGGATGCTGCTGTATACTACCACTGGCGCTGCTGCTGTATACTACCACTGGGGCTGCTGTATACTAACTACTGGGGCTGCTGCTGTATATACCACTGGGGCTGCTTCTGTATATACCACTGGGGCTGCTGCTGTATACTACCACTGGGGCTGCTGTATATACCTCTGGGGCTGCTGTATACCACACTGCTGGGGGCTGTATACCTGTGCTGGGGTCCACCCTCGGCTTATACATGAGTCAATAGGTTTTCCCAGGTTTTGGGGGCAAAAGTAGGGGGGTCGGCTTATACACGGGTCGGCTTATACACGAGTATATACGGTAACTAAATAATTGCTGTGCTTTTATCTCAAAAAGCTACAAAACTGTATACAATACATAAGCCCTGGTATACACAGTAATGGCTGATTCAGAGCTGGTTCTTAAAAATATGAGAAATTCAGGCTGATTTTTTTGGATAGAGTTTGATTAGAGCGTTTTCCAAGTGTCAAGTTTTTCTCATACAGGGAGAAAAAAAAGAAAGTTTCTCCACCATCTCCATTCTGGCAGTCAGGGAAAATTTGATCACACTGGTGCAGTTTGATTTTTTCATGCATCATTAGACAAGCATTGTTGATTTTGATTTGAAACTCAGAAGGGAAGATGAATGGAGCTTAATAGAGCGCAATCTTGGAGGAAAACCCGTTATACGAGGCAAAAGACTTGAGACTCGGGCACATATAGATACTTAAGGGTATGTGCCTAAGGCACTGCGTGTTGGATGCAGTACCTCTGGACCTGAGGGAAGTCACGGGTGAATGCAGGGAGATCGCAGGTGCCCTATGCCAATGATCTGTCTTCGGTGCAAGGCGGCTTTGCCCTACATTAACCCGCTGGATATTGCTTCCAACTCTGCAGCATGAAATTAACATGCTGTGGTGATGGGGAAGAAGGGCAACACGCACCACAATGGAAATAATGCTGCGGTATGGAGAAACTCAGTGGGCATGAGATTTTTAGAAATCTCGTCCACTATGCTGGTACTGCACAATTAAATACAAGAATTCCATATGGCATATGTTAAAGAACTCCTGGACATGCCCAGTGTTGCTCAGCGGCTCAAACACAAGCATTATTCAAATACAGAGAACAAAGTGGAGCCATAGTTGCTTTCAATTGCACATAAAAATTAATGTTTCGCTGTTAATGTGGCCAGTGCTTCATCATAAGCACTCTGTAATTAATGGAATTAAATATATCTAAACCTATGTATATTAATTTACCTGGAATTGTAAATTATTTAATTGTGACTTATTCTATTTACTCATCATGAACTTGTTCAGTATTGCATAATTGTAAATACCTTGTGCTACATGAGCTGTTTTATTATATCATCTGCTTCCAGCACAGTAGTGTTCTACTTTTGTCTCACTATAAATAAATTAAGTTTTATGTGCAATTGAAAGCAACCATGGCTCCACTTTGTTCTCTGTATGGTACTGCACAATGCAGCGTTTTGGATGCGGCGGCAAAAATTGCCACTGTGGGCAAAATGCTGCAATTCCTGATCATCTGCAAGCAGCCTAAGCATTAAAATGATCTTAAACATACCAGAGCTACAATGGAATGGTTTAGATCAAAGCATATTTATTTGTAGGAATGGCCCAGTCACAGTCCAGACATAAATCTCATTGAGAATCTGTGAAAAAACTTGGATATTGCTGTTCACAGATATTCTCCAACAAATCTGCAAATTAAGCTAATTTGCAAAAAAGAATGAACAAGTATTTCATCCTCTAGATGTGCAAAGCTGGTAGAGAAATATCCCAAAAGACTTGCAGCAGTAATAGAAGCTAAAGGTAATCCTAAAAAGTATTGACTCGGGGGCTGAATACAAAATATATGTCACAGTTTTTAAATTAAAATTTTTTCAATCTCTAGAAAGCCATGTATAATTTTCTTTACACTTCACAAACACTACTTATAACAATACGTATAGCACATAAAATCCCATAAAAACAAATTTAAGTTTGTGGGTGCAGCATTATATACAGTTAGGGCCAGAAATATTTGGACAGTGACACAAGTTTTGTTATTTTAGCTGTTTACAAAAACATGTTCAGAAATACAATTATATATATAATATGGGCTGAAAGTGCACACTCCCAGCTGCAATATGAGAGTTTCCACATCCAAATCGGAGAAAGGGTTTAGGAATCATAGCTCTGTAATGCATAGCCTCCTCTTTTTCAAGGGACCAAAAGTAATTGGACAATGGACTCTAAGGGCTGCAATTAACTCTGAAGGCGTCTCCCTCGTTAACCTGTAATCAATGAAGTAGTTAAAAGGTCAGGGGTGGATTCCAGGTGTGTGGTTTTGCATTTGGAAGCTGTTGCTGTGACCAGACAACATGCGGTCAAAGGAACTCTCAATTGAGGTGAAGCAGAACATCCTGAGGCAGAAAAAAAAGAAAAAAATCCATCAGAGAGATAGCAGACATGCTTGGAGTAGCAAAATCAACAGTTGGGTACATTCTGAGAAAAAAGGAATTGACTGGTGAGCTTGGGAACTGTAAAAGGCCTGGGCGTCCACGGATGACAACAGTGGTGGATGATCGCCGCATACTTTATTTGGTGAAGAAGAACCCGTTCACAACATCAACTGAAGTCCAGAACACTCTCAGTGAAGTAGGTGTATCTGTCTCTAAGTCAACAGTAAAGAGAAGACTCCATGACAGTAAATACAAAGGGTTCACATCTAGATGCAAACCATTCATCAATTCCAAAAATAGACAGGCCAGAGTTAAATTTGCTGAAAAACACCTCAAGAAGCCAGCTCAGTTCTGGAAAAGTATTCTATGGACAGATGAGACAAAGATCAACCTGTACCAGAATGATTGGAAGAAAAAAGTTTGGAGAAAAAAGGAAACGGCACATGATCCAAGGCACACCACATCCTCTGTAAAACATGGTGGAGGCAACGTGATGGCATGGGCATGCATGGCTTTCAATGGCACTGGGTCACTTGTGTTTATTGATGACATAACAGCAGACAAGAGTAGCCGGATGAATTCTGAAGTGTACCGGGATATACTTTCAGCCCAGATTCAGCCAAATGCTGCAAAGTTGATTGGACGGCGCTGCATAGTACAGATGGACAATGACCCCAAGCATACAGCCAAAGCTACCCAGGAGTTCATGAGTGCAAAAAAGTAGAACATTCTGCAATGGCCAAGTCAATCACCAGATCTTAACCCAATTGAGAATGCATTTCACTTGCTGAAATCCAGACTTAAGACAGAAAGACCCACAAACAAGCAAGACCTGAAGGCTGCGGCTGTAAAGGCCTGGCAAAGCATTAAGAAGGAGGAAACCCAGCGTTTGGTGATGTCCATGGGTTCCAGACTTAAGGCAGTGATTGCCTCCAAAGGATTCGCAACAAAATATTGAAAATAAAAATATTTTGTTTGGGTTATGTTTATTTGTCCAATTACTTTTGACCTCCTAAAATGTGGAGTGTTTGTAAAGAAATGTGTACAATTCCTACATTTTCTATCAGATATTTTTGTTCAACCCTTCAAATTAAACGTTACAATCTGCACTTGAATTCTCTGTAGAGGTTTCATTTCAAATCCAATGTGGTGGCATGCAGAGCCCAACTCGCGAAAATTGTGTCACTGTCCAAATATTTCTGGCCCTAACTGTATATAAGGGTTCATGTGGTATGGATAACTTTTCAAGGCACTGTAGCCACAGAAAATCTATAACCTCAAAAGCTTACCAAATACTCATTGTTGGTGCTCTTTATTAAGGTTTACTTCAATATCTCTGGAAAATGGGGGGGGGGATTAAGACATTTGCGCTAATGGAGACCATTGAATTAAATCGAAAATTATGCAGACAAAGTCAGAATGTGCTGTTAGATATCATTTTCAGCTATCTAAACCTAGTTGTGGCAAATACCTAATGGTGCCTACCACAAAAAGGCATATACAGTTGAAAATTATGTCTAAGAGTACATTTTGACTTAAGCACTATATAGTCATTGACCTAGTCAACTGATATGAACAACACCAGTATTGCTGAGCTTCGAACATAAGCCTCTATGGAGCCATTACATTTACACTGAAACTTAATATTCACTAAGCCTAAGGCCAAGGTCAGACAAGCATATGAAAAATGTTTTCATCTAAACTATCATCCATATGCCATCCGAGTGTCTGTTTATACATTCATGTTACATTCATTTGGCATGCTTTTTTATACATTTTTATACATGATTAAATACATTGTGTTCAAAATTATTATGTAAATACTATTTTTTCTGATGTTAGTAAATGGTTGACAAAAAACAGTCATTATAATGTTCAAACCATCAATGTTTAAAATTGTAAATTACATGTTTTTTTACTACCAATGATAACAGTATTTTTTTCGAAACAAAAAAACTCAAAATTTACTGTTCTGAATTATCATTCTCAACAGTTTCCAAATATTTTATAAATTGTAAAAAATTGAAAATGGTAATAGTTGAATTTGCAGCATTAAAAGATAAAATGTATTGAAATAGAAAGCTTTTACAATCAAATACATCTTAACAGGTCAAGTTACAAGTTAACATAGGACCTCTTCTTTAAAATCACCTTCACCACTATTCTTGAATTCATGAAACTTGTAAGGGTTTGGATTGTTGCTGCTTGAATTTCTTTGCAGGATGACAGAATAACCTTTTTATACTACTGTTTTGATGTGACCTACCTAGCACTCTGGTGGATATTTTGCTTGAGGATACTCCAAAGGTTATCAATAGGGTTGAAGTCAAAGAAGGCTGGTGCAGTAAGTTACTCTTGGTATTCTTCTCAGAATGTGATGATGCATTTCATGCATAAAAATGATTTTACTACAGATGACATTCTTTTTGTACCAGAGAAGAAAATGGTTTATCAGAAACCCTATACACTTTGCCATGGTCATTTTTGCACCTTCAAGGACCCTAAGGTACCACCTACTAGCAATCCCTCCATGATTCTGACAAATAAGATGAGTAAGCTATAGGCTTGCTAACACAGCAACCTTTCTGGGACATGATGGTCATCCACCAATCATTTACTACTCCATTCATCTGCACCATCCAGAGTTGTGTGACACTGATGAGAAAAGAAGACTGTTTTAAAAATAGTCTTCATGTAAGCATTAGTGTTATGCAACCATTTCTTCCTGTGTGCGCTGTTTAGGAATGACCAAACAATAGGTGTATGCACAATTGCAACTGCAAACCTCTGTATGATACTGCACCTTGAGGTTTGCACCAGCAAATTCAAATACCTGTTTGCTGTTTTGTAATGTTATTTTAGGAGCTACTTTCTTAGTCTGATGAATTTGGCAGAAACTCTCCTCATTATGCCTTTATCTGCACAAAGTCAAATTTGCTATGTATCAGCTATAAATGTTTTCACAATACAAGACCCTGCTTAGCTTTTTATGAAATATCTAACATTTTCATACTTTGTCCAAAGAAGTACACTATTTGATGCTTTTTTTACAGTAGAGTGATCCTTTTTATTTTTCATATTGCTTGAAACCTCTAGACTTCTCAATAATGTGGAATATCCTTTCTAAGTACTGCATATAGTCGAGTATAAGCTATCCATAAGGCACCTAATTGTACCTAATAAAACTGGGAAAACTTATTGACTCGACTATAAGCCTAAGGTGGGAAATACAGCAGCTCTCAATTCTGGTATATCATCCACTTCCTGGTGTATAGCCCCCCATCTCAGTTTATCATCCCCCATCCTGGTATATTGTCCTCTAACCTGGTATATCATTCCTTAGCCTGGTATATAATCCCCCAGCATGGGCATATCATTCCTCAGCCTGCTACATAGACCTCATTCTAGTATATAACCCCCATCCTAGTACATAGCCCCCATCCTGATACACAGCCCCTCATTCTAGTACGTAGCCCTCATCCTGGTATAACATCCCTCATCCTGGTACATACCCCCAATCATGGTATATAGCCCCCTATCATGGTATATGGCCCCTATCCTGGTATATGGTCCCCCATCCTGGTATATAGCCCCCCATTTTGGTGCAAACAAAATAATAAACAATTTAACCCACCTCTTAATCACACTCCCTGTAGCACCATAGTGTACTGTCCTCCTGTCTTCTTGTTTCATCATCTGATCATGTGAGTGACATATGCAGCAGATGTCACTGTCCTGCACTGCTCACATGATCAGATGCCAGCACAAGAAACAAGGATGCCATGGTGCTGCAGGGGAAGTGAAGGGGAGGTGAGTTAAATAATTTGTCCCCAGAATATTCACTGCTTCCCAAGCCAAAGATAATGTGTGGGAAGCAGTTAATAATCCACATACATGATTTTGCCTGGCTACAGCTGCAGTCAATAATCATGTGTACTGGCTACTTAAGGTAATGTTATATGTGCCTCTCACCCCACCCACCTCTCAGCCCCAGCTTCAGTTCTGAGAAGTGACAGACTGCAGGATGCAGTGAATATTACATTAACCTAAACATTGGGCCCATGTGAAATGCCTGCAGCTGCAGTCTGCTCCTGCCTCCAGGTACCTTCTCCACCAGCACAAAAAGTGCATCTCAGGATACTCACTCGTGTATGAGCTGAGGGGTCTTTTTCAACAAAAAAATGTGCTGAATAAGTCAGCTTATACACAGCTTATATACAAGTATATATGGTAGTTTTCCTTGGCTCAACTGGCAAACTAATTAACACCTGTGTTTTGGTTAGGTTTTAGTGATTTAAAGGCTCTAAGACAAAATTATATCCTTGAGTTTATCTGGAAAAAAATAAAAAAAAATTTATGACAATTAAACTTACATAATAATTTAGAAGCGTTGTTGATACCTAAGTGAATAATGACAATGTATCTATGTATATTTATATATATGCTAAATATATGATCCAGATGGAATTCAAGTTTTTTCAGCACCCAAAGACATGTATAGATGATTATCAGCTTGATACTCATCTTGAAGATTCAGAAAAGAACAGTGCATGTTGCAAGTTTTTTCCCATGGATCCACAGAATCTTGAAATCCAGGACCAGTCCACCAAAAGACAATAAAACTATCATAGGGTGGCTTCACACGTGCATTCCCCACCGCTGCATATTGCAGCGGGCGAGTGCAAGCCAAGCGCATACATCACGCGTCCCTATGTTTAAGATGGGGACGCACGGTGTATATTCTCGGATGCGCATGGCTGTTCCCACCCATGGCTCCCCATGTGTGATTTGTACGCATGCAGAGGCTTGTGTACAAATCATACATTTTCATCCACACCATGAACGCAACATGTTAAACATAGGGATGCGCGATGTATGCGCTCGGCTTGCGTATTGCGGCGGGGAACGCAAGTGTGAAGCCACCCATTCTTCTTATCTCTGAACCCTGTAATTTACTGCCCCAGCTGCTTTTCCCCTTCCAACACTGACTATTCTATGTTCTGCTTTACGTCCCTTGTGTTATTTACTGCACTATTCTATATTCTGTTGTGTCTAAATATATGTGTCTTCAGAATTTGTGTTATAATTAAACTGATGAAGAGGCCTTGGAGTCTTGAAAACTTGTCACCATCTTTTCAGTTAGCCATTAAAAGGTATCAACCACTGAGGACTCTCAGATTCTAATATATTTCTACCTACTACTGTAGTTAACACGGCACAAACATATTTTACCTCTCTTTTCTTGCATGCGTTTCCTCTGGGTACTCAAGTTGCCTGCAAAACTCAAAACATTTATTTACTGGTTAAACGGGCCTACAAAATTATTTGTGATTTAGCGTATTTTTGTTCAAATCTATAGAATTTGGAGACTTTATATACAATATTTAAGTAGAGATAAATGTCTAAACAAGCAGTACATACTGTTACTGGAGACATTTAATTATCTCTGGCAAAATGTTGGACATTTTTTTGCAAATATCAAGTCAGATAAGCTTAGCATATTCTCGTGAGATAAAGGTTACAATATACAGTTATCTGTATTTTTACTTGTGGTACATGTTAATATTGGACACTCAGATTTTGTGGTTTTCACATTTTGTTTTGCATCTTGTTATTTTTTAAGAGCATGTCAGTCACTTTCTGTTTTCCTGTCTATAAATTAAGCTTTTTTACTGTAGGTAAAGTGATAGTTAGATAGCCTTATAATGTGGGTTTACAAGTGTTTTTTAATACTTGTTACATTTAAAAAAAATACTGAGGCCTGCTGTTAATACAAAGTCAATGTAGAAATATTAAATCCAGAATAGGTCAGTGGTAAACTTTCCAAAATATATTTTAAAGGAATGGAAAAAATGTGCAACAAGAAAAAAAATCCGCCTAAAATTTGCTTTTAAAAATACCTTGTTTTACAAACTGAAAAACAGTGTTACAAGGAATAGGACATATTTGTCAAAACAGTCTTAAAGACCGCTTCACATACAAGGATATAGGTGAACGATGTTGTTCCCTATGTCACGTGACTGTGATCCTTCCGACATAGTTGGTGCATTGTCACACGCAAGGATATCATTAACGATATTGCATTTGGCAACGCGCCAGCGATTTTGAGAACATCCTTTGAACGATTTTCCAAAGCAGCAGGAATAGGAGAATTTTGAGCGAGATTGTTCAAAAAGGTGTCACACTGAATGATGTGGCTTCTTCACAGTTCCTTAATTGGACGACGAACAATAGATTTGATGTCAGGATCCCATTTTTGTGATGACCGTTCAAACGATTTTTTCATCCTACGTCGTTCGTTTACATGCAAGTATGCACTAATGATATCGTTGGAACGTTCAAAAATCCGTGACATTTCAATGTTATCCCTACCGATATCCTTGTGTGTGTAGCGGCCTTAAGGCCGGGTTACATGCAGTGACATCGCTACCAATGTCGCTGCAACGTCACAGATCTTGTGACTTTGCAGCGACCTCGCCAGTGACGTCGCTGCGTGTGACATGCCGAAGCGATCAGTGATCAGCTAGCTGATCATTGCGGAATGACCGGGATTATTTTTCAATCATTGGTCTGCCGCTGTCACCCATGCATCGGCATGTTTGACTGGTACAACAACCAGTGACAACCAGTGTGCGCCCGAAACCTTGACCGATCCCAGCGACCATCAGGTGTTGGCGCATCGCTGCGTGATTTTTCGTGAGATCTGCCTGTCTGTCATTTCACCAGCGATCACATAGCGATGTTCCAGCGATCCCGATTGTTGGTGTAACCCCAGCTTTAGGCTACATGATCATTTTTTTGTCAGTTTTTTCATCAGTTGTAAGCTAAAACCGGGAGTGGATGAAAAATAAAGAAGTGGTGACATCTATCTTATACGATACAGTATTTGGTCAGTATTTGAGAATCAATATTTACAAGCCAAAACTAGTAGTGGATCAATCAGAGGTAAAGTATAATAGAAAGATGTCACTACGTCAGTATTTTTCATCCACTCCTAATTTTAGCTTACAAAAACTGATGTGAAAAACTGACCAAAAAGTGAACACATGATCATAGCCTTAAAGTGCTCACATTTTTTGATTTTCTGAAATTGAGTATATTTTTAAGGCTAAGTGCACATCTGCATTTTTATTCCGTTTGTTTGCACTCCGTTTTTGACAGCATTTGTGCCCAAAAATGCAATGAAACGCATGTAAAGACACATGTCATTTTCAGAAAATGCAAAATCCATGCGTTTTTTGCAAACAAAGCCCAAAAGATTGCAGGAAACATTTTGGCTGCCTTTCTTAAAACACATGCGTTTTGCGTTTTTTTGAAAATGACATGTGCTTTTACTTGAGTTTTCAATATGTTTTCCATTGAAATCAATGGTGGCAAAAACGCATGTGCTTCATTGCGTTTTTGGTCAAAAAATGCTGTCAAAAAAGTAATACAACCCAAATGGAATGGAAATGCAGATGTGGAAAGCTGTAAGACTATTTAGTCTATGGGCTTAGTCATTACAAAGTTTGGATCAGTTTTCTGATGTAAACTCCTTGAAATGTTGCAAAACATGATGTTTAAGTTATAGTTGTGCACTGACTATGCGATTTTTGGTATTTTTTACACTACTCCTGTCAAACTATCGAGTCAACATCTGGCTGACATGCCCAACAAATTAGAAATAATTGATGTCAAGAATGACATGTAAATTGTGCACAATTGTTGTTCAGCAACATTCCACAAGCAGTTTAAGCAAAACAACTGGCATAGACTGATTGATGAATCAGCCCAATAAACTAGAAAGTCTTCAAGTTAAACTTATATGTCAAAAAGTATGAAAATGTAGAGTATTTTAAGAGGATATGACATTTTTGATACATTTTTCTCTGTTCTCTAGTAGAGATAAGCAAACCTGTTCGTTGCCTGTTCGGAATTGTAGTTTGGGGGAATTCCATCTGTAGTGCAGGAGCCAGGATCACTGTGCTGGGTGGTTGGGCCAGTGTGGGCCCTGTCAGTGTGTGATCGATTCACACTATATTGGATTGGATGCATTGCATTTTTCAATGTGTTTTTGCCAAAAAAATGCATTGAAAAGCATTTATTCTTTTCCCATAGACTTACAGTGTTGGCCAAAAGTATTGACACCCCCGGACAATTCTGTCAGATAATACTCAGTTTCTTCCTGAAAATGATTGCAATCACAAATTCTTTGTATTATTATCTTCACTTAATTAGTCTTCAATGAAAAAACACAAAAGAGAATGAAGCAAAAAGCAAAACATTGATCATTTCACACAAAACTCCAAAAATGGGCCAGACAAAAGTATTGGCACCCTCTGCCTAATACTTGGTTGCACAACCTTTCGCCAAAATAACTGTGATCAACCACTTCCGGTAACCATCAGTGAGTTTCTTACAATGCTCTGCTGGAATTTTAGACCATTCTTCTTTGGCAAAACTGCTCCAGGTCCCTGATATTTGAAGGGTGCCTTCTCCAAACTGCCATTTTTAGATCTCTCCACAGGTGTTCTATGGGATTCAGGTCTGGACTCATTGCTGCCACCTTAGAAGCCTCCAGTGCTTTCTCTCAAACCATTTTCTAGTGGTTTTTGAAGTGTGTTTTGGGTCATTGCCCTGTTGGAAGACCCATGACCTCTGAGGGAGACCCAGCTTTCTCACACTGGGCCCTACATTATGCTGCAAAGTTTGTTGGTAGTCTTCAAACTTCATAATGCTATGCACACGGTCAAGCAGTCCAGTGCCTGAGGCAGCAAAGCAACCCCAAAACATCAGGGAACCTCCACCATGTTTGACTGTAGGGACCGTGTTTGTTTTCTTTGAATGCCTCTTTTTTTCTCCTGTAAACTCTATGTTGATGCCTTTGTCCAAAACATTTTAGGCTTTTTCATGTAAGTTTTTGGCAAACTGCAGCCTGGCTTTTTTATGTCTCGGGGTAAGAAGTGGGGTCTTCCTGGATCTCCTACCATACAGTTCCTTTTCATTGACACTGTTGTACCCTCGGACTGCAGGGCAGCTTGAACTTGTTTGGATATTAGTCGAGGTTCTTTTATCCAGCATCCGCACAATCTTGCGCTGAAATCTCTTGTCAATTTTTCTTTTCCGTCCACATTTAGGGAGATCAGCTACAGTGCCATGGGCTTTTAAACTTCTTGATGACACTGCACACGGTAGACACAGGAACATTCAGGTCTTTGGAGATGGACTGTAGCCTTGAGATTGCTCATGCTTCCTCACAATTTGGTTTCTCAAGTCCTCAGACAGTTCTTTGGTCTTCTTTCTTTTCTCCATGCTCAATGTGATGCACACAAGGACGCAGGACAGAGGTTGAGTCAACTTTAATCCATGTCAACTGGCTGGAAGTGTGATTTAGTTATTGCCAACACCTGTTAGGTTTCCACAGGGAAAATTACAGGTGCTGTTAATTACACAAATTAGAGAAGCATCACATGATTTTTCTAACATGCCAATACTTTTGTCCACCCCCTTTTTTATGTTTTGGTGTGGAACTATATCCAATTTGGCTTTAGGACAATTCTTTTTGTGTTTTTTTTTCATGAAGACAAATTAAATGAAGATAATAATACCAAAGAATTTGTGATTGCAATCATTTTCAGGAAGAAACTGAGTATTATCTGACAGAATTGCAGGGTTGTCAATACTTTTGGCCAACACTGCATGTTAGCGCTCCTATGGCAAGGTGCCAACAGGAAGTACTCGCACCCCAAACAGAAGGTGTAGTGCCTCCGTAGCCGTGGATATGGAGGACCTACAGAGTATGCACCCCAACACCCATACAGTAGGCACGTTAGTACAGGGACCGTATATTCAGCAGGTCCCAGGGGTGTACCTAGATGAGCGGGAGAAGACGAGGAGTGACAGATAGAAGACTAGTCAGTCAGACAGTGCAAGACAGCAAGAGGACGGACGCAAGGGACCCTGCAATCATGACAGGAGTGCACCTCCAAGGAGAAGGGTGACCCGGACGGAGAAGGGGGCCACTCCAGGAGTGGTCAGAGCCAGCTGGAGAACCAGGTCATCACCAGTACACCGGAACTGAGGCGGTTAGTTAAGGTCTGCCCCTAACCGCAGACTGGCAGGCTGTGGGCCCGATATAAGGGAGCACAGCACCCATCAAGTAGTCCAACATCAGTCCTGCAGCGGGTTCACGATGCTGAAAAGTACAGAGACTTTAGGCAACAGACCCCCAGGACTAAAACTAGACTCATGAGTGGAAATACAGAGTCATCAGGGCACAAAAGGGAAAAAGGACCGGGAAACCCATTTGAAGGACACTTCTGACAGACTCTGGAAAAGCCTCCACAATCCACGCTACGGCCCCCGGTTAACCCAGACTATACGGTTTTACCGACTTCATCTGGTGCCAGTAAAGAACTTTTGAGCTGATTCTGGTGTCTGGTCCATTTCATCTGTCACCCCTGAGGGCCTTTACAACATCACAGAGGTGAGGACTAACTACTCCCCTCATCCACCCCGCTGCCTCTGGGGGTAAAGCTCCACCTTGGGGAGCTGTACTATCGAAGCTGCATCTCCATCAATTGAGCGCTGTCCCCACACTGGTAACCCATTTACCAGGTACCACAGGTGGCATCACGTTACAAATTCCCCCATTAATCATCACCCCCCATCCGCCATTGAGGGGTCCAGGGCCGGGAACCCGGGAACCGACCAGCCGGTCCCCCTGAAGTAACCACCTGTCACGGTATCATAGTCCCCCCTACCCGGGCCCGACCGTCTCATTCAAATTGTAAAAACACATTCAAAACGGTAAAAATGCACCGCTAAACGTCGTTGCTTTGAACGCATGCATTTTAAATCAAGCGCAAAGGAACATAGCTGGCAACGTTTCCGGGCCTTTGGTAAAACTGCATGCATTCAAATAAAAAACCAAATTTTAGCTGTGCTTTTTACTGTGTTTGAAGGGGTTTTTTACTAAGTAATCTATGGGAAAAAAACACATGCATTTCAATGCGTTTTTGGCAAAAACGCAGGACAAACGCAATGCATAAAAATGACATGCATTTGATTTGAACTCCACCTACCACTTCTTTCAGTTACACTTACTGTACACATGCATACACTTTAAACCAAACCTTGAAGTCTCACATACCCAGAGACTCATTACGACATCTTGCAGTTTCCTGCTTATGATGTGGAATGAAGGCTGAAACCAGATGAACAGCTAAGGGCCATTCACAAAGTTAACTTTTGGACTTTTCAGGTTAATGTGACCTGAAAGGATCTTAGTGTTAAATGGATTGTGAAGGTCTTAAGGCCCCGATACACGCTACAATGTCCCAGCGATCCCACCAACGATGTAAAATAGCTGGGACATCGTTATCTGATTGCTGGGGAGCTGTCAAAAAGGCACGCTCACCAGCGATCAGGACCAGCGAAAATGCTGGTAACCAGGGTAAACAGTGGGTAAAATAAGCAGACCGCTGCGCTTATTTACCTGTGTTTACCCTGGTTACCAGCTCCCAGCAATTGCTGTGCGGCGCTGGGATATTCGTTCCCCCATTGGTCTCCCCCGCTGTCACACGCACCAATGCTGGGTGCCCAATGGAGACCAATGATAAATTTATGGTCCAGGTCAGTTACCAACAACCAATGATGAACGACCTCATCGTTAGTCGTTGGTAAAAGTCACACCCAATGTGTTGTTTTCCACATCACTGCAACGACACCAAACCGGTGATGTTGCCACAATATCGTTAACAATATTGTAGTGTTTTTACGGGGCCTTTACATTGCCCCCAGCTAGTGCAACCTCTGATAGATCAAGTAACTTCCTCCCTGGCTTTGGCACTGCTCACATAGATCATGCAGTGCAAGAGGAGAGAGCAGTTCTCTCTGTGATCAATGAGGACACAGTGTCTCCGTCACAGGAAGCTGCTCCCAGGCTTTAAGAGGCGCACACTTTTTAGGCAGGCATTTTTTCTTTTAAAAATTGAATCTTATAGTCCCCAAAAAATAAAACTACCACTTATTCTTACAATAAATAGGAATGAAACTGCCATGCTTTTAGTTGTTTTTATAGTTTCACTTGACATTTTTTTTTTAGAAATGTCAACTGCCTTCCCGTTCATTTTGATTGTGGTTTGCTAAAATCTTTGTACATTCAAAAAAAGGAATCCATGTCACTACTACTGAATAAAAATAGACAAATTTTAAATTATATATATACACATAATATATATATAATATATATAAAATAGCAAAAAAAAGAAAAAGCAGCACCAAAAAATAGTGGTGTGAACTTTTTTTTTTTGCCTAGTGGCTTGGGGCGTTTTTGATATGGCAATCCTTTCTCAAGCAATGAGGGCGTTACAAACACACAGTCTTATAGGGGCGCATACAATGAACATTAATCAATCAATTTCACATAAAATCATACATTATTCATATACATGATTCATGGATTCATAAAGTGCTAAGTGCTGCACCATGCATGGAACTTTTCCATGTACACACATGGTTTTCAAGTAACTATAAACAAGTATAAAGTGAAATACAGTGCCATAAAGTGCTAATTGCATATTAAATTAAAAATTCTCACAGGTGTGTAATCTTATTTAAGGAACATGTGTACTAAACATTATATATCTGTTCCCTGGCTGCTATTGCTTGTCCCCAAGCCCAATGTTTCACTGCCATATCTGTGTCAAAAAACTACATATCCCACAATCCTTTGCGTGCCCGCACATTGCGGGTAGCACAATGAGGCCAGCGCTCCATTTTACTCATGTTATATACAAGAAGTGGTCATATGATGCATTTCCGGGGTATCCAGCGGTGAAAAGCTTAATGTAATAATCCAAACCGCTTTTTCCCATTATCCATATTGACAAATCTAATATATAAAGCTGAATGTGTGTATTGTGTATGTATGTATGTGTAAAATGTATGTATATCCGGGATTGGCATCTACACCGTCGCAACTACAGCCACAAAATTTTGCACAGTCATAACTCTGGACCCCGAGAGCATCATAGGCTATGTTGTGAGGGTGAAATTTTAACCCTGCGCGTTCCAGTTCATCAAACAATTTTGCCCTCATCTACATAATGGGGAAAAAGTGAAAGGAAAAGTGTTGGAGGAAAATCGGCAGCTGCCAGCTACAGCCACAAAATTTTGCAATAATCACACGTCTGGACCCCGAGAGCGTCATAGGCTAATTGTGAGGCAAAATTATTAACTCCGCGCATTCCAATTCACCAAACAATTTTGCCCCTTTCTACATATGGGAAAAAGTGACAGTTACCAGTTGACAGTTGTGAATGAGAGGGGCTTTAATGACAGCGCCAAAGACTAACAGCATATACCAGCATATAGTCACTAAGATGGGGCCCCAACATGGGATATTCACCACACACGGGGACATGTATACACACCACACGCACACAAAGAGTAACAGCAAGTGTATAGTCACTAAGGTGCAGCCCCAACATTGGATACTCACCACAACACCCCGAACACACACACACCACAAAGAGACACAACACAGAGACACATACCACACCACAAAGAGATACACACAACACAGAGACACACACACACACACCACCCACGGGGACACAACACACACACACACCCTATAGTGACACAATGAAACTCACCCCCACAGGGACACACACAACACAGACACACACACACGACACAGACCCCCCCCACAGGGACACACACATAGCCACCCTATAGGACGCATGCACTCACCCCACAGGGACACACACCACAAAGAGACAAGCACAACAATAGAGACACACACCCACACAGACCCACCCCACAGGGACACACACAACATACACACCCTATAGGGACAATGCATCACTCACCCCACACGGACACACACACACACCACAAAGAGACACACACAAACACAGAGACACACACACAACCACACAGACCCCCGCCACAGGGACACACACACATACACACCCTATAGGGACACATGCATTTACCCCACAGACACACACACACACACACCATGGACACACACAAACCCCACAGACACAGATGTGCACAAATCACCTCACACAACTCGCCTCATACGTGTGCTATCTTTAATTTCCACACATAAACATCTGATTTAAAACAGCCAATGTGCAACACATGTGCCATATAGGGAATTAAGGCAGATGTCAGTCACATGACTGTCTATTATGTGTATGTGTGAGGCAACATATACTGCCCGGCCGGGGGGATGGTTTACTGTTGCTGGAGATTTATTAGGCTGCCTATAGCAACCAATCACAGTTCAGCTTCTATTTTCTTTACAGATCATTAATATGACATATTCAAATTCTATTTTGTTATAGCTAAACAGCAGTTATTTATTAACCCGGGCGTAGCCGGGTAGTACAGCTAGTATTATAATAAAAACCATAGTAAACAAGATAGCACTTTACTTAGTGGTGCCCTTAGTATTTCTTTCTAAATTAAGATTATTTAATATTACCTTCATGGCAACCAGGGTTAATAGCCGCTACAATGCTTCTATAAGGGGGACCAAATCATAAGAGCTACTTGTATAGACGGAAAGGAACTATGTCCAGTATGGTGTCACTAAGGCGGGCCGAACCCTACCATGTTAGCAAGATGCCCCCGCTGTACGTGCAAAAACGTGGCCACAAAGGGTATCAGTCCTCGAGCCCCATGCACACATGATACCCTCATACCACTCCACTTTCCCTCTCCAATCACAAAAAACCCCCACTCTAAGCATAATAACAGTCAAGTCTAAAACCAATATAGAAATTATTATCCAAATAAACATTTTATTATTATTTATTTATTTTTTTTTATTTACTTTTTCTTCCAGATATAAATTCATACAACTATAAACACCGACTTGTGCAGTGAAAAAAAGAGAGAACATTCTCCCAAACGTAATAACCAATGTGAATGCATCCCCTCCATAAGGTAAAATCTGTGAAAAAATAAAAAATAAAAAACATTATTAATAAAAATATAAACATGCAAAAAAAATATGAAAAGAAAAGCAGGATTAGAATGTCATTGTACGTCTCAACTTTACATTATCTTATTCGTTTTAAAGTCCACATTGAGACCATTTGGTTTCAATGTGTTTCAACTTCATGATCCACTCAAGTTCCTTTCTTTTGAGTAGACGCAACCGGTCACCCCCCTCTCCTCATTGCTGGCAAAAAACTGTCAAAAAACTACATATCCCATAATCCTTTGCGTGCCCGCACATGTGCGGGAGCGCAATGAAGCCAGCGCCCCCATTTTAACTCATGATATATACAGGAAGTGGTCATATGATGCATTTCCGGGATATCCAGCGGTGGAAAAGCTCAATATAATAATCCAAACCGCTTATCTCATTATAAATATTGACAAATATTATAATAAAAACCTTAGTAAACAAGATAGCCTTTACTTAGTGGTGCCCTTAGTATTTCTTTCTAAATTAAGATTATTTAATATTACCTTCATAGCACCAGGTTAATAGCCACTACAATGCTTCTGTAGGGGGTCCCAAATTATAAGAGCTTCTCGTATAGAGGGAAAGGAACTACACTCCAGTATGGTGTCACTAAGCGGGCCGAACCCTACTATGCATAGCAAGATGCCCCCTCTGTACGTGCAAAAAACGAGGCCACAAAGGGTATCAGCCCCCGAGCCCATGCACACATGACACCCTCATACCACTCCACTTTTGCTCTCCAATCACAGTATACCCCCAATCTGAGCATAATAATAGTCTAAAAACAATATAGAAATTATTATCCAAATAAGAATTTTTATTATTATTATTTTTTTTTTTTACTTTTTCTTCCAGATATAAATTCATACAACTATAAACACCGACTTGTGCAGTGAAAAAAAAGAGAGAATATTCTCCAACATAATAACCAATGTGAATACATCTCCTCCATAAGGTCCAAATCTGTGAAAAAATAAAAATAAAAAACATTATTGATAAAAATATAAACAGACATAAAAATATATGATCTTATTCGTTTTAAAGTCCACATTAAGATCATTTGGTTTCAATGTGTTCAACTTCATGATCCACTCAAGTTCCTTTCTTTGAGTAGACGCACCCGGTCACCCCCTCTTCTCATTGCTGGCACTGCATCAATTATGCGGAAGTGAAGTTTCTTTTTGTATGTGATTTCTCTGCAAAGTGTTTGGAAACTGGTAGATCCATCCGTTTCTTCCTGATGGTACATCGGTGTAAATGTATTCTCGCTTTGAAATCACACGTTGTCTCACCGATGTACCACATAAGACAACAATTCACACAGGACAGACAGGGAAAACATCCCTTTCTGTCACTTCCCGTCAATAAGAAGTCCAAAACAGGAATGGTTTCAATGGTCCGTGCTGCTGCTTCAATAAATGTACTCCAAATGCATTGCTTTCTCCATCTCCTTCTTTATTCCTCCACACAAACCAACGCTTTTTGGTGCAACCCTCGCACCTTCCTCAGGGTGTATTACATGCTACATGCAAAAATCTCTTTTATATGCTTTACAAAGCAGATGTTATTCACAGAAAACAAAAAAAAATTTTACATTCGTCATCAATGACATCACAGAGAGAGGACACCTCCTATGTACACTATGGGAATCACATTTATATTCCATATTAGTCTTAGTATATATGAATCATGATGTCATCTATCATGCAAAAATGGAAAAGATTATTCTATTTCTGTTTAAAATATAAAAAAAAAGAATATAAAGAGTCCACCTGTACTGGACTCGAACCAGAAAATCAAACAAATAAACATTGTTTGTTCATATGCATTGTTTAGAAACCTGCAATTTTAACCTACTGCACCATTCGAGATTTGGAATAAATATAGCATGGATATGATACTCCTCAACATAGAATACTTACAAATGAACTAAAAAATCTGGGATTGGAAGTACCTCCATTGGAGTTGAACATTAAATCCTTGGTTAAAGAGGAGGAGTGGATTGCATTTAAAGATATGGTGGACACTAGATTGACAAAATTGCGCTTGGAGTTGGAGGATGTGAAGCAACGAAAGTGGAATAGGGATATGGATGATTACAGAAATGGAAATATTTACAATTGGCAGAGGGATATTTCAGGAAACTGGAAGAAGAAAGGTTATTGGCCTAAAGGACATTTTTTGTTTAGGGATAAAAATGATATGGTTTATACTAATCATTATTTCCCCAGACCCAGAAAACCCGCCAAAGGAAAAACTGAGATCCGGAAAAAAAGGGTAGGAAGAAAACACCGGCAATAAGAAAAAATTGAGAAAAGGGAAAAACAAGTCTGTGGTAGAAAAACAGATTGTGACGAGGAGCAAAGAACAGGTTTAATTGTGATTATCTCAAGTAAGGTCCTTACAAAGGATCATATATCTGTGTTGAATAAGGGGTTAACATTTGGTCTGAGTTCACATGTGAACTGGTTTCAACCTATGTTTGATTTGCAGAGTTTCTTTAGATTGATCAGGTTTAAAAGAACATTTTTGTAATAATCTTAAGGTTGGGTTTATTCCCAACAGTGAATTAAGTTTAAATTAGGTTTCTTTGAGGAAAAAAGTAATTTTGTGCCAGTGAGTAATTCACATGTGATAGAAGCGCTTATTTCAGCGGTGAATAAGGATATTGGTAAAATGAGGAATAATTTTGATAAAGGTTTTAGACACCCCAATATGACAACAAATGAAATTAAAGCTCTACAGGACTTGGCTTCTGATGAAACAGTGATAATTAAGAGCGCTGATAAGGGTGGTGCGGTTGTCCTGATGGACAAAGAAAAATATGTGAAAGAGATAAGGAGACAGATGGAGGACCTAAATTTGAAATTGCAAAGGAAATTAAACAAGTATTGGACTATGCACTGGAGAGGCAAATAATAGATCAGGATCTTTATGACTTTTTATTTATAAAACATCCGACCACTCTGGTCATATACATTCTACCAAAAGTGCACAAGTCTCTCATAGATCCTCCGGGTCGACCGATTGTCTAAGGCTGTGATTCAATCTTGGCTAGTATAGTTGTTTATTTGGACAATATTTTAAATCCTATAGCAAAGCGTGCAGAGTCATACATAAAAGACACTACAGATTTTCTGGTAAAAGTGGGTGAGATGAGCATATTGGGTGATGATTTTTTAGCCTCGTTCGATGTTGTCTCATTATGTACCTCTATTTCACATGAGAGCGGGCTGAGAGTTGTAAGAAAAAAGCTTCTGAATGAAAATTATTCTACAGAAGCAAGAGATTTTATTATTCAGTTGCTGAATCTGGTTCTAACAAAAAATTACTTTCTTTTTGGTGACAATTATTTTATGCAATTACGTGGAACCGCGATGGGTGCCAATATGGCGCCCGCATACGCAAATATTGTGATGTGTGTACTTGAGGAGGACTTCATCTATGTTTCCTGCCACTTCAGCTATGTATCTGCGTGTTGGAGATACATAGACGATGTCTTCCTCATTTGGACTGGGACTGAAGAAGCACTGCGTGAATTTCATTCTTTTCTAAACACAATTGATGAGACCATAAAATTCACCCTTGTACATTCATCAAATGAGCTTCAATTCTTGGGTGTTAATGTTAAACTTGAGAATGATAAATTGACTACACGACTGTTTTCAAAAGCCACTGACAAAAATTACGTATTATTGTATAATAGTCAGCACCCTAGAAAGACTCTGGAGGGTATCCCATTAAGTAAGATGATTTGAGTAAAGAGAATTGTAAGTGATGATGACTCTCTAAAAAAGCCTATGGAAAAAATCTTGCATAAATTTACGGATAGGAGTTATCCTAAAAGCGTTTAAAAAAAACCCCAGAAAAATAAGGTTGATAATATGGACAGGGACGTTATGTTGCATGAGATAAAAGAGAAAAAAACTCTTGATCGTATCCCATTAGTAACTACGTTGTTGTGAGGAAAGCACCCAGATTGCATCTGTGATCAAAAAACATTGGGGCATGCTGGGTAAATGTCTACCTCAAATAAAAGAATTTTTGAATCCCCCGATATTTTCATACCATAATAGGACAATTGCATCCAATTTAGTCAAAGCTGACATAGGCCTCTTTAAATAATCAAGTCAAATGTCATTGACGGGAAGTGACAGAAAGGGTTGTTTTCCCTGTCGGTCCTGTGTGAATTATTGTCTTATGTTAAAAGGGTCTAATTTCCAACATCCAGTTACTAACGAACAATATAAAATAAAACATTTTCTTAACGTGTGATTCTGATTTTGTAATCTATCTTCTAGAGTGTCCGTGTTGCCTGTGGTACATCGGTGAGACAACATGTGATTTCAAAACGAGAATAAATCTACACCGATGTACCATCAGGAAGAAACGATGGATCTAGCAGTTTCCAAACACTTTGCAGAGAAATCACATACAGAAAAGCAACTTCACTTCCGCATAATTGATGCAGTGCCAGCAATGAGAAGAGGGGGTGAGCGGGTGCGTCTACTCAAAAGAAAGGAACTTGAGTGGATCATGAAGTTGAACACATTGAAACCAAATGATCTTAATGTGGACTTTAAAACGAATAAGATCATGTATTTTTATGTCTGTTTATATTTTTATCAATAATGTTTTTTATTTTTATTTTTTCACAGATTTTACCTTATGGAGGGGATGTATTCACATTGGTTATTATGTTGGAGAATATTCTCTCTTTTTTTTCACTGCACAAGTCGGTGTTTATAGTCGTATGAATTTATATCTGGAAGAAAAAGTAAAAAAAAAAAAATAATAATAAAATTCTTATTTGGATAATAATTTCTATATTGGTTTTAGACTATTATTATGCTCAGATTGGGGGTATACTGTGATTGGAGAGCGAAAGTGGAGTGGTATGAGGGTGTCATGTGTGCATGGGCTCGGGGGCTGATACCCTTTGTGGCCTTGTTTTTGCACGTACAGAGGGGGCATCTTGCTATGCATAGTAGGGTTTGGCCCGCTTAGTGACACCATACTGGATGTAGTTTCCTTTCCCTCTATACGAGAAGCTCTTATAATTTGGTCCCCCTTACAGAAGCATTGCAGTGGCTATTAACCTTGTGCTATGAAGGTAATATTAAATAATCTTAATTTAGAAAGAAATACTAAGGGCACCACTAAGTAAAGTTCTATCTTGTTTACTAAGGTTTTTATTATAATATTTGTCAATATTTATAATGGGATAAGCGGTTTGGATTATTACATTGAGCATTTCCATCATATGACCACTTCCTGTATATACCATGAGTAAAATGGCACCGTTGGCCTCATTGCGCTACTGCACATGTGCGGGCAAGCAAAGGATTGTGGGATATGTAGTTTTTTGACAAATTGAAAAATTGGGCTTGCTGACAAGCAATGGTGGCCATGGAAGAGATACATAATGTGAGTGCACATGTTCCTGAAATAAGATTACATACCTGTGAGAATTTTTAATTTAATATGCAATTAGCACTTTATGGCACAGTATTTCACTTTATATTTGTTATATAGATACTTGAAAACCATGTGTGTATATGGAAAGTTTCATGCATGGTGCAGCACTTAGCACTTTATGAATCCATGAATCATGTATATGAATAATGTATGATTTTATGTGAAATTGATTGATTAATGTTCATTGTATGCGCACCCTATAAGACTGTGTGTTTGTAACAGACTCATTGCTTGAGAAAGGATTGCCACATTAGACACGTCGCCACGCCACTAGGCAATAAAAAGGTTCACACTACTATTATTTTGGTGCTGCTTTTTCTTTTATTACTGTTATCTAAGGACATTGAGGTGTCTGGAGAAGTGTGCACTGCTTTAAGGTATTTTGTGCTGTTCCTATTGTGATATATATATACATATATGTATATATATATATATATATATACCGTATTTTCGCTTTATAAGAGGCACCTGATTATAAGATTTTTAATGAAGGAAAAGAGGAAAAAATAATTTTTAATGTTAAATAGGGTCCATCTTATAATGTTAGTGTTCGTCTTAAATATCATATAGGGTATATGTCCCTCATAGCGTTTATCAAAACTGGAAGATACCAACTTATTTGTATTAAAAATATCTTTTTATTCGTATCAAAAAGTTAAAATAAAACGACCACAGATTAGACATACATGTAACATATATACAAAGGTGGGAACCTAGTACAGTTGTTATACATATATTTAACCAGAAAATAGAGAGGTCACATTCATTATGTCCATGAGGATTCCAAGTGTGTCATCCTTAGAGGGGTATGTAAGTGAATACAGATACATATACTCTAATGTCTCACCGAGAGTAAACCAATAGAGAAGCAGCTTTATGCAACAAAAAGAAAACACATTTCAAAACCTGGTAATAGTATCAAACAGAGTTTTGAACTTTCATGTATTGGTGACCTTCCATCAAATTTCTGGGTTCCCAAGCTATGTAATTAGAACCACCAACGCTTGATGCGTTTCGCCTTCTCATATATTAGAAGGCTCTTTAGAAGTTTTTGGGGTTTGGGTTATTTGTTCAGTCTAAAAACAAGAAAAATGATCAAGGCATTAGTTTCCAAATAAAAATCAGATGACAAATACAATGACAATGATAGTACATAGTCTCAATATACATATACATAGAGAGCCGCTCCAAGTGTTAACATACAAATGAGATACAGACAATGTATAGTTGATCCAGTTGGTCAAATATGTATGCTCTCATATACATAAATTATGATTTAGGAGATATATCTCACTAACACATAGTAGGAAGCAACATACCTTATGACTATACAGACCAGGAAAGCGATATTTCCAAAGGGCAAGTATACCCAGCTGACATGGATTGGTCAAAGTGATAAACTGACACAACAAATCTTCTAGATTCTAGAAAAAAAAAAAAAAAAACCAGAGAAAAGAAAAAAAAAACAAACAAAAAAAAAAAACAAAGAAACAAAAACATCGACCGCGCATGCGCGGACGCGTCAAATGACGTCAATGCGTCGAGATAAGGTGACGCGGCCCCTTGCGTTCCACGGAAGGCCATATGGAACGCAAGCAGTAGAAATGCGCATGCACGGACAGCGCAAATGAAAAACTGGGAGAAACAAGAATTTCTATAGAAGATTTAAGCAAAGCGATGGCAATTAGCCACACCAAGCATTATAGATAAGGGTGATAGCCTCACAATATAATACAAAAGAAACAGGGAGATAGAGAATCTAGTGGGGTACTCTAATAGAAAAGAAGGTGTGCCTGGGAAGGAAGAAAGAGCTAATAGCAGTCTTTGGGGAAGATGTTCATAAATATAAAAAATGGAGATGGACTTTTTATATATAATAATGCACCCTGAGATACATAAAGGGCGGTATATAGTGAACTAAAGTAAGATTAAGAGAGCATATATATCTACCATCGAGATTCACAATTTGCAAAACAAATGCTTTACTGATAAAAGAGAAGCAAGGGTTAGCTGTCATGTACAGGTATCAGGAGCTATATATGTTTAATTGTTTCTGTTTTTGATGTGACCCTTCTCAGGTAATGACATCATTCAGACCAGTATTTATATAAATCGGATCACCACTATGTCATGAAAACCAGATGAAAACTAAAGCTAGGGTTAAGCAGGCGTTATTAAATGAAACAGGTATATCTCAACTGTTCGTTGAGTCCATTCAGGTGGACACTATTAAAATTATAGATCCACCTCGCTTCCTTTTGGAGGATGATTCTATCAAAGTCTCCTTTTCTAGGTGATGGTTTTGGTACTTCTAAAACTCTAACTTTTAGGCATTTAGGGTCCCCTAGATGGAATTCACGTACATGCCATGCAATTGGGGTGTCCCTATCGTTTCTCACATCACCAAGATGTTCCCCAAATCTTTTACGTAGTTCCCTCTTGGTTTTGCCAATATAGTCTTTGGGGCATGTACAGGTGATCACATAGATTAACCCTTGTGTGCTACAATTGGCAAAGTCACGCAGAACATAAACTTTATTGGTTGTGGAGCAAGTTGCAGTTTTTGTGGGTTGTACCCACGAACAAATCTTGCAGTGCCCACACCTATAGGTCCCTACGGTTTTTAGGTTGTGCAGCCAATTAGTCTGCGGTTTGGGTTTTTGGTAGTGACTGCGTACCAACCTGTCACCTATTGATTGTCCTCGTCTATAAGTAAATGGCATGATGTAATTTTTTAGATCAGGGTCTGCAAGCAAAATACGCCGATGTTTCCTCATAACATCCATTATCTCCACATTGTGCGCATCAAAGGTACCAATTAATCTGGTAATGGATGGATTTTCCTCCTTTTTTTTGGGGACAAGTAATGTGTCCCTGTTACAGAGTTGTGCGTTCTTATATGCTGCGCTCAAAGTTGAGCGTGGGTAACCTCTGTTGAGGAATCTGTTCTTTAGTATGTTAGCCTGTTTATAGAACTCACCATTGCTAGAACAATTCCGCCTTAGGCGGATGTATTGTCCTTTAGGGATACCTTTTTTTTGGGCATCAGGATGGTAACTCCCCCAATGCAACAAATTATTTGTTGCAGTTGGCTTCCTGTAAATGGTGGAAACAATTCCACCATTATCATCCTTCAGAAGGAGGATATCCAAGAAGGGTAATCTGTTATAGCCAAATTCACTAGTGAGAAAAAGTCCCAAGTCATTGGTGTTAAGTTCCTGTACAAAGAGATTAAAGGTCTCTTTACTCCCCGACCATAAAAAAAGGACATCGTCCACGTAACGGCCCCAAAAGATGATATATTGGGTTCATTTGCGCATAGAGTCGTTAAAGACGTGTACATCTTCCCACCAGCCCAGGAGCAAGTTAGCATATGAGGGCGAAGCCGAGCTCCCCATTGCCGTGCCCCTGAGCTGGTGGTAGAATTGGCCAGAGAAGGTGAAGTAGTTATGGGTCAACAGGAACCTAAGGAGTCCCAAAACAAAAGAATTATGTTGGGCGAATTGTCTACCCCTGGCTCTCAAGAAATACTCTACGACCTCCAGGCCAAGATCATGACGGATTGAGCTGTATAGAGCTTCAACATCGATGGATGCAAAGAAGGTGTTATCCTCCATCATGATACCAGGAGGTCACTAGTGTCCCTTACATAAGATGGTAAAGAAAGAACAAATGGTCTTAAAATCCTGTCGAGGTAAATACCCACATTTTGCGTGACGGAATTAATCCCTGAGACTATTGGTCTTCCCTTGAGTGGTGTTAGTCCCTTATGGACTTTGGGAAGTGCGTAAAAAGTGGGTATTACCAGGTCAATGGGAGTCATAAATTTCATTTCGTTTTCCGAAATCAATTGACCCTCAACAAGGATATCATAGAGTTCATCTGAAAAAACGTCCCTCATAGCCCCCTCTTCCTGGTACATGGTCCCTCATCCTGGGATATAGCCCCCCCATCCTAGATATAGCCCGCTTAATCGGTTTATGGCTGGCACAAGTCCCCCAGTGCTGGCACACATCCCCTATTGATGGCACAAGTCTCCCGGTACGGGCACACGTCCCCCACTGCTGGCGCATGTCCCCCATTGATGGTACACGTCCCACAGTGCTGGCACATGTCCCCCAGTGATTAAATAAGTCCGCCAGTGTTGGCACAAGTCCCCCATGGTTGGCACACGTCCCCCACTGCTAGCACACGTCCCCCACTGCCGGCACACGTCCTCCAGTGTTGGCACAAGTCCCCCACTGCTGGCACACGTCCCCCACTGCTGGCACACATCCCCCACTGCTAGCACACGTCCCCCACTGCTGGCACACGTCCTCTACTGCTGGAACACGTCCCCCAGTGTTGGCACACGTCCCCCACTGCTGGCACATGTCCCCCATAGATGGCACAAGTCCCCCACTGCTGGCACACGTCGCCCAGTGTTGGCACAAGTCCCCCAGTGTTGGCAAACATCCCCCATTGATGGCACAAGTCCCCCACTGCTGGCACACGTCCCCCAGTGCTGGCACACATCCCCCAGTCCTGGCACACATCCCTTATTGATGGCACAAGTCTCCCACTGCTGGCACATGTCCCCCACTGCTGGCACAAGACCCCCACTGTTGGCACACATCCGCCAGTGTTGGCACACATCCCCCATTGCTGGCAAATATCCCCTATTGATGGCACAAGTCTCCCACTGCTGGCACACGTGCCCCACTGCTGGCACAAGTCCCCCAATGCTGGCACACATTCCCCAGTGTTGGCACACGTCCCCCACAGCTAGCACACGTCCCCCACTGCTGGCACACGTCCTCCAGTGTTGGCACAAGTCCCCCACTGCTGGCACACCTGCCCCACTGCTGGCACACATCCCCCACTGCTGGCACACGTCCCACACTGCTGGCACATGTCCCCCATTGATGGTACACGTCCCACAGTGCAGGCACATGTCCCCCAGTGATGCCTTAAGTTCGCCAGTGTTGGCACAAGTCCCCCAGTTTTAGCACACGTCCCCCACTGCTGGCACATGTCCCTCACTGCTGGCACACGTCCCCCACTGCTGGATATGGCCCCCTATGTTTACACATGCTTCCCGCCATGCTGAATATGGCCCCCCAAGCTGCTGCCCATGATAAAATAACAAACATTTTACTCACCATTTCCAGCGATGAGCTGCTTGTCTCCCTCCTGTATCCCTCCGTGCAAGCTGCGCCCGAACTTCCTGCTTCTCTGCAGCTTGGGGAGCCATATTCAGCATGGGGGGAAGCATGTGTAATCACTGGGGGGGGCGCAGGCAATGTAATATGCGCTGCGCCCTCAGTCCCATCACCGCGGTGCGATTTCAACACCATGGTGATGGACAGCGGCAGTGCATATTATATGAGCAGGAGCAGGAGATCTTCTGCTCCCTCCTGCAGCCCCCAGCCAGCACACCGGATTCCCGGGCACACTCCAGAGCTGCCCCCATCATCCCCTGCACTATATGATCCGTATATTTGGATTATAAGACGCACCCCCCACTTTGCCCCAAAGATTGGGGGAACAAAAGTGCGTCTTATAATCCGAAAAATACAGTATATATATATAATGTTCTTATTTTTGGGAGGGAGTCCTTGGGTTACCAATAACAAGGAAGCCCCATATAATTTCATTGACAGATGACACACCTGAGTGGAGGCTTTTTTTTGTGTGTTTTGGAAGTGTTGAATCTTTTATTGGGATAATTTGACATCACATTTTGGAACATCTTTATTCTGTGTTCTTTTCCATAGCTGAAGAGAAAAATACATGAGCCACACATCCAAGATCATAAGTTGATTTAATCCTGGTAAGTAAAAATTAGTAAAACTGAATGTGAGGCTTGTGGTTTAACATCCTGATCAGACAATATGAAGCCCACTGCCAAATCAAGAATGGTATGTCCCCTCTATTTTATTCTACTTGGACCAGCATTCCTTCCATTTGGCACAATTGTTTTAAATTAGCAAGGGACTGCAAGACGTGTCCCACCTATTTTTGTTCTCAGTAATAAAAGCTGGTGGAAAGTGCGTTTTTCACTGGGTGTTGGTGCTGTGTGTGAGCCCATGTTGCTGTCGTTTTGTGCTTGTGAGGTGGTGTGGCTTTCAGTCATGGGGACTCAACCTTACAGCATAGGTGCTGTAAGGCAACAGGTCACCCGCCCTGCTGATTCATTGCCACTGCGAAGCTAGTTGGCGCATGATGCTGCACCTTTAAGGCAATTTATAGTTAGGGACCCACTAAGAAATTTGCCTTGACATGGTGGTGGGCTTCATACAATCTTATCAGAATTTTAAACTAAGAACCTTGTGTTCAGGTTAATTAATTTTTGCCTAGCGGCATTAGATCAACTAACAATTTGGAACATGCGGCCTTTGTCTTTTTATCTACAGCTGTGATATTTTACATGGTCTCTCCCCACTGTTTTGTTTAATTTAGAACTTACAGCATGGGTGCTGTGAGGCCACAGGTTGCCCACCCTGCTGGTTCATTGCCACTGTGTTGATGGTTGGCAAATGATACCGCACCTTTTACATAATTTATAGTTAGGAACCCACTAAGAGGTTTGTCTTCATACAGACTGATCAGAATCTTAGAATAAGAACCTCATATTTAGCTTATTTTATTTGTGCCTAGTTACATAAGATCAGCTTATGAATTGGATGTGCATCCCATGTCTCTTTCTCTACAGTTATGGTATTGATCCTGTGTTCTAGACTCAGCTCTTACATTGTGGTTTACATCTAAATCTCCAAGTGACATAATTAAGATGAAACACCTGAGGGATCTATTTACTATAATGAACCAGCAAAATTACTCTAGATATCCTCTGGATGTTGTTCAGTGATATCTGCCTTTTCAGAAATTCATAAAACTGTGGCTGACCATGATTTTATGAATGCTTAAAAAGATGGAGATGTCAGGATTATAGGCCTGAGAGAGTCCAAAGATTCTCATTTGCCTCTTTCTAATGAATGTTCCATCAAGGGTCACATGTTTTAGAGATTAACATGGAAACCTAGTGTAAACGCTCAACATAGAGCGCAAAATAAATTTCAGCTGGGCCTAAGGTTAGGGTCACGTTAGCATCATGCAAGCACTAAAAGCTAGCTTTTTTTATGTTGAAATGTTAAAATACGCTAGCCTTAACGCTTCCATAGGCTCCCATGCAAAAAACACATTGTCAAAGTGCAAAAGCACAAAAAACTGCAGTAAGCAGTTTGCAAAAATGCATCCTTTTTTTAACATGGGAGTCTATGGGAAACGCATGCGTTAACACATGGTACATATATGTACCATGCATTAACGAATGTGTTAATGCTAGCACTAAAAATGATAAAAATTCCATAAAATGGCAAGTGGAAAAAAACGATCCTGTACAGCATCCTTCCAGATGGATGCAAGGTCAAAAATGTGACCCCCAGCCTTACTACAGTCTTTAGGAGGCAGAATAAACAAATTAACAGCAGGTCAAGAATTTATAATATTTATGTTTTATGTCATTGACAGTGCAGTTTAAGTGATAAGATGGTTTTGTTCTTCAGGTCAGGGTGATTACAGCAATACAGCAGGTTTATATTGCGATTTTATGTTTGCCTACTATTATACATTAAGACAATGCTTTTAAATCAACAGAGAGACTGATCTATGATATAACAGGTGACAAACTTACACTTACGCCAGAAATTGTGCTTCTAAACCTTCCTATAGGGCCTAATCATAATAAGGCCTCAGTATTAATCTATGGTGTCCTTGCTGCAGCAAAATTACTTATTCCAACCTCTTGAAGATCAACCCAAATACCCACTCTTCAACTACATGTGGATAAAATTAACCAACTTTATAGTATGGCGGAACTAATTGCTGTAGTGAACCACACTCAATCGTCCTTTAGGGACCATTGGCTACCCTGGTTGCTTTTCAGAAATAATGTCATGCCGACGCAAACCTAATTGTAATTAACATACCATTGCTCTTCAATTGAATCCATGCTCCCTCATCCCCTCTCCCTTTCCTCACTTTCCTGTCCTACCTTAGTCTTCTTTTATTCTCTTCTCACTTTACCCTCTTCCTTTTTTTATCTAAATTTTCTCTTAAACTTTGATGTTTATTCTTATGATATTGTATTTTCAGTATAGTCTTTAGAGGTCATTTGTTCATAGACCTTTCCTTGAAATTAATAGATGCTGAATGCCTCTGTACTTGATTAATATTATTGCCTTTATTTGTTAATCAATAGAAAGAACTTTAAATAAAACAACGCTTTTAAAAAGTTTTGGCACAACCATATTTTGAAAACTATACGTTTTTTAATTTTCTGCGGCCAGAGTCATGTGAAGGCTTGTTTTTTGTGGCTTGAGATGATGTTTTTAGTGATTTCATTTTTCGGCTGATAATATTTTTTGACAGTTTTGTCAATTTTTTTTGTCCTTTGGAGGAAAAATGAACAAAAACAAACATTTTAGAATTTTTTTTATTATGTGTCATCCACTGTTTGGTAAAAGTGATAATATTAATTTTTTACTCGGACACGAATACAGCGATACCACATTTATATGTTTTTTCATTTTTTCCTCCACACAGTAAAAATTATTTTATAGTAAAAAAATTATTTTGCATTACTGTGTTCTTACAGCTATAGCTTTTTAAAGGGAACCTGTCACCCCAAATCACCTTCCTAACCTAGTAATACCTGTCCCTGCAGCCTTACAATACTTTCTAACACATCCACGTCTGACGCGAAATGATGCGATCCCGGTGTCACATGACCGCGTCGCAGTGGTGATGTTGCGAGCGCGAGAATTTAATCATGCCCGCACTATTCATTGTGTAATGACGCCCATTAGGGCATATTAGAGCGGCGAGGCAGGGGTAGTGTGGCACAGGAGACCCACCTACCCGTCAAAAACACTTGGAGGAACGCCCCGCTGACAGAAATTTCATAAGTTTGCTAACTACTTTATTGTACTCATAGATTAGTAAAAAAAGTCAGACAGGAATGTGTTAGAAAGTATTGTAAGGCTGCAGGGAAAGGTATTAATAGGTTAGGAAGGTGATTTGGGGTGACAGGTTCCCTTTAATTCTCCACTGATTGAGATTATTTGAGATAGCTTTTCCCTTAAAACAGTAATGTACCCAGAGTGTCCGTACACACATTATAATGGCCCCCATAACACATTTTAAAACACACTATGGTGCCCTTACATTAGTATACTCTTACAACTCTCACACACATTATGACGGCCGCATTCTGACAGACACACACTCCCACAACATAGTTTGCTGGTGCTCATTGTCCTATAAGATTTTATGAAGGCACTCATCGTCTCACAACACAATTTAATTGCCCAATACAGTTCTCCCGCCCCAACGGAACCCTCCACACACCGCCTTTCCAACCCTCTTGATCACCCCTACCGCAAACCCTCAAAGCATGATGGCCATCAAAGCCCTACACGCAGTTTAATCAAATCCACACTATCTCCACTTATCATGGCCATATTTTGTATTACACAAATTATGATGGCCCAATAATAAATCTCCTAGATACTGTATATCAATATATCTTCCACACATAGTATATTCCAAAACAATGTACTTATCAATATTAAAAAAGGTAAACTACTCACTTTTTTCTGCTCTTCCAGTCTCTAATACTTTACTATATGCTGTCTGAATCTGTGCACAGCAGCCACAACATCTTAATATTATTGTGCCAACAAAGACTCAGAGCTTCAATGCAGAGTGAATGATGAAAAAAGGAGCTGATGGCTGCCTATTCCATAATTATTTTCAACTGGATCTGCAGATACTGTGGAAAGTGTGATGCCGATTCATAGACCCCATAGCAGCCGCATGGTCTGCCGACACTAGTGGTACACCATTGCCCTTGTTCAGTTAGCCTAGATCATTGCATAATGACAGCAAGGCTAAAGAATAAAACAGTTTGTTTACATGACTTAAATATAGCTGAAATAAATATTATTCTTGTCATTAATGTTACATGCCTTTGTTTTTATAGATAATCTAAATGATGTGCATATGTTATTGCCCTTATGTTAAATAATATATTTTGAGAATGTTTAGTACCATTGCTTTGAAAGATCATGTTTGTTAATCATTCGTGTTTTCTAATTATATTTACTTCAGATTAATGAAGTAGCTTCATTGAAATATTTGAATAGAAAACTAATTAGCATTCACAAAGTCATTATAACTGTGTATTATGTTCAAAGCCCTAATTAAAATCCTTGAAACATTTCAAGGTATTACTGGTTGTTAACCATTACCATTAATTATCATTTCTAAAATATTGAAATCCCTTGCAGTTTTGATATTTGTGTTCTAAATTTTATTTGTAACTGGAAAAAAATACGTTATGTATGGTGATCCAAAATACAGTACGTCAAAGGCAACCTGGATAGCTTTTGTAGCATGCTTTTGTGTCCAGATTTTGAAATGTATTATTTAACACAGATAAGACCCAATCTCATGCTGAATGTGTGGGCATTTTTCAATTATAGAGTTCACGGGTATGTGTATTTCTTTGTGATTGGCAAATAAACGCCTAATTAGCATGAATCATTCAATGTAGGCATTTTATCAATTTCTCTTTTTTATTAACAAGAGCATATAATTATTAATTTAACTTATATTTAATACAACATTTTCTCTGCTGTCTTTAAAAACACTGTTAGGTTTTTTTACAGTAAGACAAGTTATAAACTTTTATAACGCTTTTAATGGATTTGTTTTAGAAGTTATACTAAAAATATCAACCTTCTTATTGCAAGTTAATGGGGTTTTCCATTTTTTTGTATAGGCCTCCTAATTGAAAATAAATTAATTAATTAATCATTACTACATTGCCATTACTGCGGAGCATAGTGATTACCTGCAGACATCATACGTTGTAATTTTGATGCCAATATATTAAACTCCATCTCCCCTACAGTATTTACAAAGAAAAATCCAATGATAGATTATAAAATCAGGAATACTAGAATTTGTACATTAAGGTCACTTGCTAATCTAACATGAAGTGCGGCACTCCCTCAAAAACTCTATAATAGTCAAAATAATGTGTCTAGATAATATACAACCCCAAGTACTGTTATAGTCATATCAGTATTTCTAATATTTAATTATTTCATAATACCATTGTTTGTATCAGAGCACTGGTGCCTAGCAAGTGGACAAAACTTGGAACAGAACCTACAGACTTGTAGACAGATTTAACTTTTATAGTGGCAAAAATAACTCAAGATGTTCAATAAATGCTATCCCAGAAAATCTGAATAAAAATGTCATAACACATCATCAAAATGGCTTGAGGAAAAATTTGGCCCTATAAAACTAAACTTCTAAGAGGAGGTATGTTCCAGTCTACACTTGTCAGGTCTGGCGGTTCTATACCCAAGCAGGCCCCTCGCACTTCTGGGTATGTTCCAGCTCCATGTCAGGTTGCCTGTCTCCCCTTAATAGTCATGAGGGTTGGGGTGCCACCTTTTGGAGCAGAGTTTGCACAGGTGCTCTCTCTTACTAGATATATCACTCAGGGAGATTTACATCTGATATTGCTGGGAGGTGGGATGCCAGTAATCCGAGCAATTATGCTGTTCAGGGATGCTGGGACGCCAGATCCACTGTTGTTAGCTGTTGCCAGCAGGTACGTGACACTGTCTGCTGGGTCATCTGGATGGTGTTATGAACCGATAACTCAGGAGTACATTCAGATTCCGTAGAAGTCGTTGGTAACTGTACTGACCGCAATCCCTGACTACATACCGCAACTAGAAGTAGCCGTGGGATGTAACTAACCACACCTAGACACCTCTGCACAGCCGGAGAACTAACTGCTCCTAAAGATGGATGTAGGAAAAGCTATCTTAACTCAGAGCAGAAACCCAAAAGAATAGTAAGCCTCCCACAGATATTAACTGGGAAACTAGAGACGGAAAAACAAACACAGGCAGAGTATAAGGTTTAGCAAAAGAGGCCACACTAGCTATATAGGAAAGACAGGATAGAATACTATTGCAGTCAGTATTAAACACTATAAAAAACCACCAACAGCAGATATTACAAAAATTACCCTGAGTCACTAAGACTCGGCGAACTCTATATCAGCAGACTTCTATGAATCAAATGCCAGCAGAACTGGAAATAACAGATAATAGTGAATGGTAAAATTCCTAGGAAGAAAACTTCCTATCTGAGAGCAGATAAACAAATATACAAACTAAATAGCAACCCACAGCTCAGAATAAGACTAAACATAAGCAGAACCTTAAGCACACAAAAGTGTGCCACAAAATATCAAAACACCATTCACTTATCTTGCAAATATCTCCACAGAGCAGAAGAAACTAGAGAGATGTGAACTCCTCCAGGAACAAAAGACAACTGGCAAGGAATGATCCACTTCCAACCATTATATGCTCCAAGAACCAGATTGTCAATCCCCATCAGCTGTGAAGCCCAAACAGTCAGCTGCATCACCAGCAACAACCACTGGAGGGAGGTCCAATGAATTCACAACAGATGGTAGAAGGTTCCCTTCACTTCCCTCCCCTCCCTTTTTCATTTGCCTCTTTAAAATGAGGGTGGAGATTGGGTGTTGCTTCAGGGATGTCAGGTAATTTGCGAGAGACAGATTTAAACGTGCCATATCCTCTGTGTTGTGCTGATTATATCAGTTGTATTTAGGTGGTGGAGGTAAGGTTTTGGCTTGCTTCTCAAGTAGGTTCTTTTTCTGGCTTCTGGTCTTAGCTTTTCCCTGATTTCCTTTCTTAGTTTTGGTCCACACTGCTTCTCTTATAGTCATCAGGGGAGGAATAAAGAGGAAAAGAAGCTCATTGTGCAACAGTTTAAATCCTCCGGGTGGGGGATAGCTTGCACAAGGATCCTGTCCTGATCCTGGACAGTAGCAAACAGTAGAAATGAAAGAATGATCCAGCGCTGCAGACATGATCCCAGTGCAATTATATTGAGCAGAAATAGACAGCTTCACATTGGGGCAACCAGTAAAACAACTAACATGCTTCAACCAGAGTCTTAGTCTTGGTTTATTTCTGTTCAATAAAATTGCACTGGGAGCATGCCTGCAGAGCTGGATCATTCTTTTCATTTCTACACTGCTTCTCTTGGTTTACTTGTGTGTTATATCTGGCTGTTGCTTGCATGCCCAGTCACCAGCCACCGTGCTACTTGCTGCTTGGTAAGGGCTCTGCCAAAGTCCCCCTTACAAGGATCAGGAAGCAGGTGTAAAGTATTCTTACCCTCATGGGTACACAGTAGCATGGAAAGTGGGGTCGGCACACTGCACTTCCTGACTTGCAGCCCAGTCATTTCCCAAATACTCTGCATAACATATTAATGACCACAGATTTAATCCAGCTGGGAAGCTAGTAGAGCAGATGTATAAAATACTAAGTATGTTTCAAGATTTGGCTGCTACTGTGAGGCACCATGCACAAACTCTGGCTCAGTTAACTCCAGTAACGTCTATACCCCTATGCCAGGCCCCAGATTTTTGTCTGAGGCACCTTCTGAGCCTAAAGTCCCATCACCAATTTTTTTTCAATGGCCCATCATCAATTTTTCAATTTTTGTGAAAGTTGCAAAATTATATTTTCAGACTTTTTTGTGATGAGCAAGGCTGAGTCATCAGACTGAGCCACCATTGCAGTCAAACCTCAAAACACATTTCCAAAGTAACCTTTTGGTATTCATTCCAGTTTAGGAGGTGGCCTATTGAAGTGGGGCAAATTATGCTGTTTTGCAGGGAGAATATTTTGGATGGACTGGCAGATTCCCTGAAAGACATGCTGGTGCACCACTACTTGCCTCAAATTCTGGAGACTGCGATGACTCTAGCCGTGCACCTGGATAACCATAGAAAAAAATGGCTACAAGATAAAGTCTCAGCTAGAAGAGTGCTGTCTACTCTAGAGTTGTTTTCCCCTCCAGGGAAAGAGCCTATGCAATTGGGAAAGTGGCCCCTTCGCATGAGCAAAGACAACGTCGTTGAGAACAGATATTGTGCCTTCCCTGTGGGTCAACTAAACATCTGGTTTGAGATTGCCCTAGTTTGGAGCATCCAGGAAAAGAGCAGGCCTAATTGGAGCAGGGGCTCCTAAATTAGATGCACAGGTACCCCTTTTTACAAAAGTGTTTTTACCCATTGAATTGGCTTATCAGAAGAGGGAGATGAAATGTCGTGGTTTTGTTGATTTTGGGGTAGAAGTTAATATCTCCGTGGCTAGGGCCTTGGGAATTCACCTCAAGGCTTTGTAAACAGCCATTAGGCTTTCTTCGGTAGATAACTCAGTTCTTGACCTTTGTGTAGAAACTGCACTGATTTTGCTCTGATCCCTTCATGGTGGGGAATCTCCACAAGGAAGAAATTACTTTTTTGTTTCTTAAAGCCCTTCCAGCTCCACTGGCATTGGATCTTCTTTTGCTCAGAAAACATAATCCCCATCTTGATTGGGTTAGTGTGGATGTCAGTGGTTGGGGTGAGGAGTGTTGTGGCAAATATTTCCAGGAAATCTTTTGTATTGGGTGTTCTACTACTCAAACATCTTAATACTTGGAAGAGTTCTCTGTGTTATTTTATGAAAAAGAAAGCTTGGTTTGCCACCTCATCAGCCCTTTGATAAAATTGATAGCAGATGGCCCACTGTCTAAGGGTAGGATTTGTAACTTTTCTGAACTCGAAAGGGTATCTATGAAGTATTATATCAGAGAAAATGCAGCTAAATGTTTCATTAATCCATCTTAATCTGCTATGTGAGTTTTTATCTTTTTTGTGGCTAAAAACAATGGGACTGAAATGTAAGTGTATAAATGCTTTTTTTCACCTTTCACATTACACTATGAGCTTAGACAGGGATGATTAGACTGGTATTATGAAGCTGCAGGTACAGATAGTGATAGCTGGGGAGGCATAAACCACCTGACAGGTTCCCTTTAAAGTCTCGATGCTGGATGGGGAATGATGCTCAATTTACAGTATCTCTTCATAATCCTCATAGGTGTTTGACTGGGTTTAGATCAAAATATTTGGCTTCTGAATCATTTTTATCATTTTTTTTTTAGAAATTGTAAATTAAGAAGGAGGAAAATGGTAGCCAAAATTATATGGAGGACATCAGTAGGAAGATAAACATTGATTTATTTGTCAATGGGTTTCAAAGCTAATACAGCTTCTTTAAAAGGACAAATCAATATTGTTATTGGGTATTGCTGTTTAATGGCCAGTGTGAACATGCAACTATCCGTTGCATGTATACAAACTTATCAAAGTTCATTTCCTTTGGTTTCCCTGGAAATGTGTAGCTAGTTTTTTTGTGCATGGGCTTAGGAGAGGCTACCTTTGTGGATGACACCCATGTATATAATTTCTCTGCAGTGTATTTCATATTGTGTAAAGGAAATCACTAACCTCAGTTTATACTTTTTTAGCTACCTGCAGTGAACTAACTCTGGCTCAGCGGTATACTTCTGTAGTCGGCCTTGTCGTCTCTGTGCGCTTGTTGCAGTTCCATCTTTGTACACTTTTGCTTCACTACTCTGACTGAGAAGTAAAACTTTGCTGATCTTCTTGTAGCCTTCAATTTTCTTATGTAAAGAAATTATTTTCTTTTCCAGGTCTTGTGACTTTTCTTTTCAATGTGGTTCATTGCTGACAACATGAAGCAGAAAGAGGTGTTCCTTGTTAAGTAGTGCCCGTTTAAAGTCAACTCTTTCTAAAGTATCCTCTAGATACCTGTTCAATGAATATTTAGGCTTCCTGTGGTTGACTGCTTGTTAATTAGAATTTTGAAGATTAAACTTTAGCTTTGCTTTTATTGCGGTATACTAAGATTTGACTTAGTTTATTTGGAAACTTACTTTTTTGGGTATGCAAAATAAAATATTTTGTTTGCAATGAATATCCCACATTTGTAGGAGATTTTTTTCTTGTGTGGTATCGTATAGAAAATGTTGATTCTGTAAGAAAACGTAAGGATTTCTAACAAATTTGTTGGGCGTACTCATATATGCTGACCATTGGTTATTCAGATAGATGATAGATAGATAGATAGATAGATAGATAGATAGATAGATAGATAGAAGACAGACAGACAGACAGACAGATAGATAGATAGATAGATAGATAGATAGATGTTTGCTCTTGTTCTAACTGCACTCATCTAGAGAATCGAGCTGTCAGGTAGCTTTTACTGCACAATCAATGCTTTTAAAGCAAAAGCCAAATAAACAAATGCAGATATATTTTTCCACAATTTCCCTGATGTTGAATGACAAGTTTCCTGGTATACTGTTTACCATATATGTGGATTATAGGAAATTACTGGAACATATCACAACAGCCTCGTAGCTCATCGCATACTTATTAGGAGAACGCATAAAGCATTTGTCTGTAAAATATGCAAATGTAACAAGAATGTCTGCTAAATGGACTCATGATCACTAATTAGCATTGAGAGCATTCTTATTAATAAAGCTTACTTTGTCTTGGCATATTAGCTATCATGTCTTTCTTGTTTATATATGGATCTCTCATAGAATCAACACAGTTTTTTTAATTACATTCTATGCCTTTCCCTTCACAAAAAAATCTTTTGATGTAATATGTATGTTAAGCTTGCTGAAGTATTTTGTATTCTATGACAATGTATAATCTGAATAGTGAAATGTATTTTAGATGGTAAAAGTGCAATTAAAATACAGACCAGTTTTCTGGAATCTGTTCTGCTAGTTATCTGCAGTAGTGACTTCCAGATGCCAGATGTGCTTCCATATGCTAAATGTGCATTCCAGTGTGCTTCAGAGGACTAAAAAATGTATATTAGAATCTGAGAGTCCTCAGTGGTTGATACCTTTTAATTGCTAACTGAAAAGATAGTACTGGCACCTTCATTCTATAAACCAGATACTCAACATTTTTTACACAGTTTGAACTAATGTTAGAATTAATATGCATTACTTTTATTGTGTGTAATATTTGTACCACAGCAAGATGGCATACATGATGATAATGGGCAAGTAATGGCACACGTTTTTGGTGTGGGGTTGTGATCTTGGCAAGGGATTGAATCTAGATGCCCCAGCACACTTCATAAAAACCATGGTCCTGGCTGGGGGTGTTGGATTGTGTGGCACACCTCATACTTCTGAGCAGTGCCCATATCACCCTTGCCTTAGACAGACCAGGCTCCAGTTGAAACTGAGGTGGAACCAGCAGTGCTTTTTAAATAACAGCTCTTTTACTAATCATTTTCCACAGTTCTTTAGTCAGAGCTTCAAACGTGAGGACGTAAGCACATATTTAAGCAGAGTTTAAGTTCCTCCGTATAGCTTCAGGAACTTGATTAATTCCAAGAAATAGGATGCCTTCATAAGGCGCTGTTCACACAGATTTGATTACAAAAACAACACATTTATTAAAAGCCAATAAAATATGATGCATTTCCAGAGCTGACTGCTCTCTTCATCAAAAATGAAAAATTAAGTTCACAGACTTCTACTTATAGTTGGTACATTGGGTGAAATGAGCATTTCAGTGCTTCTTTGTAAGGAGGCAAGTGTGGCAGAAGGGCACAGGTTTAAAAAGGGCGCCTTATTATGCTATCAAGCAGGACAGATGCATCACAGCTGAATCTTCACATTGGCACAAACTGGAGACTGGGCGTAAACGACCTGTTGTGACGTTATGCCCAAGTTCCAAAATAACATGCCTCTGGTCGGGGGCTGAGCTGCTCTTCCACACATGCATAATTGTGATATCTTGGTAACAATGCAAAATGCAGACAGAGTGTAAATTAAAAATTACAAAAAGACTTACTGGCACACCTAATGTGTAAAGATGAGTGAATACCACAGTGTTTGCATTCAAATTCGGTCCCCAAATGCGGGGTGTTCACTGTCTTGTTCGGTGGACGTTCACCGAATGTTTGCTGCATAAGATTGAAATTAATGGCAGGCAACTTTCAATACATATCATATACCTTCAATGGTGTCCGAAAGCTGTCAAACACAGACACACACACACACGGATCATCTTGCCATGTCTCCACTACTTGATTATGCCAGTCCATCTTCCTCTATTCTTTCTCACTTCTGCATCTGCACTGTCAATGAGTGATGTTTTTGGGTAGCTGATCTGATTGTCAAAGCAATTGTGTCACATGACAAGATTGTGTCAGTTGATTTCGCCACCTTAGGGTACCTTTACACGCCGCAATTTTTGGTGGCGATAGGAGGCAATCTAACGTGTGCGTGCACATTTTTCATGGTTGCCTGAGATCGCCAATGGCGCTATTACACGCCGCAATGTCGCCCTCTACCTAAGGCGACATGTCGCCCCGGAAGTCACCACACCAACAGCGGGAAACATCAGGTAGACTCCTGTCACCGCTTCACACGTCGCAATCCTCAAAGGAATGTGGGCGTACATGTTCAGCGCGGCGAAAACATAGGCGTGCCAAATTGTTTTACACCGCACCCCAAACACGCTCATTGGACAACGCAATCGCGTCATGATTGGCCAGCCTGCGCTGGAAGGCTGGCTAATATGTGACGCCATTGTCTCGGAGTTTGGAATGAATACACGCTCGTGTCGTTGAAAGTGGCTGCTGCGACACACTTTCCAGCCGCTCAAGCGTCACATAGGAGCAGTTTTGAGCAGTACAGTGGCTTACACCACACAATGGTTTGCTATGTGTGCGTCTGTAGCTGATGGTTGGAACATACACACAACACTATGCCCATATGTGCCTACATTGGTCCATGCCATGGCACAGCTGCCATGGCAGAACTTAACTATGTTTGTGCACACGTTTGTGTGTGTAATGGACAGTACCTACATACCCCACAAACACCATTGCTTGCTCAATGTGTGTGGACACGTGCCCCTGTGGGCACAACACATCACAATGGATATGTACACACAGTTGTGCCATACACTGTGGCCCAAAGGGCTGACCCTGTGTACTGCATATTACCACACAATGTTTCACGGAACCATCAATACCATTTTACAGATCACATACCTCTGTGCACAGCATAAAGTTATGTGCAACTGCCCTGTATCTCAAAGTAACGACACACACAGGTTGTTGCTTGGATCCAATTTTTTTGTAGTTTATATTTTTGTGCACAAAAAAAAATACAACAACACACACAAAATAACATAAACCAGAAGTGTTAACATCACACAAACAAATGTAACATGATGAGAAATAATGTCAAACAAAAAACATGTCAAAGTAAAAAACCAAAAAAATACTCACTAACTAACTAACTAAAAATGTGCACACACAAAAAGCCAACCCAAATCCTCATGGTGCAGCCACCGTGGTGACTCCACCCTCCTCATCATGTTGCTGCCTTACAGCACCAGCCACCCTACTCCTGCTGGTGCTGCCAGGCCACTGCACCAGGGCCATTAAAGTAGGAGCAGTATGCGTCTCTACTGTTCCTGGCATCCTGTTGAGTCCGACCCTGGTTCAGTGGCTGGAGTGGCACCACACCATGGTGGGTAGCACGCTAATCCCCTGGACGGACCTACCCTGTTGTGGGGTCCACTGAATCCACATAACTTGCCGGCGTGTATGAAGACCGATCCCTACGAAGCAGGATGTTATGCAGCACACAGCAGGCCAGCACTACCACATCAATAGATTCCAGTTTCATATGCAGACGTGTATGAAAAACACAGAATGTATTGGCCATGATCCCAAACGCATTTTCAACCACACGGCGGGCCCGGGATAGCCGGTAATTGAAAATGAGCTGCTCAGAACTAAGGGTCCTCCGGGGATATGGCCTTTGTAGGTGTGCCTGAAGTGGGAAGGCTTCATGCCCCACAAACGCAAAGTTGAGATGATGGGTTGTCTCATTATTTGAGGGAAAGTTCAGCCCACCTGTCCTTAGGTCTTGGGCCAAGGAGCCCCCATCTGAGATACGCCTGTTCATTCCAACATCCACGTAGAGGAACTCATTGTTCGCATCCACCAGGGCCATGAGGACCACATTACAATATCCTTTGTAATTGTAATACAAAGACCCCGAGTTTGGGGGTTTGTTGATCCTCACGTGCTTACCATCCAATGTACCGCCGCAGTTTGGAAATTGCCAGCGGTTCACAAACCCTCTGGCAACATCCATCCATTCAGCGGGTGTTGTGGGAAACTGCATATAGGGTGGCAGCAGACTACTCCAGGTGACCTTACATGTCTCGGGGACCAGGCGGCTCAGCAGTGACAGTGATACACGTGAAGTGTATTGCAGGTCGGTCCTTGACCGACCTGTAGCCAGGAACTGCAAAGTTACAGCCAAGCGCTCCTCAGGTGGCACAGCTTGACGCATCACAGTGTCCTGTCAGGCTATCAATGGCCTTATGCATTCCAACAGAGGTTGAATCAGAGGTCTTAGTTTCATTAATGGCCACTAAGGATCAAGCCTGGCACCCACTTCAAGGGGCCTCCACTGCCAGGTCCTAACACTATGCCCTAGTGAGATGGTGAAATGGTGAAATCTGTGTAGGCTTATATGTCCATGGATGTAATTAAAATCAGGTGTGTGCTAGGACCTCACACTGGTGTCCAAGAGTGGTTACCACACTAAGAGAAAAGGGAAAATTATATATAATGGGAGCTCAGTCAAAATAGTCAATATGTGAAAACGTATAAGACTGGCATCACCGTACATGTAGGTGCTGGCAGAAAATAATCATACTTACAATAATAAGATATCTGCCGTGCCAGGCTTGATCCTTAGTGGCCACTAATGAGACTAAGACCTCTGATTTCATTTTTAGCACAGGGCAGTTTCTGCATTACACATTTGCACAATTCAGTCTGATCTTCTTTCCTTTAGTGCCACTCATTAATTTACATTTCTCATATATACAGTAGTGTCGCGGCAGATATCTTATTATTGTAAGTATGATTATTTTCTGCCAGCACCTACATGTACGGTGATGCCAGTCTTATACGTTTTCACATATTGTCTATTTTGACTCAGCTCTCATTATATATAATTTTCCCTTTCCCCTCTTTTTTTAGTCTGGTAACCACTCTTGGACACCAGTGTGAGGTCCTAGCACACACCTGATTTTAATTACATCCATGGACATATAAGCCTACACAGATTTCACCATTTCACCATCTCACTAGGGCATAGTGTCAGGACCTGGCAGTGGAGGCCCCTTGAAGTGGGTGCCAGGCTAGGCTTGATCCTTAGTGGCCACTAATGAGACTAAGACCTCTGATTTCAATTTTAGCACAGGGCAGTTTCTGCATTACACATTTGCACAATTCAGTCTGATCTTCTTTTCTTTAGTGCCACTCATTAATTTACATTTCTCATATATACAGTAGTGTCGCGGCAGATATCTTATTATTGTAAACGCAACACAGCCATATCACAGTTCATGTTTGCACATCAGTACTTACTTAATGACTCTGGGCAGCAAGCGTGACCGACGTCGGTCTTGAGCGCTTTTTATATAGTAACCAACCAATCAGAACGCAGCGGCGTCTTGTAATCGACGTAGCCACCTGGGCGTACGCAGGTGTGACCAATGATTATGCGCCATTGTGCTTTTTGGATTGGTCAGGTTGTGTTTAAATAAACACGTGATGGGCATTGAGCTAGTAGTGTCTCATCACAAGATTTCTGTTGGACAGACGGTAAGTGGGGGCACATGGTATTGGGCACTCCTGGACGTGATTTTCTGTGTGATGCAGATCCATATGTTGGCTGATGTTTGTGTGCCTTATGTACAGCTTCATGTAGCGTCCTGTAGAAGTTTATTTAGTGACGTGTACGCATCGTAAATACACTCTGTAATTATAATATAATGTAATGTTCTGTGAGATCGTTGGCCGGACAATGTGTACTACAGCACTATGTTTATTCCTAAATATGTGTGTATCTGATGAGTGTGTGTTTTGATGTAGTTTGTAAACCCATGTGTGTCATTTGTAATGACAGACCTTGACCTATTTCCCTGTAGTGGCCCAAAATACATATAGCACCAGGCATGTCCTGCATGCCCCATGTATGGACACATGTTAAGGCCAATACTGATTTGGCATAGCCAAGCTGACTACCAGAACACATATAATTAGTATTGCTGGACATGGGCTGGACACACAGAGTAGGGTGTCACCTGTGTTGGCCATGTCCTTGTTTGAATGACACAATTATATGTTTTTTTTTCAGATGGCTGAGTATCACAATTTTGTGACACAGCTCCTCACCATATACCAGGAACACGAATGCCTGTGGCGGGTGTTGCTGCCTGCATATCATGACCAGGCAGCGAGGTCTGGTCCAGTATGGTGACATGTTTGCAATATTACACCATACACCTTTAGATAAACCGTGGCCAGTGTGGTTGATGAAATGTAACCTCACAAACGTTACCCTGTGTGTGTTGCAACAAGGGATGACACAGGATGTAGCTGGCCAGAATTTTATTACAGACCAACATTTTTAACAAAAATTGCCAACACAATCCAAAAGCCTTGGACAGGTTAGGAGTAGCCAAGACACACTACCCACTTTCCCAATGTGGGACACTATAAGAAAAGAGGCCAACGTTGCCTAAAAAACTAAGGTGCCAACAGGGCAACAGGGAAAAAAACAATGGTTTAACATGGACAACAATTATTAGAGGAGTATGGTCCCATTATTGGGTGGAGGGTAATGGATTAGGGGCCCTTCCGAACTGTGCTGTCTGGAGGGCATGTATCATGGCACCCAAGCGGGCAAGGTGTTGCCCTCTCCATATGCTGCTGTGCCTGCTGGTTAACCAGCAACAGCTCCCCAATGGTTGGTACACCTGTATGGGAAAGAAGGACATGAGTGAGTTACCTGTGTATGTGTAGGTGGGAGTTTTAGGGAATTGTAATTGATTATATGTACGCAGCACATCACCATCCCAGGTGTCATCTGGAGGAGATGGGGATTGGCTAACAGCCCAGCCTGCAGCACGTGCTCGTTCTCCTTTAGGCAAAAAGAAACAAACAAAAACATGAGGACTCATGTACTGGTGTCTGGAGCACACAACAGTAAGTACATTAGCAAGCTTGTAGGCCTTAGCAGACACTTACCACCATACACAGCACCAGCAGGCTCAAGGTGAGGGTGTGGGGACCACATCACACCAGGGCTTGGGCAGGAGCTGGAGATGCTGGGGGGTGTTGCTCCTGTGCTCGGTGTGTGTGGCCACAGAATGGGGCTTGGTGCTCCCAGGAGTCCAGGGCTGCCTGCAGCCAAGGCTTGTGGCCCTGGTGTTGAGGGAGTGGCTGGGCCCTCCGGGGCCGGGGCTGCGGGAGTCCCGGGTGGGGAGGGACTGCCTGGGCCCTCCAGGGCTGGGGCAGTTGGAGTCCCAGGTGGGGAGGGACTGGCTGGGCCCTCCGGGGAAGGTGGTAGAGGTGTCCCAGGTGCCATTGGGGACTGTAGAGCGTCCACAGACACGGAGTCCTCGTCGCCTGTAATATCAAACATGGTAACAGAGCAATTTACGAAAAGAAACACAACATAGGGAATACAGATTGTGTGTGTGTATGAATGTCATGACGGCGTGAATAGTACGGTAAAAGGTTATGGACGGCGCCTACACTATGGTGAGAGCCCACTCTGGTTTGGGACATGAGTCCAAGACCAGTGGCCACATAATTTGAATGCTAGATAACCCTTGGCTTAGCATGGTAGGTATTTGAAACTTGAACACAAGATCAGCCAGTAAGCATCAGGTGTTCGCACCATGGGGGCCAACACATAGCAGTGAGATTGTATTCAGTGCTCTGTATTGTGATCAATGTGTAGCAAAATAGTATGTGTGGTGGGATTGTGGCAGGGGCACAGCGGCAGCAGGGGCTCAAGGGGTGATTCATCACAAGGATCATTTTGGCACCAGGTATTACAAATACGTTAATATCCAATCTCCATCGAGCTAATGGCAGCTGGTCTGCATGGAATTTTTTTAGATAAGGGAGAGTGAATTGAGAACATTACAAGTGTGATGGTGCTATAAGTATTTTTTCTGTTCCCCTACAGATGTTTGTTGCCATTTGTGTATTTTTTACCTACCCTGTGATATTGTACATGATCGGGACTGTGAGCCCTTTTTGACATGTTATGTACAGTAAATATTTTAGTATAAATCAATTTTAATCAATAAAGTGATATATTTTTTGCCATAATTATTTGATGTGCTTATACACGGGAAAATATCAATATAGACCTTTGGTCTATGGCGATATTTTGTAAGGTATAAACCTTCAAAAGAAGCCTTAAGACCCACCTGTTCTGCCAAGCCTACCACCTGCAATAAGACCCGGTCCACCACACCACCTCACGACTGGAACTTTCCCCTCCCACTGTATCCCCACCGGCCCCTCGAAGACTGTGAGCCCTCTCGGACAGGATTTCTCCCCTCTTGTATCTGTACGACCAAATTGTCCACATTTACTGTTACTTGTATTGTTACTATGTTACTTGTCCTAGTCTGCCCCTTTTAGCATGTAAAGCGCCATGGAATATAATGGTGCTATATAAATAAATAATAATAATAATAATTAATAATAATAATTACAAACTGTCAGCATTTTGCCGAAATTCTCACACAGATTTTATAAAAAGTCAGGACAACCCCTTTAAGCTGTTTGCATGTAATAGGTGAAGTAAAATAATTTTATACAGGCATGGTCGAAAGTGTTGACACCCTTGAAATTGTTCCAGAAGCGAAAATTTTCTCAAAGAAAATTATTGCAATTACACATCTTTTGCTGTATACATGTTTATTTCTTTGTCTGTATTTTGAAGAACTGCTTGCTAAATATGGGCTGCACCTTACTAAGACATGAAAACACATTTGTAAGTCACCTTGCTACACTCATCAGGAGACCTTTAAACTAAAACAAAGTGGGAACGGAATAAAAGGCCATTGAAAGCAATGCAGCTGATAAATACTATTGAGAACTCTCCTATTGGAAGTGGAAAGGAAGAACAATGACAAAAAAATCTGAATTATAAAAATATTGGAGAAAGAGAAAGCAATCACTAACTAAAATGTTTCTATACAAATGCACAAAGCATAGTCAACAAACAAGGAGAACTGAAGTGACTAACAATAGAAAAGAAATATTGAAGTCACTGAAATTTGGTGGGATGAAACACATGATTGTAATACAAGGCTAGAAGGATACAACTTATTTGCAAGAAACAGACAATAAACAAGGAGGAGGTGTTGCTTTGTGTGTTAGAAAAGCAAATTGATGCTTCAGAGACTAAGAGTTCTGTGGAAAATGTTTGGGTAGGAACATATGAAAAAAACAATATAAAATACACCATTGCAGGCATTTATTACAGGTTGCCTGGCAAGCTGAAAATATGAATGAACTCATTATGCATCACATGGCCAAGTTCTCCAAGAAGATGTGATGTAGTGGTCACGGGAGATTTCAACTATCTTGGTTAAGCCCTTGGTCTGTTTTTGGCATCAGTTTTTGCATTTTTTTCTAAGTGCAAAAACTGATGTAAAACGGATTATATGTAATAAACACGCTATTCATTTTTTACTGCACCCAAAAACATTGCTAGGAGCATTTTTTACCCAAAAACGTTGTTAGGAACGTTTTTGGGTGCCGTTTAAAAACGCATGCGTTTTTTTAACATGGGGCCCTATGGGAAACACATGCATTAACACATGGTACACATAGGTACCATGCATTAACGCATGCGTTAACCCATATCCGTTTTTAGGAAAAAATGTCTACGTCCAAAAATTATCCAGGGACAAAGGAGACACAAAATGCATCCAAGGAAAAACGGATTGGTCATGAAAAGCACTTTCAAAAACGGATTGCTACGTGTGACCTTAGCCTCTCTCAGGTAAAACTAACAGGTCCAGCAAATTCTTATCCTGTCTTTCTGACAACTTTAACTTCCAAAAGGTAGAGGAGAAAACAAGGGGATCTGCTACCTTGGATCTAATCCATATAAACATAGAGAAAATGTTTGAGCATGTAAGGATGGCTGGGACCCTAGGAGGTAGCAATCATGCTATTTTTTAATTTTGGATAACTACAGGAAGAAGACATGTGAAGACTAAGACTTCAAGATAGGATTTCAGAAAGGCAGATTTTAAGGAACTCAGAAAGAGAATAGGAGGAATCTAAGGGCTGGATGTCCGTAAAGAAAAAAATCCAGGAAGGATGGGAAATTTTGAGAAATTAGATTCTAAAAGCACAATCATTAACAATCCATAAAAAAGGGAAGAATGGGAAAAATTTAAAAAAACTTAAACACATGCTAAAAAAGAAGAAACATTTTTCAAATGAAAAGAGGGAGCCATATCTAAAGAAGACTAAAATGCTGTCTGCAGAACCTGCAGGGCCTACTTCAGACTAGCTAAAGCTGATAATGAATTAAGACTTGCAAAAGATATTGAAAGCAACAAAAAATTATTTGGGGGATATGTCAAAAGTAAAAGAAAGGTAAAAGATGCTATAGGATTTTACAGAGAGAAAATAATGAAGTGGTAAAACAATTATTCCTGTTTTGCATGTTTTTTTATAGAAAGTAAATGTTACATCAACTGATGTTCAATGTACAATAGAACAGAATAGAATAATCCAGGCTATCAATAACCAGAAAAATGGTTAAGATATACTTAGCTAACATAAATGAATTTAAGTCTTAAGGTGAATTATACCCCATGGTATTGAAAGAGATAACAGAGGAGATTTAAGAACCACTCTCCATAATCTTTCAAAATTCTCAGAAAAGAGAAGTCCCAAAGGACTGGAGAAGAGCAAATGTTGTCCCTATCTTTAAAAAGGGGAATAAAGTGGACCCAGCGAACTATAGAACTTTGAGCCTGAATTCTATACCAGGAAAAATCTTTACAAAAATTATTACACAAAATGTACAGTGAAGGAAATAATTATTTGATCCCTTGATGATTTTGTAAGTTTGCCCACTAACAAAGACATGAACAGTCTATAATTTCATGGGTAGGTTAATTGTAACAGTGAGACAATATCAAAAATAAAATTCAGAAAATCACATTGCCTAAATTATATTAAGATATTTTGCAGACAAGAATAAGTATTTGATCCTTCTTGCAAACAAGACTTAATACTAGGTAGCAAAAACCTTGTTGGCAAGTACAGCAGTCAGACAGTTTTTGTAGTTGATTATGAGGTATGCACACATGCCAGTAGGAATTTTGGTCCACTCTTCTTTGCAGATCCTTTCTCAATCATTAAGGTTTTGAGGCTGTTGCTTGGCAACTCGGAGCTTCAAATACCTCCATAAATGATCTATGGGATTAAAGTCTGGAGACTGGTTAGGCCACTCCATGACCTTAATGTGCTTCTTTTTGAGCCACTCCTTTGTTGCCTTGGCTGTATGTTTTGGGTCATTGTTGTGCTGTAAAACCCAACCACAACCCATTTTTAATGTGCTGGTGGAGTAAAGGCCTTTGTCATTCAGGATGTTATGGTACAAGGCTTCAACCATTGTCCCAGTGAAGCTGTGAAGTGGTTATGTGCCCTTAGCAGAGATACACCCCCAAAACATAATGTTTCCACTGCCATGCTTTATAGAGGAACAATGTTCTCTGGGTCATAGGAAGCATTTTTCTTCCTGCAAACATGGCGAGTTGAATTAATGCCAAAGAGCTCAAATTTGTCTCATCTGACCACAGTATATTCTCTCAATCACTCTTAGAATTACTAAGGTGGTTATTGGCAAGCTTTAGACTGGCCTGCATATGTGCTTTCTTTACCAGTGAGACTATGCAGGCACTGCAGGATTTTAATCCATTATAGCCTAATGTGTTACCAATTTTTTTAAGGTACCTTCACACACAGCAATTTTGCTAGGCAATTTCACTGGCAATTAGCTGGTTGCAGTGAAATCATGGACAAATTGTTCTATTTTGTTGCTGTGTACAAATGGAACAATGTGTCCATGATTTCATTGCAACCAGCAAATTGCCGGTGAAATCGCCTAGCAAAATTGCTGTGTGTGAGGGTACCTTTATTGGTGACAGTAAACCCAGATGCTTTGAGACCTGTAATAAATTCCCTCCATATAGTTTTAGGCTGATCGCTCACCTTTCTGATGATCCTCAATACCCCACAAGATGAGGTGGAGCCACAGATTGATGTCGATTGACATTCATTTTGTATTTCTTCCATTTTCTTACTATTGCACGAACATTTGTCTCCTTATCACCCAGCACCTCAATTATGGTTTTGAAGCCCATTTCAGCCTTGTGCAGGTCTAGGATATTTTCCCTAACATTCTTAGAAAGCTCTTTGGTCTTGTTCATTTTGTAGAGGTTAGAGTTTGACAGATTGAGTGTGTGGACAGGAGTCTTTTAAACAGATATACAAAAAAAACACAACACAGAGAATTTTTTTTTAACGGATAAAAACACAAACACATTTAGGGACTCCATCTTTATTAACAAAAAAATCCTCCCTCCGACATAATCCACAGGCAGAATATGTTCAGCTTTGATTCATCGTTCTAAACAGACACATGTCTATTCAGAGAGACAAGCAGGCTCAAACTAAGCTGGGTATGTGAGAAAGCTCAATTGAATTAATAGCTGAGCAGTGAACTCATGTGACCTCCGGTTCTGACATCACCACGAATACTGCCACAAACTAAGTGGTTCTCTGTAGTGTTCGCAGTGACGTTAGAGTCAGGGTTTACCCTAATTCACGGCTCAGTTATTAACTAGATTGACCTTTTTCATGGCACCCAGCTTAGTCTGAGCCTGATTGTCATGCTGAACAGATGCATGTCTGTTCTGAATGATGAAGCAGAGCTGAACATGCTCTGCCTGTGGTTTTTCGTCCGACGGAGGCTTTTTTGTTAATATAGATGAAGTTCGTAAATGTGTTTTTTTTTTATTTCCATTAAAAAAATGTTTCTCTGTGTTGTATTTTTTAAATGTTTACTAGAAATTCATGGTAGCCGGGTCCAATACTGAGCTGTCATGAAATAGTGCCAGCTGACAATATATAGCTGGCACTAACCCCATTTTTACCCAGTGTGTCAATGAAATCAGGGCCGCTGGATAAGCAGGGTAAAGCACCTAAAAATAGCAGTAGCAAAGAATGTGTCTATTTCAGGGGAGGCTGCAAGTTGTGGTCTTCATTGTGGGGCCCAGAATGCCTGGGCTGTCTCAGAGAAGTCCATGTTCAAGGTCCATGCCCAGACACTAGGTGTTTGGTACAGACATCACTACACATAAGTTATTTTTCAAAAGAAAGGCTGCACACTGGATTAGTGGTTAGCACTGCAGACTTGCAGCGCTGGGGTTCTGGATCGAAATCCCACCAAGAACAACGTCTGCAAGGATTTGCTATGTTCTCCCTGTGCTTGCAAGGATTTCCTCGTAAGGAAAGGGTCAAAGGATAAAGCCTCTTTATAGATGTGGGATCTTGAGTTATTTTTTTCAATAAAAATTACAATATTTAAGCTCTGATGAGATTTAGGATAAATTTATACAGAAAAATGGACATTTACAAACTTTTAAACACTACTGTGTCTGAGTAAATTAAGAGAGTGTTTAGTATTTGAAATATATTGAGACATTGACCAATCAGTCTTCATATTTTATGCTTGCTCTGTTATTTTATACTTGTATCAAGCCCTTTCTCACACAGGTTTCAAGTAATCTATGTGCTAATATGTTCCAAATTCCAGCAGTGCTAGAGGTTTGCAGTAAATTGACATCCCCTGCTTTAATTATAGTCTCTGCATGCTTGTTCACATAATTCTCCATTCTTCTAACATTCAAAGCAGGCCCACTACTTTAAGATAGAAGATGATATTACCTTAAAAATATAATTCAAAATGTCTTTGTTACCAATTGATCACAAATCTTGTGCAACTTTTGAATCATTTTGGATGCACAAGTGAACAAAAACCTAAGCACAAAACTAAAGAAACATTTTCCCTACTTTTATCAGATCATTGATATCTAAAATTTTCAGTAAATCAAAAACTATGAGGAATTAATTAAAATCTTCTTTAAGATGAACTGAGGAGCAGCAGTTTGTTAAAATTACTGAGGTCACGTTCATCAAGCAGTTTTAATTCTTATCAAATGTAAGTATAAAATTGCCTATTATGTCGCAACATTTTTTCACAATTCAAAATTGTGCAAAAATCTTGCAAGATTTAGGATTTTTACATGAGGACCAGCCAGTTCCATCAACCTTATGAAAAAGGGCAAAGCTCAGCTGGAATGGGCGATGGCTAGAGATAAGTGAACCTGAACTGTAAAGCTCAGGGTTGGCACTGATCACTGATACGAACTGAATGTCTGCTTCCTGTTTGGTCTTGTCATCCAAATAAAGGTAGTTAAAAGGCTGCAGTGCAGCCAATTAACTAGCTTTTATGTTGTGGGCAATTTCAGAACTATTACTGACTTGCCAACTACTGGCATGGCTGTGGTTGGCACATGCACCCTGTGACACACCTTATATAAAGACCAGATTATGGGTTGCAGTGCCATTTTGCTTTGACTTGTGCAAGGAATAGGATGGTGGAGTAAAGGACAGAGATAGGTGCAATTTATCCTAGGTCTTATACAGCGCTGCATCATGCAGAGTTGCAGAGCGCTCTAAAAACAGCTGCATACAGGCAGTGTAATTAGACTATTTGCCTAATCTACCAAAAAGCCCAGGGTGTATATAGTGCGCCTTCCTTTTTCAATAGCTCAAAAACCTCAGGCTGCCCTGGATCATGCAACTTTGCGTAGGGCTCCAAAAACTGATGCTTATAGGTAATTTCTTGTTGTATGGATTTAATAGACTGCCAGAAAAAAAAGAATATTCACTAATGAATACCTTTTGTATGTGTGTTTTTATTCAAATATGTTCAACATTCTGCACTTCTTTTTTCAAATGTTTATACTAATTAGTAAGAGCTCTGTTGTTTAAAGCACCACTACAGTGTATTTTTTTAAAGTTTATTTTAGTAATGCTTTAACCCCTTCACCCCTGGGCCTATTTTGACCCTAATGACCAGGCCATTTTTGTCAATTCTGACCAGTGTCCCTTTATGAGGTAATATCTCTGGAACGCTTCAATGGATCCTACCGATTCTGAGAATGTTTTTTCGTGACATATTGGGCTTCATGTTAGTATTAAATTTAGGTCGATAATTTTTGCTATTATTTGTGAAAAAATCAAAAATATGGCAAAAATTTTGAAAATTTTGCAATTTTCAAATTATGAATTTTTATTCTGCTAAACCAGAGAGGTATGTGACACAAAATAATTAACAAATAACATTTCCCACATGTCTACTTTACGTCAGCACAATTTTGGAAAAAAAAAATTTTGTTCGGAAGTTATAAGGGTTCAAAGTTCATCAGCAATTTGTCATTTTTCCAGCAAAATTTACAAGACCATTTTTTTTAGTGACCACATCACATTTGAAGTCCCTTTGAGGGGTTTACATGACAGAAAACACCCAAAAGTGACACCATTCCAAAAACTGCACCCCTCAAGCTACTCAAAACTACATTCAAGAAGATTATTAACCCTTCAGGTGCTTCACGGGAACTAAAGCAATGTGGAAGGAAAAAATGGTCATTTTAATTTTTCTAACAAAAATGTTCTTTTAGCCTCAATTCTTTCATTTTCACATGGGCAACAGGATAAAATGGATCCTAAAAATTGTTGGGCAATTTCTCCTGAGTACATCAATACCTCATATGTGGTCATAAACCACTGTTTGGGCGCACGGTAGGGCTCAGAAGGGAAGGAGCGCAATTTGACTTTTGGAGTTAATTTTCCATTCAAAAAGTCAAATGGTGCTCCTTCCCTTCTGAGCCCTGCTGTGTGCCCAAACAGTGGTTTATGACCACATATGAGGTATCGGTGTACTCAGGAGAAATTGCCCAACAATTTTTAGGATCCATTTAATCCTGTTCCCCATGTGAAAATGAAAAAATGTAGGCTAAAAGAAAATTTGTGTGGAAAATAAAGTACTTTTTCATTTTTACGGATGAATTTGTGAAGCACGTGGGGGTTCAAAAAGCTCACCACCCATCTAGATATGTTCCCTGGGGGGTCTAGTGTCCAAAATGGGGTCACTTGAGGGGGAGCTCTAATGTGTAAGCTCACAGGGGCTTTCCAAACGCGACATGGTGTCCGCTAACAATTTGAACTGATTTTTTAGTCAAATTGTTAGCGGACACTATGTTGATTTTGGAGAGCCCCTGTGTGCCTAAACATTGGAGCTCCCCCACAAGTGACCCCATTTAGGAATCTAGACCCCCAGGGAACTTATCTAGATGGGTGGTGAGCATTTGAACGCCCCAGTGCTTCACAAATTAATCTGTAAAAATGAAAAAAGAAAATTTTTATGGAAAAAAAAAGTACTTTTTCATTTTTATGGATGAATTTGTGAAGCACCGGGGTGTTCAAAATGCTCACCACCCATCTAGATAAGTTTCCTGGGGGTCTAGTTTCCAAAATGGGGTCACTTGTGGGTGAGCTCCAATGTTTAGGCACACAGGGGCTCTCCAAACGCGACATGGTGTCCGCTAACAATTTGACTGGAAAATTTGCTCCAATTGTTAGAGGACACCATGTTGGGTATGGAGAGCCCCTATGTACCTAAACATTGGAGCTCCCCCACAAGTGACCCCATTTTGGAAACTAGACCCCCCCAGGAAACTTATTTAGATGGTTTGTGAGCATTTTGAATGCCCCAGTGCTTCACAAATTGATCTGTAAAAATGAAAAAAGAAAATTTTTACGGAAAAAAAAGTACTTTTTCATTTTTACGGATGAATTTGTGAAGCACCTGGGGGTTCAAAATGCTCACCACCCATCTAGATAAGTTCCCTGGGGCTCTAGTTTCCAAAATGGGGTCACTTGTGGGGGAGCTCCAATGTTTAGGCACACAGGGGCTCTCCATACCCAACATGGTGTCCGCTAACAATTGGAATTATTAGCCGACACCATGTCGCATATGGAGAGCCCATGTGTGCCTAAACATTAGAGCTTCCCCACAAGTGACCTCATTTTGGAAATTAGACCCCCCAAGGAATGCATCTAGATGCATAGTGAGCACTTTGAACCCCCAGGTGCTTCACAAATTGATCCGTAAGAAGGAAAAAGTACTTCTCTTTTCACACAAATTTTCTTTTTTCATTTTTACAGATCAAGTTGTGAAGCACTTGGGGGTTCAAAGTGTTCACTATGCATCCAAATAAAGCAAGGCCCATTTTTTTTTTTTTTCTAGGACTAATTCTAGAAAAAAAAATGGCGTAAGGCTCCACCATATTTTTGGTCCAGCCAGGTACAACTTGGCAGCTACGGACTGCCAGCAACCTCTAGCTGCCTCATTGTACCTGGCTGGCAACCAAAAATACAATGAAGCCCATTTTTATTTTCGTTCTAGGACTAATTCTAGAAAAAAATGGCGTGGGGCTCCGCCACATTTTTCGTCCAGCCAGTACTTTTCTTTTCACACAAATTTTCTTTTTTCATTTTTACGGATCAATTTGTGAAGCACCTGGGGGTTGAAAGTGCTCACTATGCTTATAGATATGTTCCTTGGGGGGTCTAGTTTCCAAAATGAGGTCACTTGTGGGGGAGCTCCAATGTTTAGGCACACAGGGGCTCTCCATATGCGACATGGTGTCCGCTAACAATGGGAATTATTAGCGGACACCATGTCGCACATGGAGAGCCCATGTGTGCCTAAACATTGGAGCTCTCCCACAAGTGACCTCATTTTGGAAACTAGACCCCCCCAAGGAATGCATCTAGATGCATAGTGAGCACTTTGAACCCCCAGGTGCTTCACAAATTGATCCGTAATAAGGAAAAAGTACTTTTTATTTTTCACACAAATTTTCTTTTTTCATTTTTACGGATCAATTTGTGAAGCACCTGGGGGTTCAAAGTGTTCACTATGCATCCAAATAAAGCAAAGCCCATTTTTATTTTTTTCTAGGACTAATTCTAGAAAAAAAATGGCGTGAGGCTCCGCCATATTTTTGGTCCAGCCAGGTACAACTTGGCAGCTACGGACTGTCAGCAACCCCTAGCTGCCTCATTGTACCTGGCTGGCAACCAAAAATACAGTGAAGCCCATTTTTATTTTCTTTCTATGACTAATTCTAGAAAAAAATGGCGTGGGCTTCGCCACATTTTTGGTCCAGCCAGGTACAACTTGGCAGCTACGGATTGCTACCCACCCCCAGCTGCCTCGTTGTACCTGGCTAGCATCCAAAAATACAGCAAAGCCCTTTGTTTTTCTAGAACTAATTCTAGAAAAAAAAATTACGTGGGGCTCCGCCATATTTTTGGTCCAGCCAGGTACAACTAGGCAGCTGGGGCTGGAATCCGCAGCATGGAGAGACCCAAGCGTTCTGGGCCCCCCATGCTGCGAATTGCAGCCCGCAGCAGCTCCAGAAAATGGTGCATTAATTGAAGCGCCATTTTATGGCGCTGTACCCAGACTCTTCCAGTTGCCCTGGTGCCGGTGGCAAACTGGGTAATAAAGTGGTTAATGCCAGCTTTTTATTGGCAGCTGGCACTAAGCCCGAGATTCATAATATAGGGCTAATGTTAGACCCACCATTAGGAATCTCTGGTAAATAGTCAGAAAATACACACAGAGAAAAATCTTTTTATTTAAAAAAAAAACACAAACAAAATTCGGACTCCATCTTTATTATAAAGATCCGACGTAGTCCACAACGAAGGTCGCACGATGCTCGATCGCCTCCGACATAGTTCACAACGAAGGTCCCACGACGCTCGATCGCCTCTGCTCAATCCAGAGTCTGCAGCAAGGGATCAAGTGTCCTCTTCCTACAGCCTCTGGGTCAGAGTTATGGTGCACTGTATGACAATGATCTGTCATACAGTGCACCATGACCATGATCCCAAAGACTACAACAAGAGGACACTTGATCCCTTGTTGCACCCATCCATCCACCTATGCACCCATCATCCACGCACGCACACAACCACGCACGCACATCCACATACGCACGCACATCCACATCCACGCACACATCCACGCATGCACACATCCACGCACGCACATCCACACACACATCCACGCACACATCCACGCACGCACATCCACGCACGCTGACATCCACGCACTTTGACATCCATGCACGCTGACATTCATGCACGCTGACATTCATGCACGCTGACCTTCATGCACGCTGATATCCACGCACGCACGCTGACATCCACGCTCGCTGACATCCATGCATGCACACATCCATGCACGCACACATCCACGCACGCAAGCTGACACGCACGCACGTTGACATCCACACACGCACACATCCATGCACGCACACTGACATCCACGCACGCACGCTGACATTCACGCACGCTGACATTCATGCACGCTGACATCCACGCACGCACGCTGACATCCACGCACGCACGCTGACATCCACGCATGCACATATCCACGCACGTACACATCCACGCACATCCACGCACACACATCCATGCATGCTGACATCCACACACGCTGATATCCACGCACGCTGACATCCACGCATGCTGACATCCACGCACGCTGACATTCACGCACGCACACATCCACGCACGCACGCTGACATTCACGCACGCTGATATCCACGCACGCTGACATCCACGCATGCACACTTCCATGCACGCACACATCCACGCACGCAAGCTGACACGCACGCACGCTGACATCCACACATGCACACATCCACGCACGCACACTGACATCCACGCACACACGCACGCTGACATTCACGCACGCACGCTGACATCCACGCACGCATGCTGACATCCATGCATGCACACATCCACACACGTACACATCCACGCACATCCACGCACACACATTCACGCATGCTGACATCCACACACGCTGACATCCACGCACGCTGACATTCACCGACACACACATCCACGCACGCATGCTAACATTCACGCATGCTGATATCCACGCACGCACGCTGACATCCACATACGCACACATCCACGCACGCTGACATTCACGCACGCTGACATCCACGCACGCATGCTGACATCCACGCATGCACACATTCACGCACGCACACATCCACGCATGCACATCCATTAACGCACATCCACGCACGCTGACATCCACACATGCTGACATCCACGCACACTGACATCCTCGCACGCATGCTGACATTCACGCACGCTGACATTCAAGCACGCTGACATCCATGCACGCACGCTGGCATCCACACACGCACGCTGACATCCACGCATGCACACATCCACGCACGCACGCTGACATTCACGCACACGTCCACGCACACATCCATCTATGCACACATCCACGCACGCACACGTCTACGCACACACACGTCTATGCAAGTACATGTCCACGCACGCTCATGTATGCTCACGTCCACGCACACGTCCACGCATGCACCCCCCATCCATCTATCCATTCACCCATCCATCATCCATGCATCCATCCATCCATACATAGATACATACATACATACATACATACTTACTTACCTCCCTCTCGATAGACCGATGAGCAGGAGGTGGCCGGGAGAGGAGGCGGGGCCACCAACCGGCCGAGGATCCACACAGCCAGACGCAGGGTGGGTGCAGCGGCAGGTGCACCGATGTGTGCAGCCAACCGCAGGAGGTGAGGGGGGGGCTGCCAGGGTGGGGCTGCCGGGGGGGCTGCCTGAAGGGGCTGCCTGGGGGGACAGACACTGTGGTCAGTGGGCGCACCCGCGGGTGCAGCCCGCCGGCATATACATAACAATAGAGGGGGGCGGGCGGTAGGGGGGGAACGGGGGGGGCCCTGTAAGTCCTGGTGCTGGAGGGGGCTGTGGAGGGGGTGGGCACTTGCCGATCAGCCCCTCCAGATCTGATTGGAGAGCTTCAATCAAATCTGGAGGGGTGAATCCCTATGATTCCCTCCAATCAGCAGTTTCACTTTTAAACTGCCGATCGGAGGGGTCCTGGGCATGGGGGATTAATCCACCCCCTGTGGGGTCATCTACAGGCTGTCACAGAGCAGCAGCATCTGTGACACCTGAGTGACCCCACTCACAGGAGCTGCAGTAGCTCAAATCTGCCAGGACGTTGTACAACGTCCTGTGTCAGTAACAGGCAGAAACACAGGACGTTGTACAACGTCCTATGTCGGGAAAGGGTTAAATGTAAGCCTCCTGCTATTAGTCTTATACTCACTCTCCAGCATTTTCATCCTTTTCAGCACCGCTCTGGTCCAGTGACGCCATATTGTGTCTATAACTTCTGACTGGGCGAAAGTCAGAAGTTACATAACAAGTGCTCAATGATCTCTATTGGAACCTCATTCTGGCTTTCACAGACATATATTAAAAAGTCACCTCCAGCATGCTTAATACAACACTGGAGCTGCCAACAGGTTAGGTTGCTACAGACCGACCAGAGTGATACTGAAAAGGATAAAAACGGTGGAAGAGGTGTATAATATAGAGGGCAGGGGACTTACATTTCAATCACCACTACAGGGGTGTGATAAAAAAAATGCTGCAAGGGAGCCTTAAACACAGAGGTCAAAATCCCCAGCTGGGTGTCATCATTCTGTCTCCTGTCTCGAAATTCCCGCCTCCTCTATAAAGTATGACGTGCACTCACATGTCAGTTCCAGTCTGGTGCGTTGTGGGGGCTTATCAGGTGTGCAGGGGGGCTTCAATATGTGCGCTGCACCTGCGCCGAAGCCGTAGAGTACAGCCTGATAAGCCCCCACAATGCACCAGACTGGAACTGACATCCAGCCAGCGTATCATACTATATGGTAAAGGCAGGAATTTCAAAACAGGAGACGGAATGATGACACCCAGTGGGTCGTGCAAAGGGCATGTGAAGAGGAGAGAAAAGAGCCCCAGAGAGTGCCCATTCCAGACTGGATGTAAGTTATTAAATCATTTTTCCCAAGCTTTATAGAGCAGTTTTAGGTCAGAGAGGGATTGTTAGGGATGTGCTAGCCATGCAGAGACAGGTAGTGGTAGACAATGGGCCTTAATCAAGCTGATAGGTTCCCTTCAAGTACTTTTTAATTCAAATGAACAGCCTGGTCTATAAATTTTCCAAAAATCAATCCATTTCTGTTAAATACTTTGTATACAATGTCTGTATTAGGAGACTGGTAGAATTATTGCTCACTAACATCATGACATTTAGTTTACCAGGAAGACCAAAACAAACCTCTGATATGCAAAAATCTCCCTACATTTTTTCACAACAAGGTTTATCTCATCATGACATCAAAATTGTTTGCCTTAAATGACACATTTGCACTTCTGTACTAATTTCTTAATAATATTATTGAAATCAAGAATAACTTGATATAAGGCATATTTGAACATTAAAGAACTGAATAATGGAACATTAGGTCTATGTTAAGAGTACATCAAATACCATACTAATTGATTGTAATTAATGCTAATAGGCATGCAGAAATATAAGAAAACTCAATTTGAAAGAAATGCCTATACATTTAGAGCATAACTACACATAATTAAAAATGCCCACTTTATTAAAATACTAGATGGCGGCCCGATTCTAAAGAATCGGGTAGTCTAGAATCCATATATAGTTTACTTACTAATAGTGAGGGGAGTGCGGTGAAATGAATTGTGTGTATACAGGTGGCTCAGTGGGTAGCAGAGTATACGGTGGCTCAGTGGTTAGCAGTGAGTGCGGTGGCTCAGTGGTTAGCAGTGAGTGCGGTGGCTCAGTGGTTAGCAGTGAGTGCGGTGGGTCAGTGGTTAGCAGTGAGTGCCGTGGCTGAGTGGTTAGCAGTGAGTGCGGTGAGATTGGTCAGCACAGTGGCGTGGGCAGAGTGGGCAGGGCAGCGCCGTGGGCAGAGTGGTCAGCGCAGCGCCGTGGGCAGAGTGGTCAGCACACACATACATACATACATACACACACACACAGACTCCGCTATAGTTAGCACCGACCCTGCATCTTCCCCGCCGGCTGGATCCTGAGTTGACATGTCGCCGCCCGCGGACGACTGGATCCAATATGGCGTTCGGGAAGTTTGGGGAGACTTCTTGGACGCTATATTGGATCCAGTAGTTTGGGGGTGGCGACATGTCGACTCAGGATCTAGGCGGCTGATGCAGGGCCGGTGGTAAGCATAGCGGAGTGTGTGTGTGTGTGTATGTGTGCGGACAAAGTGAGGGAAGTGCGGACAAAGTGAGGGAAGTGACTACATACACACATATATACACATAGTGTACATTGCATATGGAGGGGTGAGGAGAGCGGAGGCTGGAGGGGTGAGGAGGGGTGAGGAGAGGGGAGGCTGGAGGGGTGAGGAGAGGTGAGGACAGGGGAGGCTGGAAGGCAGAGGACAGGGAGGCTGGAGGGCAGAGGAGAGGGGAGGCTGGAGGGCAGAGGAAGGAGGGAGGCTGGAGGGCAGAGGAGAGGGGAGGCTGGAGGGCAGAGGACAGGGGAGGCTGGAGGGCAGAGGACAGGGGAGGCTGGAGGGCAGGGGACAGGGGAGGCTGGAGGGCAGAGGACAGGGGAGGCTGGAGGGCAGAGGACAGGGGAGGCTGGAGGGGAGAGCGGAGGCTGGAGGGCGGAGGCTGGAGGGGAGGAGCGGGAGGCTGGAGGGGAGGGAGCGGAGGCTGGAGGGAGAGGAGCGGGAGGCTGGAGGGGAGAGCGGAGGCGGGAGTGGAGAGGCGGGAGGGGAGAGTGGAGGCGGGAGTGGAGAGGCGGAGGGGAGAGCGGAGGCGGGAGGGGAGAGGCTGGAGGGGAGAGCAGAGGCTGGAGGGGAGAGCAGAGGCTGGAGGGAAGAGCAGAGGCTGGAGGGGAGAGCAGAGGCTGGAGGGGAGAGCGGAGGCTGGAGGGGAGAGCGGAGGCTGGAGGGGAGAGCAGAGGCTGGAGGGGAGAGCAGAGGCTGGAGGGGAGAGCGGAGGCTGGAGGGGAGAGCGGAGGCTGGAGGGGAGAGCGAGGCTGGAGGGGAGAGCAGAGGCTGGAGGGGAGAGCAGAGGCTGGAGGGGAGAGGCTGGAGGGTAGAGCGGAGGCTGGAGGGCAGAGGACAGGGGAGGCTGGAGGGCAGAGGACAGGGGAGGGTGGAGAGCAGAGGACAGGGGAGGGTGGAGAGCAGAGGACAGGGGAGGGTGGAGAGCAGAGGACAGGGGAGGGTGGAGAGCAGAGGACAGGGAGGCTGGAGGGCAGAGGACAGGGGAGGGCAGAGGACAGGGGAGGGCGGAGGGCAGAGGGGAGGCTGGAGGGGAGAGCGGAGGCTGAGGGGAGGCTGGAGGGAGAGCAGAGGCTGGAGGGGAGAGCGGAGGCTGGAGGGAGAGAGCGGAGGCTGGAGGGGAGAGCGGAGGCTGGAGGGGAGAGGCTGGAGGGGAGGGTGGAGGGGAGAGGCTGGAGGGGAGAGCGGTGGCTGGAGGCTGGAGGGGAGGCGGGAGTAGAGAGGCGGGAGGGAGAGCGGAGGCGGGAGTGGAGAGGCGGGAGGGAGAGCGGAGGCGGGAGGGGAGAGGCTGGAGGGGAGAGCGAGGCTGGAGGGGAGAGCGGAGGCGGGAGGGAGAGGATGGAGGGGAGAGGGGAGGCTGGAGGGGAGAGCGGAGGCTGGAGGGGAGAGCAGAGGCTGGAGGGGAGAGCAGAGGCTGGAGGGAGAGCAGAGGCTGGAGGGGAGAGCGGAGGCTGGAGGGGAGGAGCGGAGGCTGGAGGGGAGAGCGGAGGCTGGAGGGGAGAGGCTGGAGGGGAGGGGGGAGGGGAGAGGCTGGAGGGGAGAGCGGTGGCTGGAGGCTGGAGGGAAGGCGGGAGTAGAGAGGCGGGAGGGGAGAGCGGAGGCGGGAGTGGAGAGGCGGGAGGGGAGAGCGGAGGCGGGAGGGGAGAGGCTGGAGGGGAGAGCGGAGGCTGGAGGGGAGAGCGGAGGCGGGAGGGAGAGGCTGGAGGGCAGAGGGGAGGCTGGAGGGCAGAGGGGAGGCTGGAGGGGAGAGGGGAGGCTGGAGGGGAGAGCAGAGGCTGGAGGGGAGAGCGGAGGCTGGAGGGGAGAGCGGAGGCTGGAGGGAGAGCGGAGGCGGGAGGGGAAGCGGAGGCGGGAGGGAAAGGCTGGAGGGGAGAGCAGAGGCTGGAGGGGAGAGCGGAGGCTGGAGGGGAGAGCAGAGGCTGGATGGTAGAGTGGAGGCTGGAGGGCAGAGGAGAGGAGAGGCTGGAGGGCAGAGGAGAGGGGAGGCTGGAGGGCAGAGGAGAGGGGAGGCTGGAGGGCAGAGAGAGGGGAGGCTGGAGAGCAGAGGACAGGGGAGGCTGGAGAGCAGAGGACAGGGGAGGGTGGAGGGCAGAGGACAGGGAGGGTGGAGGGCAGAGGACAGGGGACAGGGGAGGCTGGAGGGCAGATGACAGGGAGGCTGGAGGGCAGATGACAGGGAGGCTGGAGGGCAGATGACAGGGGAGGCTGGAGGGCAGAGGACAGGGGAGGGCAGAGGGGAGGGCGGAGGGCAGAGGAGAGGCTGGAGGGAGAGCGGAGGCTGGAGGGGAGAGCGGAGGCTGAAGGGGAGAGCGGAGGCTGGAGGGGAGAGCGGAGGCTGGAGGGGAGAGGTGGGAGGGGAGAGCGGAGGCGGGAGTGGAGAGGCGGGAGGGGAGAGCGGAGGCGGGAGTGGAGAGGCGGGAGGGGAGAGCGGAGGCGGGAGTGGAGAGGCGGGAGGGGAGAGCGGAGGTGGGAGTGGAGAGGCGGAGGGGAGAGCGGAGGCGGAGTGGAGAGGCGGGAGTGGAGAGCGGAGGCTGGAGGGGAGAGCAGAGGCTGGAGGGGAGAGGCTGGAGGGGAGAGCAGAGGCTGGAGGGCAGAGGGAGGGGAGGCTGGAGGGCAGAGGACAGGGGAGGCTGGAGAGCAGAGGACAGGGAGGCTGGAGAGCAGAGGACAGGGGAGGCTGGAGAGCAGAGGACAGGGGAGGCTGGAGAGCAGGACAGGGAGGCTGGAGAGCAGAGGACAGGGGAGGGTGGAGGGCAGAGGACAGGGAGGGTGGAGGGCAGAGGACAGGGAGGCTGGAGGGCAGATGACAGGGGAGGCTGGAGGGCAGAGGACAGGGGAGGGCAGAGGGGAGGCTGGAGGGGAGAGCGGAGGCTGGAGGGGAGAGGGGAGGCTGGAGGGGAGAGCAGAGGCTGGAGGGGAGAGGGGAGGCTGGAGGGGAGAGCAGAGGCTGGAGGGGAGAGCGGAGGCTGGAGGGGAGAGCGGAGGCTGTTGGGGAGAGGCTGGAGGGGAGGGTGGAGGGGAGAGGCTGGAGGGGAGAGGCTGGAGGGGAGAGCGGTGGCTGGAGGCTGGAGGGGAGGTGGGAGGGGAGAGGCTGGAGGGGAGAGGGGAGGCTGGAGGGCCGAGGCTGGAGGGGAGAGCGGAGGCTGGAGGGGAGAGCGGAGGCTGGAGGGGAGAGCGGAGGCTGGAGGGCAGAGGCTGGAGGGGAGAGCGGTGGCTGGAGGGGAGGCTGGAGGGGAGAGCAGAGGTGAGAGGGGAGGCTGGAGGGGAGAGGGGAGGCGGGAGGGGAGAGGGGAGGCTGGAGGGGAGAGCGGAGGCTGGAGGGGAGAGCGGAGGCTGGAAGGCGGAGGCTTGAGGGGAGAGTGGAGGCTGGAGGGGAGAGCGGAGGCGGGAGGGGAGAGTGGAGGCGGGAGGGGAGAGGCTGCAGGGCAGGGAAGGGTGGAGAGGCTGGGGAGGCAGGGGAGGCTGGAGAGGCTGGGGAGGCAGGAGAGGCTGGAGGGGAGAACGGAGGCTGGAGGGGAGAACGGAGGCTGGAGGGGAGAACGGAGGCTGGAGGGGAGAGCGGAGGCGGAAGGGGAGAGGCTGGAGGGGATAGCGGTGGCTGGAGGGGAGAGAGCGGTGGCTGGAGGGGGAGAGCGGAGGCTGGAGGGCGGAGGCTGGAGGGGAGAGCGGAGGCTGGAGGGGAGAGCGGAGGCTGGAGGGCGGAGGCTTGAGGGGAGAGTGGAGGCTGGAGGGGAGAGTGGAGGCTGGAGGGGAGAGCGGAGGCTGGAGGGCGGAGGCTGGAGGGGAGAGCGGAGGCTGGAGGGGAGAGCGGAGGCTGGAGGGCGGAGGCTTGAGGGGAGAGTGGAGGCTGGAGGGGAGAGTGGAGGCTGGAGGGGAGAGTGGAGGCTGGAAGGGAGAGCGGAGGCGGGAGGGGAGAGCGGAGGCGGGAGGCTGCAGGGCAGGGAAGGGTGGAGAGGCTGAGGAGGGAGGGGAGGCTGGAGAGGCAGGGGAGGCTGGAGAGGCTGGAGGGCAGGGGAGGCTGGAGGGCAGGGGAGGCTGGAGGTGAAGGGAGGCTGGAGGGGAGGCTGAAGAGGCAGGAGGGCAGAGGCGTAGCTGGGTGGGTGCAGACTCACCGCGGGCCGGCGTGCGGCTGGTGTAGGAGGAGAGGAGGGGCGGGCAGAGGTGCAGGACAGGAAGTCCCGTCCTCCCTCCTCTCCGGGCGTGCGGCGGGCGGCTGGCAGCACGGGGTCCCCCAGGGGGTGGGGGCAATGGGCCCCTCATGGCTTGGGGCACGGGGCGCTCGGTCCCCCTGCCCCCCGCTAGGTACGGTGGTGGGTGGAGGGGAGAGGCTGGAGGGCGGACGGAAGTTCCGAGAGCGGAACGTTCCTCTGCCGCTCCTTGTAGCCTGGGGACCGCGCAGTGGTGACACATCAGGAGCATGGGTCGAGACCATCACGGAAGTAATATTCCGGAAGTGGCCTTCGGCTTTTATTATATAGGACAAATGCAATACAGACAATAAAATAAATAGACAAATACACTAGAAATGAGCAGATCTAGCAAAATTTGGATTCACCCGATTGTGTGGATATTCTCAAAATATTTATGTTGCAGCAAAGGTAGTCTCTGCTAATTGAATGTCTCTTATTATGCTATGGGGTCTTCATAACATAATAAATGTAATATACAAAAAAATACATATACTCACCTTAATACTCACATCTTTGATTAACAAACTTTGCATTGTCCCCTATCTGTTCTTCGTTGCATCTTCCTATCTCACATCTTTCTTCATGATAGGCTGGGACATCCATCTCTGACAAGGTCCAGGATAGTTCTGTGCATGCATACATTAGTTCAGTGCGGACACCACAACTTTGTGCGCAGATAGGCAAGTACATCTCCAGCCTCCTCAGAACAGAATACAAACATGAACAATAAAGCACTGCCATAGGGAGAACCTGGTGGTCTAGTGGGGGTGAATTATATGGTGAGTGAGGGATAGCCTTTCACCTGTAGAGATTGTGCATCCCTTGGGGACCTCCAGACGCCAGCTCCACTCTTACACTGCACACGTTGGCTTCCTGACCCACTCCTACTTCCCTCCAATTGGATGGATCGCGGTCATGTGACTTGCACGTCACTGGTCACGGGGTCTGACGTCATCACAGGTACTATCATCCTTGGCCACTTGTTTAGGATTATCGGTGCCTCCCCACAGCTCCAATAACACTGCGCCCAGGGAGGGTGGTTACACAGAATTAAGGAAACCAATAGTTACTGGCTAGGAGTGCTGGGGAACACAAATAAGGAATTACTTATGGGTCAACACATCTATTTATTTACCACAACGCATTTGCACAATGGATTGGTGTCTTCCTCATAATCCAACTGAGGAAGACAACAATCCGTTATGGAAATGCGTTGTGGTAAATAAATAAACGTGTTGACCCATAAGCAATTCCTTATTTGTGTACCCCAGCGCTCCTAGCCAGTAACCATGTGTTTCCTCAGAAAACAATATCATGGACTAATGTGAAGAAGCTCAATAATTCAGTGTTCATATTGACAGTAAGAAAATGTGATTAGAGCGTGCAAAGATGAGAAGGACCCAGAGAGGTCAACGGTAATGGGAGTATAGGTACTGTTTTTATTAACCTTTTAATGGTAATATAGTTCAGAAAAATGATAGCCTTCTGGTAACCAATTTGCTGAACCCATAGAGACACAAATTATAAAAAAAACACATTTTGGGAGGGAAGATTTTATTTTGTAACATAAATTCATAAAGTCATCTCTAAGATATACAGATAAAGATGGAATGTGCACACACTGATATTGTTAAGGTTATCACTATGTATATGATGTAACCATTAATGTGGTCTATGTATAATATACATACAAGTAAGACAAAAAGAAACACCTCAAAATATTTATCTGTTTGCAAGACCAACTATATATGTAAAACAAACTTGTAATATCTACCAACATGCTAACAAAATTGGCAGTTGTATCACAACATAAGAGAAACCACATAAAAAAAAGCAATGAAGTGACTGGACAAGCTTAAAGAGGACCTATTACCAACCATACATGGTGATCTAATTGCAGCACTGAATTCAGCATGTCTGCTGCATTCAGGCAAGGGGTCCCCTAGCCCTTGAGCCCCCTGTACCCCAAGATATTACACTTTGAAAACTGTAACCACAATCAAAGTTGTACAGGCGTGTTTAAACACAACCTGGCACGCCTATATCCTGTCCTACGTGAAACTGAACGCCTACATTGAAGCCTCGCATCGTTCAAATACTTGCTGTGTGATGGCAAATGAACGATGATCAACATTGTTCGCTGCCTCGATCACTGGATCGTTCGCTCGTCCTTCAACTTATCATGACGTGTAACGTCTCACCAATGGTGTGACGCACGAACGATCTCGCTCACGTGACCACACTAACGATATCGTTAATGAGATCCTAGTGTGTGAAGTGGCCTTAACTCTTATCTCACACCTATTGGGGAGGAATTTAATTTATCTATGGTCGTAATTTGCTCATAGGTTTAATATAATTAAGTTAAGTGACATGTCTGATTGTCTCTTTAGTGGTGCTTTTGCAAATAACCTTTTTATGACACTATTCTTTACATTCCACTGAATGGGATGGAATTGGATTGATCTACAGTCTCAACCATTACATAGGGTAAGTATACTCAAAAGGACAAGACTACGAGACATTCTTTAGAGGAAGAGCATTATAAACGTCCTCATTAGGACACAACTTTATATATCCCACAAACTAGGAAGATTTCAATATATCTATGGTCCAAACAGATACAAAGGGTTAATGTGGAAATATAAAGGGATATAAAACTCCCCATGTCTCAAATATATATTCACTGTGGGGTTTCCTGCATCTGATGGGGCCACACCTAGTTGGTGCAAATAACTAATATACTGATCAAAGAAAGGTAGACAACCTTGTTCCAATTGGCAAAATCCATTTTGATTGAGTTTAGGTCTGGGGACATTGACGGATAATCCAACATCTCTACTTTATTATCATTGAACCATTTATTTTCTCATTTTATTGCTTGGGTTGTTGGCCTTTTGGAACACTGCCCTGTCCTTTTCATACTCAATGAACCCTTTGTACAAAGTAACTTATCTTTTATGATACTCACATATAGCTCAACATGAAGACCACCATTTATCTTTATCAAGAGCTCCAAATCATCCATTTTCAATCTACTACTGTCCACTTTTTGTACTTTTTGGAAAATTCAAGCCTGTGCTTCTTTTGATCATATTGAAGTTAAGGCTTCTTCATTGTTTTTTTGGGCCATCATTCAAGACTTGTGTAGCCAGCATTGCATAGTAATTGAATGGACATCTGTGATCCCACTATTATGAAGCTAATGCGCCACTTCCACTGCCATGTTGTCACACCAGAACTCATAGAACTTAAGATGAACTGACTTGTGGACTCTGATTTTTTGCCTGGACATCCACCTCTTGGCTTTTGAATGGGTACACGGACTTAATTTCATATTCTTTCAACTGTCATGGCACTCACATGATGTAATTTGGCAATTTTCTTGACCGCTATCGATGAGCTGGATGATGTTGTTTTACCTTTCTTGGGAAATCCTCCTTATGGTTGCTCCTTGATTTAAACTAAAGATATTTTACTTAGAAATCAACCTAAAAACACGCTGAGCTATTTGTGAATGTGAAAACAGGTTGTAATTTGTAGTATACAGGAAGATAAAGGTTTTTCAAACACCAGGAGCAAAACAGTTACAATGCAATGACCTGAAAAAAATCTGCATACCTAATCATAGGAAAGAGTTATCAGCTCACCACGTAATTACTAGATATGAGCGGTGTTCGATTAGAATTGTTCGCCAATTTTAAATTTGACCTGTTTTGGGCTACGTCTGAGTCATTTGACGAATTCGAACAATTTGCTAAAAATCCGGTAATTCGAGTTTCTGTTCGATAACGCTTCGTTCACCAAAAGTGTTACTGACATTTCACAGTAATGCTTTTGGTGAAAGTAATTATGAGTTTCAGTGTCTAGGAATAAATAGCGGGTGGGAGGGGGCTGAAATAATGCAGATCTCCATTTTTTTCTCTTTGCCGCTTACTTACTGTGGGTGGTCCGATCTGTCAGCCTATCAGCATACAAGATAATGCCAGCACTGCTAGACGCCAAGTTGCAAAATTTTCTTTTTTGTGCACATGCACATATCAGTTCCAACCTGTATACTATAATAAATTGAAAAAATGAGTTAGGGGAGCGCACTAAGGCCGTAAAAGTGGAACACAAATAGTTTATCTAAAGTGGTCCACTCACCCGTGGAGGTTGTGAGAGTCACAACCAACTGTAAAAGCCTGGCCGCTGCAGATCCTCTGAAGACAGATGAAGACACATGAATGAAGGAAGATCGGGATTAATACGCGCTGGACCACAATGGATCCGATGCTTGCACACAGAACTTTTATTCACACACATGGAACATACAATTTCCTACGCGTTTCATGGCCCCCTGGCCACTTCTTCAGGGCATCAATCCTACAGCATAACTTACAGATCCCCTTTATATATACAAACACTGTGACATCACAATGATTACATCACTTCCTGTAGGAATGCCCCTAAATGACAAATATGATGATAAATTGATTTAAAATACCCACATGTTTGTATAATCAAGTTGTTAAAGGGTACGCTGATGACACTCAGATCTAACTCTCTGGCCAAGACGTCACCTCTCTGCTGTCCAGAATCGCAGAGTGTTTATCAGTCAAATTCTCCTTCTTCTCCTCTCGCTTTCTTAAACTAAATGTAGACAAAATTGAACTAATCATTTTTCACCCATCTCGCACACCTCCCTTACCTGATCTATCACAATAAATGATATCACACTTTGCACTGTACCTAATGTCCGCTGCCTCGGAGTGATCCTTGACTCTGCCTTACCCTTCAGACCACACATTCAAGCTCTCGCCACCTCCTGCCACCTCCAATTCAAAAATGCTACTAGGGCATGCCCTCATTATCTCCCGTCTCGACTACTGCAATCTCCTCCTCTGTGGCCTCCCTGCTAACACTCTTGCACCTCTCCAATCTGTCCTCAACTATGCTGCCTGACTAATCCACCTCTCTGCTCCACATTTTCTACCTTCTGCAAATTCCTTCACTGGCTTCCAATTCCCCAGCGTATCCAATTCAAATTACTAACATTGACTTACAAAGCCGGCCACAACCTCTCCTCCCATATATCTCTGAACTAATCTCCCGATATCATCCAACTCGTAATCGTCGATCCTCCCAAGACCACCTCCACACTTGTACGTTCCTCATCTAACCACCTGCAAGACTTTGCCCGAGCATCCCCCATCTTCTGGAATTCAGCACCCTAAAAAGTCTGACTGTCCCCTACAGTCAGAACCTTCATGTGGAAGCTGAAAACCCATCTCTTCAGAACAGCGTACAGCATGTAATGACCACGGTGCCACCTCACCACCACTGGACCCGGCGCTCCACCTCCACTGGATCCAGCACCCCGCCACCACCTAAGCAGAACCATCCTACTGTTTCCCTCCCCATTGCCCCGTAGAATATAAGCCCGCAAGGGCAGGTTCCTCTCTCCCCTTTGTACAAGTCTGTCACCGTTAGTTTGTTCATTGTATTTTTGACTTGTTTGTATATATCCCTTTCTCATGGAATCAATGGCACTCTATAAATATATAATAATAATAATAATAATAATAATAATAATAATAATAATAATAATAATAAAAAAAAAGGCTGTGGGGCAGGATCCCCCAGGCAAATAGTTCCTTTGATTTCACTCTTCTTGATTCTACTAGAAGCTAGAATATTTTTCAAGGATGGAGTCCTTTTGAATGTGTCCACTGGCTTGCTAGGTAATACTTTCTAGCAAACAGGATCATTCATAATGACCTTCCAAAGTTTCGATCACTCAAAGCTTTTTCACATTTTACCTGTATCAAGGTACTCTGCAATATGCCTTTAGCTTCAGAGTATGCTTTCTTTATTAATCTCTTTAGGTAATTACGCTCTAGGAACCTATCCCTCAAAACTTTACTTTGTTCCTGAAAGTCATTTTTCAAAGTACAATTTTTCCTTGTGCGTCTGTACTGATTCATAATATTATCAGGAGGTAAGACAACTAAAACCTAAGTCCATATTACCGTATATACTCGTGTATAAGCCGACCCGTGTATAAGCCGACCCCCCTACTTTTGCCCCCAAAACCTGGGAAAACCTATTGACTCGTGTATAAGCCGAGGGTGGACTCCAGCACAGGTATACAGCCCCAGCAGTGTGGTATACAGGCCCCCCAATGGTAGTATACAGCAGCCTCCCCAGTGGTAGTATACAGCAGCAGCCCCAGTGGTATATACAACAGCAGCTCCAGTAGTTAGTATACAGCAGCCCCAGAGGTATATACAGCCCCAGTGGTAGTATACAGCATCCCCAGAGGTAGTATATAGCCCCAGTGGTAGTACACAGCATCCCCAGAGGTAGTATACAGCAGCCCTAGAGGTAGTATACAGCAGCTCCAGAGGTAGTATACAGCAGCCCCAAAGGTATATACAGCAGCCCCAGTGGTAGTATACAGCAGCCCCAGAGGTAGTATACAGCCCCAGTGGTAGTATACAGCAGCCCCAGAGGTATATACAGCCCCAGTGGTAGTATACAGCAGCCCCACAGGTATATACAGCCCCAGTGGTAGTATACAGCAGCCCCACAGGTATATACAGCCCCAGTAGTTAGTATACAGCAGCCCCAGAGGTATATACAGCCCCAGTGGTAGTATACAGCAGCCCCAGAGGTATATACAGCCCCAGTGTAGTATACAGCAGCCCCACAGGTATATACAGCCCCAGTGGTAGTATACAGCAGCCCCAGAGGTATATACAGCCCCAGTGGTAGTATACAGCAGCCCCACAGGTATATACAGCCCCAGTGGTAGTATACAGCAGCCTCACAGGTATATACAGCCCCAGTAGTTAGTATACAGCAGCCCCAGAGGTATATACAGCCCCAGTGGTAGTATACAGCAGCCCCAGAGGTATATACAGCCCCAGTGTAGTATACAGCAGCCCCACAGGTATATACAGCCCCAGTGGTAGTATACAGCAGCCCCAGAGGTATATACAGCCCCAGTGTAGTATACAGCAGCCCCACAGGTATATACAGCCCCAGTGGTAGTATACAGCAGCCCCAGAGGTATATACAGCCCCAGTGTAGTATCCAGCAGCCCCAGAGGTATATACAGCCCCAGTGTAGTATCCAGCAGCCCCAGTGGTAGTACACAGCCCCCCCTCCTTAATATGCGTCCCGCAGTAGTAATAAACAGCCCCCCCCTCCTTATCATGTCCCCCCCCGGCTGCGGCAGCTGTGAAAATAACAAACAGTTTATACATCACCTTCCGACGCAGCTCTCCGCTCCTCCGGTCCTCAGCATCTCCGCTCGCCGGCTTCTTCTTCCTTGATGTGCCGGCTTGTGACCGCGCGCAGGAAATGACGTCATCTCCTGCGCCCGGTCACATGACACCGGCACAACAAGGAAGAAGAAGCCAGCGAGCGGAGATGCTGAGGACCGGAGGAGCGGAGAGCTGCGTCGGAAGGTGATGTATAAACTGTTTGTTATTTTCACAGCTGCCGCAGCCGGGGGGGACATGATAAGGAGGGGGGGGCTGTTTATTACTACTGCGGGACGCATATTAAGGAGAGGGGGCTGTGTAGTGCAATATGCACGGCATCCCCCCGCCGCTGATGGACGGGGGATGCCGTGCATATTCATTGCACTAATGAGGCGGCCCCACGTGATCGCCTGCGGTCACCGCGGCCCCCTCCTGCCTCCTCCAGCCCCTGGTCACAGCTCCCCCCCCACAGCATACCGTATTGACCCGTGTATAAGCCGAGGGGGGGACTTTTCAGCCCAATTTTTGGGCTGAAAAACTCGGCTTATACACGAGTATATACGGTATATATAGTCACTCCACAAATGACATATGCTTCAACAGAAAAAGAACCTTTTTCTATAGGAATGATTTAAGAAATGATCTCTAGATACAAATAAATTTCAAAATCTTTATTTATACTTCGTAATTTCATACATTAAAATATTAAAATATTACACCAGAGCATTCCCTCATGAGGGATCCATATATTTCAGCAACTGCAGTATATATTACATAGTACATGAATAAATTACACATAACAAATCCTCCTATTGCCACAGTATAACATCTACTTCCTCATTAATGTTATCCCTACTAATGGCAGGATTCAATGGCTATCTACTATATAATTGCCGTAGGCACGTTTGTGTCGGACCCCGGCACGCCGTGGCTTTGTCACTATGTGACGTCACCACGTGCGAGGCATTGCCCGCATAGCGGGCATTGCGACCCCTCGCCGCTGTCATCCTGCTCCGGAGCAGCTGCTGTCAGCACATGCTGACACAGTGCTCCGGAGCCTGTGCCCCTGTGCCCCTGTGCCCCTGTGCCCGCTCCGGAGCAGCTGCTGTCAGCACATGCTGACACAGTGCTCCGGAGCCTGTGCCCCTGTGCCCCTGTGCCCCTGTGCCTCTGTGCCCCAGTGCCGCAGTGCCCCTGTGCCCCTGTGCCCCAGTGCCCCTGTGCCCCTGTGATCCCGCTATATTCTATATTAATCTATATATATATAGATATTGTATATTAATCTATATTATTTATATATATATAGATATATTGTATATTAATCTATATATATATATATATATTGTAGATTAATCTATATATATATATATATATATATATTGTATATTAATATATATATATATATATATATATATATATATATATATATATACAAAGCCACGGCGTGCCGGGGTCCGCCCCCCCATGTCCGCACAGCCCCCCCCATGTCCACACAGCCCCCCCATGTCCACACAGCCCCCCCCATGTCCACACAGCCCCCCCCATCTCCGCACAGCCACCCCCATGTCGTACACACAGCCCCCCCATGTCCGCACAGCCACCCCATGTCCGCACAACCACCCCGCAATGTCCGCACAGCCACCCCGCACCTAAGCTCCTACCCCCTAACTCCGCCACCCCTAAGTCCCTACCCTCTAAGCTCCGCCGCATCCTAAGCCCCGACCCGCCCCACCTAAGCCCCTACCCCCTAAGCACCGCCGCACCTAAGCCCCTACACCCTAAGCCCCGCCGCACCTAACCCCCGACCAGACGCACCTAATCCCCTACCCCCTAAGCCCCGCCACAACTAAAAGCCCCGCGACACCTAAGCCCCTACCCCATAAGCCCCGCCACACCTAACCCCCTACCCCCTAAGCCTCGCCGCACCTAAGCCCCTACCCCCTAAGCCCCTCCGCACCTAAAAGCCCCCACCCGCCGCACCTAAGCTCCTACCCCCTAAGTCCGCCACACCCCTACACCCTAAGCCCCGACCCGCCGCACCTAAGCCCCTACCCCCTAAGCCCCGCCGCACCTAAGCCCCTACCCCCTAAGTCCGCCGCACCCCTACACACTAAGCCCCGACCCGCCGCACCTAAGCCCCTACCCCCTAAGCCCCGCCGCACCTAAGCCCCTACCCTCTAAGCCCCCTGCACCTAAGCCCCTACCCCCTAACACCCGCCGCACCTAAGCCCCTACCGTCCGCCGCCAAGCCCCCACCCGCCGCACCTAAACCCCTACCCCCTAAGTCCGCCGTACCCCTACACCCTAAGCCCCGACCCGCCGCACTTAAGCCCCTACCCCCTAAGTCCGCCGCACCCCTACACCCTAAGCCCCGACCCGCCGCACCTATGCCCCTACCCCCTAAGCCCCGCCGCACCTAACCCCCTACCCTCTAAGCCCCGCCGCACCTAAGCCCCTACCCCCTAAGCCCCGCCGCCTCCTAAGCTCCCGCCGCTTTCCCCCGCCGCTGTCGCTAACACCTAAAGCCCTACACCCGAAGCCCCCGCCGTCCCCTACCCTAACGTCCCCGTCGATCACTTACATGCCTTCTTAGTCATCTGATCGTCCGTCCGATCCACAAGTCCTCCGTCCGGCCAGGCGTCCTCTTCCTCCGGCCCCGGGGGTCTTCTCTCTTCTTTCCGCCATCTCCGCCTCTTCGTCCGGCCCCGGGGATCTTCTGTCTTCTTTCCGCCAACTTCCAGCTCCGACGTCCTCTTCACTTATCATTAACATAGAATGGACGACAAATCCACCATTCTATGTCAATGAGATGTGAGGGGCTCTTCTGATTGGTCGCTGTCTACTTCCCTCAGCCAATCAGAAGAGCCCCTCATTTCCCATTGACATACATTACCGGTGTGTCGGCGATTTTATGGCCGGCCACCTGGTTCTATTTGTCGGCCCTAAAATCGCCGACACACCGCTAATGCATCTCTATGGGCAGTCAGCCGATTTCTGATTGGTCGCTCTCTGCTGACGCCGACCAATCAGAATTCGAGCTGACTGGCCATAGATATGCATTAGCGGTGTGTCCGCGATTTTAGGGCCGACAAATAGAACCAGGTGGGCGGCCATAAAATCGCCGACACACCGCTAATGTATTTCAATGGGAACAAATAAATTTAATAATAAAAAAAATAAATAAAAAATAATTAAAAAATAAATAAAAAAATAAATAAAAAATAATAAATAATTCAATTAAAAATAATAATAAAAAAAATAAATACATGCTAAGAATATCAGCCCTTTCAGCGGACCTGAAAGAGAACTGGGTCTCAGCCTAAATAATAAATTTAATAATAAAAAAAATAATTAAAAAATAATTAAAAAATAATAAAAAAATAAATAAAAAATAATAAATAATTAAATAAAAATAATAATAAAAAAATTAAATATATGGTAATAATATCAGCCCTTTCAGCGGACCTGAAAGAGAACTGGGTCTCAGCCTAAATAATAAATTTAATAATAAAAAAAATAATTAAAAAATAATTAAAAAATAATAAAAAAATAAATAAAAAATAATAAATAATTAAATAAAAATAATAATAAAAAAATTAAATATATGCTAATAATATCAGCCCTTTCAGCGGACCTGAAAGAGAACTGGGTCTCAGCCTAAATAATAAATTTAATAATAAAAAATATAATTAAAAAATAATTAAAAAATAATAAAAAAATAAATAAAAAAATAATAAATAATTAAATAAAAATAATAATAAAAAAATTAAATATATGCTAATAATATCAGCCCTTTCAGCGGACCTGAAAGAGAACTGGGTCTCAGCCTAAATAATAAATTTAATAATAAAAAAAATAATTAAAAAATAATTAAAAAATAATAAAAAAATAAATAAAAAATAATAAATAATTAAATAAAAATAATAATAAAAAAATTAAATATATGCTAATAATATCAGCCCTTTCAGGGACCTGAAAGAGAACTGGGTCTCAGCCTAAATAATAAATTTAATAATAAAAAAAATAATTAAAAAAATAATTAAAAAATAATAAAAAAATAAATAAAAAATAATAAATAATTAAATAAAAAAAATAATAAAAAAAAAAAATATATGCTAATAATATCAGCCCTTTCAGCGGACCTGAAAGAGAACTGGGTCTCAGCCTAAATAATAAATTTAATAATAAAAAAAATAATTAAAAATAATTAAAAAATAATAAAAAAATAAATAAAAAATAATAAATAATTAAATAAAATAATAATAAAAAAATTAAATATATGCTAATAATATCAGCCCTTTCAGCAGACCTGAAAGAGAACTGGGTCTCAGCCTAAATAATAAATTTAATAATAAAAAAAATAATTAAAAAATAATTAAAAAATAATAAAAAAATAAATAAAAAATAATGAATAATTAAATTAAAAATAATAATTTAAAAAAAAAAATGCTAATAATAATGATATTACTGCTAATAATAATGCTATTAATGCTAATAATTATGCTATTAATGCTAATAATAATGTTATTAATGCTATTATTAATGCTAATAATGCTATTATTAATGCTATTAATGCTAATAATAATGCTATTATCGCTATTAATAATGTTATTAATGCTATTATTAATGCTAATAATGCTATTATTAATGCTATTTATGCTAATAATAATGCTATTAATGCTATTAATGCTAATAATAATGCTATTAATGCTATTAATAATGTTATTAATGCTATTATTAATGCTAATAATGCTATTATTAATGCTATTAATGCTAATAATAATGCTATTAATGCTATTAATAATGCTATTATAATGCTATTAATTATGCTATTAATGCTATTAATGTTAATATTTATCCTATTAATGCTATTAATGCTATTAATAATGCTATTAATTCTATTATTTATGCTATTAATGCTATTAATAATGCTATTAATCCTATTAATGCTAATAATACTGCTATTCATGCTATTAATAATACTATTAATGCTATTAATGCTCATAATAATGCTATTAATGCTATTAATAATGTTATTAATGCTATTATTAATGCTAATAATGCTATTATTAATGCTATTAATGCTAATAATAATGCTATTAATGCTATTAATAATGTTATTAATGCTATTATTAATGCTAATAATGCTATTATTAATGCTATTTATGCTAATAATAATGCTATTAATGCTATTAATAATGCTATTAATGCTATTATTTATGCTATTAATGCTATTAATGCTAATATTTATCCTATTAATGGTATTATTAATGCTATTAATGCTAATAATAATGCTATTAATGCTATTAATGCTAATAATAATGCTATTAATGTTATTAATAATGTTATTAATGCTATTATTAATGCTAATAATGCTATTATTAATGCTATTAATGCTATTAATAATGCTATTATTGCTATTAATAATGCTATTAATGCTATTAATTATGCTATTAATGCTATTAATGCTAATATTTATCCTATTAATGCTATTAATGCTATTAATAATGCTATTAAAGCTAATATTTATCATATTAATGCTATTAATGCTATTAATAATGCTATTAATGCTATTAATTATGCTATTATTGCTATTAATGCTAATATTTATCCTATTCATGGTATTATTAATGCTATTAATGCTAATAATAATGCTATTAATGCTATTAATGCTAATAATAATGCTATTAATGCTATTAATAATGCTATTAATGCTATTATTAATGCTATTAATGCTATTAATAATGCTATTAATGCTATTAATTATGCTATTAATGCTATTAATGCTAATATTTATCCTATTAATGCTATTAATATTGCTATTAATGATAATAATAATGCTATTAATGCTATTAATAATGTTATTAATCCTATTATTAATGCTAATAATGCTATTATTAATGCTATTAATGCTAATAATAATACTATTAATGCTATTAATAATGTTATTAATGCTATTATTAATGCTAATAATGTTATTATTAATGCTATTAATGCTAATAATAATGCTATTGATGCTATTAATAATGTTATTAATGCTATTATTAATGCTAATAATGCTATTATTAATGCTATTAATGCTAATAATAATGCTATTAAGGCTATTAATAATGTTATTAATGCTATTATTAATGCTAATAATGCTATTAATAATGCTATTAATGCTAATAATAATGCTATTAATGCTATTAATACTGTTATTAATGCTCATAATACTGCTAATAATGCTATTAATACTGCTATTACTGCTAATAATAATGCTATGGCTTATATTATTGCTATTGATGATGCGATTATTATTTAAAAATCTTTAAAAAAACAATAAACATATTTTAGATACCCGATGCATTTGCATCAGGCTAACAGCTATAACTACTATAATCAAATTAATGCACGTTCTAGAATCCCGATGCATTTGCATCGGGCTCACAGCTAGTAGATATATAAATATATATACAGGCAGGAGCTATCAACTAACACTCATACATATTACCCACCAGTAACCTCACTCTCACTGAGGCCAGTAGTGTTTCATATAGTATCACTAAATAGATATAGTTCACATCGGTGAAATCAGGTACATTCCTTAACATTCAGAAAGGGTTCTGGACTATTTAATTATGGATTGAGGATTAGGGAGGTGGCGTCAGCAGCAGGGCCGGACTGGGACCAAAAAGCAGCCCTGGAAAAAAGATCCCAGCAGCCCACATTCTATATCACCCATCAGCCCCGATCAGTGAAATCTGCTTTTACGTTGTCGTGGCCTCACCACTTTCTTAAAGTCGTTATCTGAAGAGCCACATGTGAATGGTGCAGCAGAGGAAATAATCAGCCGCAGCTCCATTCACATGTTACTGTTCAAAGCTACGTTTCTCAGGATTGTGGGGCCCCAGCGATCAAATCAGCAGCGAAGGGAAAGTCATCACCAATACAGAAGAGAAGTGATGACACCATATTGGGGATAATCATTTTAAACAACATTTAAATGCTAAGAGCCAAAGTCCAATACCGCCTCTGACAACAGGACAGGAGGAGTGGTATTGTGCAGTGTGTATATACAGAATAATACAGATACTGAAGATTACACCCAGTATACAGGACAGGAGAAGTGGTACTGTGCAGTGTATATATACAGAATAATACAGATACTGAGGATTACACCCAGTATACAGGACAGGAGAAGTGGTGCTGTGCAGTGTATATATACAGAATAATACAGATACTGAGGATTACACCTAGTATACAGGACAGGAAAAGTGGTACTGTGCAGTGTGTATATATACAGAATAATACAGATACTGAGGATTACACCCAGTATACAGGACAGGAGAAGTGGTACTGTGCAGTGTATATATACAGAATAATACAGATACTGAGGATTACACCCAGTATACAGGACAGGAGAAGTGGTACTGTGCAGTGTGTATATACAGAATAATACAGATACTGAGGATTACACCCCGTATACAGGACAGGAGAAGTGGTACTGTGCAGTGTATATATACAGAATAATACAAATCCTGAGGATTACACCCAGTATACAGGACAGGAGAAGGGGTACTGTGCAGTGTATATATACAGAATAATCCAGATACTGAGGATTACACTCAGTATACAGGACAGGAGAAGTGGTACTGTACAGTGTATATATACAGAACAATCCAGATACTAAGGATTATACCCAGTATACAGGACAGGAGAGGTGGTACTGTGCAGTGTATATATACAGAATAATACAGATACCGAGGATTACACCCAGTATACAGGACAGGAGAGGTGGTACTGTGCAGTGTATATAAACAGAATAATACAGATACTGAGGATTACACCCAGTATACAGGACAGGAGAGGTGGTACTGTGCAGTGTATATATACAGAATAATACAGATACCGAGGACTACACCCAGTATACAGGACAGGAGAGGTGGTACTGTGCAGTGAATATATACAGAATAATACAGATACTGAGGATTACACCCAGTATACAGGACAGGAAAAGTGGTACTGTGCAGTGAATATATACAGAATAATACAGATACTGAGGATTACACCCAGTATACAGGACAGGAGAAGTGGTACTGTGCAGTGTATATATACAGAATAATACAGATTCTGAGGATTACACCCAGTATACAGGACAGGAGACGTGGTGCTGTGCAGTGTATATATACAGAATAATACAGATACTGAGGATTACACCCAGTATACAGGACAGGAGAAGTGGTACTGTGCGGTGTATATATACAGAATAATACAGATACAGAGAATTACACCCAGTATACGGGACAGTAGAAGTGGTACTGTGCAATGTGTTGCATAGGAATCATTGAGGATTGCACATCCCTGCAGCTCTCCTGATCTGAGCATGACGGCCTCATGTATTTCTATGTAGCTGACATATTCAGGTCAGGAGAGCCACCAGCTGGTCCGGGTGGTACGATTTGATCCTTGCAAGAGTCATACGCTCATGTGAGTTCAGCGTTATATAATATATATATATATATATATGTATAAATATAAATATACATACACACAAAATTAGAGCCGATACTGACAATTACAGGATAGAGATAATATATACAGCATACACTGGTCCACAATATACTGTATGCTGCAGTCAATGATACACACAGCTCCACACTGTACACTGTGTTGAGGATTATAGAGTGGAGCTTTGTATATACTGTGTGTTGTCACCTTCCTAACAAGTCGCCTTTTGTTCTTTATATGTTTTTGAATGTGCCTAAAATACATTTCAAAACTGCACCTGTGACATTAAAGAAGATATCCGGGATTTATCTAAAAAATAAATTGTGTGTAAGCACGAGCAGGCATGAGGCTGACCCCGACCTGCCTGATGTGCTCGGCACCAGTCACCGCTGTCCTGAGCTGTCACTGGCCGCTCCTGTCAGTGATTTTGCAGCTTCCACTGACGTCACGCTGATTGACAGTCAGTTCCCCCAGTCAGGTAGTAAGGAGCCGGCTGTCCATCAGCAGGCTGTCCCGTCACTTCCACAGACCAGTGCTGTTGCTGGCAGGAGCGGGCTGTGGCGGGGCTCAACAGAGGTGAACGGTGTCAGGCACAGCAAGCGGATAAAATTCCTGTTTAACCCCTAATCCCGCATAATCAGTGGTGACTAGTCATGGAAGATTTGTTACCCCGGACCTAGGCCATGTTCACACAGGGTGTGTTTCCTGTGGTTTTGGTGAATAATTTGTTGTGTTTTTTACCTTGTTTTTTGCGCATATAAACTTGCATTTTTTCATTCCCAGCAAAGCCTGTGTGATTCCGGAGAGGTTGAGCGCGCACGTTGCTGCTGCACAGGGTTTTGCTGCATTTTTAAAAGAATGAGCGTCTGCACCCCAGCTTCACCAGCGCAGGGCGAGCGTCTGCACCCTGGCTTCCCCAGCGCAGGGCGAGCGTCTGCACCCCGACTTCACCAGCGCAGGGCGGGCGTCTACATCCCGGCTTCACCAGCGCAGGGCGAGCTTCTGCACCCCGGCTTCACCAGCGCAGGGCGGGCGTCTACATCCCGGCTTCACCAGCGCAGGGCGAGCGTCTGCACCCCGGCTTCACCAGCGCAGGGCGAGCGTCTGCACCCCGGCTTCACCAGCACAGGGCGGGCGTCTACACCCCGGCTTCACCAGCGCAGGGTGAGCGTCTGCACCCCGGCTTCACCAGCGCAGGGCGAGCGTCTGCACCCCGGCTTCACCAGCGCAGGGCGAGCGTCTGCACCCCGGCTTCACCAGCCCAGCCCCAATAAGAGCATAGGCCTATATAGTGCACATACACAGCCCAGCCCCCACAGGCCCATATAGTGCACATACACAGCCCAGCCCCCACAGGCCCATATAGTGCACATACACGGCCCAGCCCCCACAGGCCCATATAGGACACATAATATACACAGCCCAGCCCCCACAGGCCCATATAGGACACATAATATACACTGCCCAGCCCCCACAGGCCCATATAGGACACATAATATACACAGCCCAGCCCCCACAGGCCCATATAGGACACATAATATACACAGCCCAGCCCCCACAGGCCCATATAGGACACATAATATACACAGCCCAGCCCCCACAGGCCCATATAGGACACATAATATACACAGCCCAGCCCCCACAGGCCCATATAGGACACATAATATACACAGCCCAGCCCCCACAGGCCCATATAGGACACATAATATACACAGCCCAGCCCCCACAGGCCCATATAGTACACATAATATACACAGCCCAGCCCCCACAGGCCCATATAGGACACATAATATACACAGCCCCAGCCCCCACAGGCCCATATAGGACGCATAATATACACAGCCCAGCCCCCACAGGCCCATATAGGACACATAATATACACAGCCCAGCCCCCACAGGCCCATATAGGACACATAATATACACAGCCCAGCCCCCACAGGCCCATATAGGACACATAATATACACAGCCCAGCCCCCACAGGCCCATATAGGACACATAATATACACAGCCCAGCCCCCACAGGCCCATATAGGACACATAATATACACAGCCCAGCCCCCACAGGCCCATATAGGACACATAATATACACAGCCCAGCCCCCACAGGCCCATATAGGACACATAATATACACAGCCCAGCCCCCACAGGCCCATATAGGACACATAATATACACAGCCCAGCCCCCACAGGCCCATATAGGACACATAATATACACAGCCCAGCCCCCACAGGCCCATATAGGACACATAATATACACAGTCCAGCCCCCACAGGCCCATATAGGACACATAATATACACAGCCCAGCCCCCACAGGCCCATATAGGACACATAATATACACAGCCCAGCCCCCACAGGCCCATATAGGACACATAATATACACAGCCCAGCCCCAGCCCATTCAGACTTACAGAGCAGATGAAAGTGAAAGTGCTTTTCCTGCTGTCTGTGTCCCGCACTGGTGGCAGCCCCGGGTCTGCAGCTGAGGTAGGAGGAGTGAGAGGAGAGAGAGAAGTTGCCGGCTGCTGAGCTGACTGCTGGATCCAGCTCCAGGGACTGCTGTTCCATTTCATGGGCTGGGTGGACGGGTGAGAGGAATCATCTGCTGCCTCCAGTAACTCCAGGACCGGTTAAGAGCACATGTTGTGGGCTGGAGCAGAGTCTCTCTCAGTCTCCGCCCACAAGAACATGCTGACATGACGTCGCACAGCACAGGCTGCACACTGCTCGCTACTCCAGATGAGCCGCGCCAAGTTGGTGAATGATGATGATGAGTCATCATCACTCACTCTGATGATGTGTTGGCTGCCTGGCGCCGCTCCCCTGACCCCACAGTGTGTGCTAGAGTCGGCCACATTAAAGTCGGCCCTCGGCCGGAGACGGGCACAGGCCCCGCCCACTTAAGGTCACAGGCCCCGCCCACTCCACAACCAGCGACCCAGCGGGAAAATTCCCGGTAGTCCCGCCTATCAGTCCGGGCCTGGTCAGCAGGCTCATAACTATTTAGGACTACCAGCAGTGCTGAGCTTGCTCAGGAATGGCAGCAGGCTGGTGTGAGTGCTTCTGCACGCACTGTGAGGCGGAGACTCTTTGAGCAAGGCCTAGTTTCAAGGAGGGCAGCAAAGAAGCCACTTCTCTCCAGAAAAAAACATCAGGGACCTACTGATATTCTGCAAAAGGTACAGGGAGTGGACTGCTGAGGACTGGGGTAAAGTCATTTTCTCTGATGAATACCCTTTTCGATTGTTTGGGACATCTGGAAAATAGCTTATTTGAAGAAGAAGAGGTGAGCGCTACCACCAGTCTTGTCTCATGCCAACTGTAAAGCATCCTGAAACCATTCATGTGTGGGGTTGCTTCTCAGCCAAGGGAATCGGCTCACTCACAGTCTTTCTTAAAAACACAGCCATGAATAAAGAATGGTACCAGAATGTCCTCCAAGAGCAACTTCTCCCAACCGTCCAAGAGCAGTTTGGCGCCCAGCAATGCCTTTTCCAGCATGATGGAGCACCTTGCCATAAAGCAAAGGTGATAACTAAATGGCTCAGGGAACAAAACATAGAGATTTTGGGTCCATGGCCTGGAAACTCCCCAGATCTTAATCCCATTGAGAGCTTGTGGTCAATCATCAAGAGACGGGTGGACAAACAAAAACCAACAAATTCTGCCAAAATGCAAGCATTGATTATGCAAGAATGGACTGCAATCAGTCAGGATTTGGTCCAGAGGTGGATTGAGAGCATGCCAGGGAGAATTGCAGAGGTCCTGAAGAAGAAGGGTCAACACTGCAAATATTGACTTGCTGCATTAACTCATTCTAACTGTTAATATAACCTTTTGGTACTCATAATATGATTGCAATTATATTTATGTATGTGATATAAACATCAGACAAGCACAAATAAAACCAGAGGGCAGCAGATCATGTGAAAATATAATTTTGGTGTCATTCTCAAAACTTTTGGCCATGACTGTAGTATCTCTTTGTGATGTAAACTTGTATTACATATATCATTGGTATTATTCATTTCAGTGCACTACTATTGCAATGGATAATACTTGTCTTTTTTACACTTATAGAAGCCAGAGCATGGCATGGCCAAAGAGACTTGCTGTTGCTGCCTGGTTGTGAGAACCAGGGCTCAGTTGTCACATAAGGTGAACTGTTGCTGGTGATCATTCCAGCTCAGCTATTTTGCCAGTGTAGTGTTCTGCTGGTCAGCGTGCTACAAAAGGTTACTGCACCCCGAACTGAAGGTGCAGTATTCTTGTCCTGGTAGAGGGTAATGGAAGTCTGAAGCTCCCACACCAGACACATACACCTAGAGACAAGGGGCCAACTGGACAGCCCGTTACCAGGGTAACCGATCCCGGTTGGAGGAGAGCTAGGGTATATAGTGAGTGGGAAAAAGCAGGGGAAAAAAATGAGAACCTGAGTGAACCTGGGTGAGCGAGAACCTAGGAAGACGTAGGAGAGTGAGCGACACAAGAGAAGAAGAAGTAACGGGGAGGGCACCTAAACCTGGTGACCCAGACAGAGAGGGGCATGCAGAGGGTGACTGAACGACCCTGGAACAGTCCAAAGCAGGGTACCGGCTCCGAAGCGGTGCAGAGGTCCATCCCTGAGCCGCAAACACTGGTATAATTGACAGCTTCTGAGAAGCACGATCCGCCCGGCATATGCATGGTCCCCACTAGAAGCACCAAACCAGGTTGAGAAGAAGGGTATCTCATATCACCCAACAGGCCTGGTAGTAAGTGGGATTCGTGCAGGGCAGCGCGAGGAAGAAGGAGTGCACAGAGTTAGGACAGTGGAAGAGAAAAGAGGGGACATAGCTGGAGCTTTGGACAGACATTGTCTTCTGCCAGGACCACTCGGTCCACTACCCTGGCTGTAACAACCGTATACCCTGTAAACTGCAGATTACCGGAGTAAAGACCCGTGCAGAGCAAGCCAGTGTCTGTGTTTCTTCCTGGTTGACTGTGACATTCCAGTCTCACAACGAAGACTGTGCTGCCCTATTCCTATCATCACACTACACTGCCCCAGGGGACCCGACTCTACCTGTAGGGAGCTTCAACACCTTGCTGCCACTCATCAGCCTTGAGGCGCCAGCAGCGCCGGTGCTATCACTGGATCTACAGGTGGCGTCGCGACATACATCTATAAACTCTTACCCCTGTAAATACTCTCTTTTTATTGTCACCCCAAGGGCATTGGTTCAAGCATCAACTACCCGTGACATCCTTGCACCCAACCGCCCATGATCTGATTACCCAAAACCCTTGTGGGCCCGACACCCACATAATCATCAGGACATATCCATACCTCCTATGTAGGGACCTCCTTGCCAACCAATATGCATGGATACATCCAAGGTCATTAAGGGGTTAAAAAAGTTTTCTAAAGTCCACACATAAGTATTTTTTTTTTCTATTTTAAATTTAAACCTAAGTTGACATAAAATCGTTCTTGGTGAAAATATATCTTTGATCAATAAAACCTTTCATTGTGCAACAGTTTGACACTATTGAAATGTAAAACTATATAATTAAACTTATTTTTTTGGTCAGCAGGTGGAATTGTAGTATGCTGACAAATAATTGCTTCTTTTACTTCGGTCAGCCTCAATATTGCTTTAATACCTTAAATCTTGAAACCCTGTCCGGCATGAGAAAGAAGTGGATGTTGTTTAAATCTTCTTTTAGCTTTTAAAATTGCTTCATTATGCAAGATTAGCCATCGCTAATCCTAAAACATGGATATTCATTTACCATTGTGACACTTCTGAAATTAATTTTTCTCATTGCATGATAATGTGATTTGAATAAAATAATGAAAATGTGTTTTCAGCACCTATGAACACTTTTATAACATATTCTTTCATTTTCGATCTCATGAAACATTAAAAAATAAAATTGACCTTTATTTTGTAAAAAATACAAATAATCTAAAAGCTGCATTTTAGAAAAAACATGATCCTTTTCTCCACAATCTATAGGTTAACTCTCGCTGCTATTTAAACAATTATTAAGTATAAATGAGCAAATATATTCCAGTAAAACTGTTGAATTTTATAAGTGTTTGCACTCACCCCCACTCGCCATTTGTTTTTAAATTTGCTTCTGCTTAGATTTAACAAAATGGTAACTGCAGGCAACCATTGCTTCAAACTAGGGATGAGCGAGTACTGCAATAATCGGACTCGCTATACTCGCAACGAGTAGGTCCCGATACTAGGTACTCGTTGCGAGTATAGCGAGTCCAATGTTAATGAATGGGCGGGCGAGTACTTTCACAGTGCATTTATATATACACTGTGAAAGTGCACTAAAAGTGAATAAAAGTTGTTAAAGAAGACATCCGATCAACGACAAGGACCTGTGAGTCTGACAGCCAATCAGATGGCTGGTAGCGATCTGGCCAATCAGATAGCCAGACATCACAAACCACCTGATCGCTACCAGCCACCTGATTGGCCAGATTGCCAGGTCATTGATGCACGTTCAATCAGGTGGCTGGTAGCGATCAGGTGGATTGTGACGTCTGGCTATCTGATTGGCCGGAACACTACAAGCCATCTGATTGGCTGTCAGACTTACAGGTCCTTGTTGTTGATCGGATGTCTTCTTTTCTGGTCCTGGTGCAGGCGTCGGATAGGTGAGTATGATATTTTTTTATTTTTTAACAACTTTTATTCACTTTTAGTGCACTTTTGCAGCGTATATATAGATACACTGCGAAAGTTAAAGGACTACTTGCTACTCCCGAGTAATCACAAGAAACTCGGGGAGTAGCGAGTAGCCCGAATATCGTTACTATTCAACAAGTACCGAATAGTAACAATTCTACTCGCTCATACTATGAAGGGCATGCGTTTTGTAGCAGAACCTGCCTCTTCATCAGGGATCTGATGAAGTGGCAGGTTCTGCTACAAAACGCGTTGGCAAAATAAAGGAATATTGAGTGACATCTGACTGACGTTCCCTGGGTCTGCACAGACATATGAAGCCTGGCCTTTTTTTCTTCTTTCTACAGTGTATCTATAGTTATAATCTATCTATTATATCTATTATCTAAGTTATTCAATGATACACATCAAACAACACAAACCCTAATGGCTTTAGATGACTTTGTGATGCTACATTCATTAGTAACAGACTCTGCCAAATAATAAAGATGCTCCATGCATCCACGTTTTTCGCCCTATAGATTTGTAGTGGGTGGTTATCACAGAGTCTGCGTCAGCAGCATCGGCCCCATATGAAGTCCTTTATCCGACATCCAGGTTTACATAATATTGTGCACTAAAATGGGGGAGCAAGGTCCTCAATATTTAGGACGTCAATTGGTCTCTAAACGGGAAGAACAGAGTAAAAAAAAGTTAAATTAAAAACACTTAAAATGGTGATTACAAGTTAGGCGGTATTTAGAACTTTATAGTCATTCATAGAAATGGTACAAAGTTGAGCTTTTCATTCAAGCCCCTAAGGGGACATCGTATCCAATCTGACTATCCATTTACATTCAACTTGTGCAAGTCTAGTTTTCTAATTTCCCCCTCGTGAACCAAGGTTGACCATGTCAATGCCCCTCACTTTTAGTCCCACTGAGCTATAATTATGGTGATTTTTGAAGTGCCAGGGTAACAGTGTAATGTAGCAGCAAAAAAGACAAACATTCTTCTTTGATCAGACCTAGTGATGGACGAACCCAAACTGTAAAGTTTGGGGTCTGTACTTAACACCTAGTGTTCGAGCACAGATCTCGAACACGGACTTCCCTGCAAAGTCCATGGTACAGTTTGAGTTCATTTTGAGAACAGGGGTCTGTAATATAAAGAAAATTGTTATTAAATTTCATCATTATACTTACCGAGTTCTGCCTTCCCATGTCCTGCCATCCCCGCGTCTACTTCCAGGGCCGCTCATTATCTCTTTTAGAGAACCTGGTGGCAGTGGCATGCCGGGTAATAAGAGGTTAATACTAGCTTTGTACTGTCATCTGGCACTAATCCCTAACTTCATGGTGTCGGGCCAATATTAGTCCAAGCCACCATGAATTTATAGTAAACTTAAAAATAAAAACACAAAACAATTGTTTTTATTAGAAATAAAACACAACACATTTAGGGACTCCATCTTTTATTACCATAAAAAAAACCTCCCTCTGACGTAGTCCACAGGGTGTCGCCTTATCTTCAGCTCTGCTACATTTCTGTCAGCAGACAAACATGTCTGATCGCAGAGATGAGCAGGCTACACTGACACCCAGGTGCTTTTTGAGGGGTCCAGAAAGATTGGATCACTCTGTGCTGAAGATCCGAGCCCACACTCTGCCTACTTTTATCTGGCTTGAAAGCAAAAATATGGCAAAGTCCCATGTTGTTTATTTAAATTTTTTTCATGAAATTTATAAAATATTATGTTAGACCTAGTATGGTAGAATGTATGGGCTGGTTTCAGGTTACTCCATCAGCCCATCACAGATGCCCATTCTCTGTGGCAGTGTATGTGATTGGCTGTTGGAGAAAGTGCAGTGAATATCTCTAAAGTTAATGACTGGTCCCAGAAATACATGAGGTAGGATAAAGGGACACAAGACAGCTGGACGGCAGGACCTGGTGAGTATAACGCTTACGTTTAATAACTATATACTTTATTTTACAGCCCCCCCACCCCTATCCCATAACACTAAAATCCAGGTTCAGGGTTCGGACTCAAGTTCGAGTCACGTTCGGCCTCAAACTCGGACATTAAAAAAAGTCTGGGCGAGTCCACCAAACATCATCGGGTTTGCCCATCACTAGCCAAACCTAGTCAAGAATACTCTATCCAGTTCTTGGCACTACATATTAAAAAAATCAACCTGGAGCAATTTCACAGAAGAGTAACCATAATGATGACGGGTCTGCAAACCATATTCTATGAGGATATCACAGGATTTGGGAATGTTTACCTTTCAAAATAAAAGACTGAGAAGAGACTTAATAGCTACATACAAATATCTCAAGGCTAGTCATACTGTAGAGGAATCAGCTTTATTCTCATTGCACAACGAAAGTGTTATGCCCAATGTGTGTGGTGTTGTAGACTCACTGGACCACTACTGGAGTTGTGGTTGCTGTGAATACCAAAAACAGCAAGAGACAGGAGAATAACTTCAAATAACCCAAGGATATTTATTTAAAATAACAAAGAGTTTAACTAAAGGAAATATCCGAAGGAGTGGACCCTCTGGAACGGGACACCGACCTCCCCTAAAAAAGCAATTGGAGAGAGACTCCCTATACAAGGATTATTCCTGCACAGCTCCAGGGGGTCTGAAAAACATGATTCCCATACCAGAGGGGCAACTCATGCAAACAGTAACGGATTAGGTAATAATGATGGGAAGACTGAGGAAATCTGACACTTACTATGGATGAATCCTGGAAGCTTCGTGCATTCCTGGAGAGACTTGAACAGCCTGGAGTGGGATCTGGAATATCCTGAGAGATCAAAAAATAACGGACTGCCAGCAGAGGATTCTGGGGAAAGAGAGACGTAAGTCTAATGCAGAGTAAACTAAGCAACAGTCTTCTAGTGCAGAACACTGCAGGTGCAGGACCTGGACATTGGCAACGTTCCTAAGGAATTAACACATTGCCCAGGCACTTCCCATAGGGTGAAGTTGCCTTATAAACCCAGAGTCTCTCAGCAGTCAGGCCGAGAGGCCAAATAGGGAACTGGTGTATGGTCCCTTTAAATTCTATTAGAGTGCGGAGTAATGATGACTAAGTGCGCTCCTGAGGGTGAGTAGAGGATAGTGTGACTGGAAGGAGGACAGATGCAGAAGAGCTGCATGATGAGTGCTATTCTTCCTGCCTAGCAGAGACCTGTCCTGCATAAGAAACAGACCCAGTAGGAGGAAAGGCGCCATGGGATGAATACCGATCTCCCTGACCGAGTGTATGACAGAAAGACTAAAGCTATGGGATGAAAATGAATGGGAAGAGTCACAGATTAGATATTCGAAAAAAACTTTTTGACAGTAAAGGTGATCAATGAGTGAAACAAACTGCTATGAGAGGTGATTAGTTTCATTTGAATGGAAGACTTCAAATGGAGGCTGGACAGACATCTTTCTGGGATGAGTTAGTGATTCTTGGTTTGGGCAGGGGGTTGTACCAGATTACCCAGGAGGTCCCTTCCATCTTCACCATTCTATGATTCCTTATATTTTTGAGGGCCCTCACTCATACATTTGTGAGGGTCCTCCATACTGCCTCTTTCTCTGTGCTATGTGCTTGTAAATTCCCTGTTCAGTATGCACGCTCGAATGGAGCATACTACAGCTCACATATGTAGGCATCTCCTCTGTTGGCTGCTCTTGTTGTAGTGAAGAACCTTTGGACCCTGTGGTGGTGAGGAAGATCACATCCTTCAGAGCAGTCATCTCTTGGGTGGATCCATCAGGTTTCCAAACTGCAGACTGCATGCAGATGATAGCACAGTGTTGGTGAAATGTGCAGCAATCGCAAGAAGGCACTGGCCTCCGAGCCGAAGCGTCTTTTCTTTGCCTAGTGTCCTGCTTCTTCCAGCGCCATGACCTAATCACTTATAGGATATATTGTTTGCCCAATCTTGTTGCCTAGCGCATCTGATTTACAAATCCTATTCTCCATGCCACAGGTAAAACCTAGGCTTATAGTTAGGAGGAGTAATTATTTAAACTTTACTCATTTGGAGGACAAAGAAGAAAAAGAAAATAGGTTTTTCAGCTCACCACCAATTCAGCTGGAATGCTGAATAAGGCTTCTGAGCAATGCATGGTCATGTCCAAGATTAATGCTATTATAACACAATTGTGCACATGCCAAAAATTGGTATATTCTAAACGTATGGATTATTATTATTATTTACTATTATATCACCATTTATTCTATAGCACTTTACATGTAAAAAGGAGCATACATTGACAAGTACAATAAACATGAGCAATGCAAGGCACACATAAGTACAGAAGGAGAGATGACACTTCCCATGAGGACTCACAGTAGGAGAGGGTGGAGTTGGTCATGCGGTGGTATAGTAGACTGAGGATCTCTGCCGGTTGTAGGCTTGTCTGAAGAGGTGGGTCTTCAGGTTCCTTTTGAAGGTTTCCACGGTGGGCGAGAGTCTGATGTTTCGGGACAGAGAGTTCCAGTGTATGGGGGAAACATGGGAGAAATATTGTATGTGGTTGTGGGAAGAACAGATAAGAAGGCAGGAGAGAAGGAGATTTTGAAAGGAGCACAGGTTGTGTTTAGGTAAACACTGGGAGACCATGTCACAGATATATGGAGGAGAAAGGTTATGGATGGCTTTGTATGTCACAGTTAGGGCTTTGAACTGGAGCATCTGGACAATAGGAAGTCAGTAAAGGGATTGGCAGAGAGGTGAGGCTGGGGAATAATGGGGAGACAGGTGAATTAGTTGGGCAGCAAGGTTTAGGATAGACTTTAGTGGTGCAAGTGTGCTAGAGGGGAGGCAGAAGAGTGGGAGGTTGCAACAGTTGAGGCAGGAGATGATGATAAGTGTTTTGTGGATTGAAAGGAAATAAAGGGCTTGCAAATTTTCAAGAAGAAATATCCATAGAATGGTGTTTCATGACTGTGAGCAGACCTTTAAGACCATGTGTGTCAAGAAGCATATAATAGACAAATGGACAAATGCTATTTTTATCTGAATTACTAACAGATAAATGTAGAAGAGGTGGCCCCACACACTGCTGACTCTCTGCAATGACAAAATTATACTATCTAAACAAACAATGAAACAAAACAAAAAATATTACAAACATAAAATATAAAAGATGGTTAAAAAAAATCTGGAAACTCAATGAAACTTAAAAACTTTCTTTTAAAGCTCCATTACATTCAACAAGTTGAAAGAAACCGTTATTCATGATGGCTGTGAACAACACCTAACCTTGCGTTCTAAGCCATGAGATCTTCCGGTAAGCATTTTGCTCCCAAACCTTCAATGAAAGTTTTAGGGCCATTTTAAAGTTTCAAAGTTTTTCCTTCAAAAATGACGCATTCGACAAATTTTTAGTAAATTGCACGAGTTTTCCTATAAAGAACCGAATCATCAATGTTTGTGCCTAATTTGAAGTTTGCTCATCTCTAGTTCTAGGATTGTTAAAGGATTTCCTATTTTCTATGATTGCCCAGCTACTTAGCTGAGCAGTTAGTTCTAGATTTCTGTCAGTTGTAGCATTTTGCTCATTGGTGCTTGTTAGTTTTGTTCAACTGTGCCCTGTTTTCTGATCTGTTGCTTCCTGACCTTGGATCTATGAGAAAGGCATTCTGCCGTAATGAGTAGGATTTCATTGTACCGCTGTTATTTCTGTAGGTGTAACATGTTCTCATTATATATTTTTAATTAAATTAATTAAACTACGATTTTTGCTTTTCAGATAAATTACTGCTGAACCAGTAATTTATCCAAATTTACTCATTATCAGCATTTGCTTTCATTTACTGTGGGTTTGCACCCAACTTCATTGATTCGGAACTAGTTTTGAAACTAGGACCAATTCAAATTGTTGCCTTTGAACTTTATCCAGCAGGTAGTGGTGGAATTTACAATAAGAATGGGAATACTTCATTCTTATTCCGTATCCTCTTATGTATTGTAAAAATTATCTGCAGGGGGAAAGTATTGGAAATTCCATAGCTTCATATTTACCAGGGTACCTGAAAGACTTTGGAGATGTGTTCTCAGAAAAAAAGGCAGAGATAACTATCTCCTCATCATCCTTATGACTAAAGATGAGTGAATCTTTGGAAATTTGAATTCGGTTCGGTTTACCGAACGGGCAATGTTCGATGAATAAGTTCGACAATTCTGAGGACATCCAAACCCCATTAAAACAAATGGAAGGCAAAATCAAAGACCTAGAAAACATCTTAAAATGGGGCAAAAAAGCTGGCAAACACAGCTTAAATTAGGGACAGACATCGGGAAAATTGCCATCTATTTTCCAGAGCAAAAACTTTCATTATTGTGCACTATGGATGCAAGGGACAAGGCCTGGCCTAATATTTCAAGCTTCAGGTGTAAGCATGGTGCCCAGAGAGCCCTGATAAAATAAGGAAACAGATAAGGAGACCCCAAAAAGACTGTCCATATTTCAACAATGAACACCAGATACCACCAAATTGACATCAATTGACCCAGAATAAAAATTATAGAATGGCTTAGTCTGCATGCATGGAACAAGGTCTGAAACAGGGCCTGGCCTAGCATTTCAAGTTTAAACATTAAGGAATATAAAAGAGATGAGTGACTTGTGTGAGCATCATTCTCACAAGCCCTGATAAATTCAGAAAACAGACAAAGAGAGCCTAAAAAGAGTGTCTCCATTTGAAAAATTAGGGTCAGATACCACCAAAGTGTCATCAATTTACCCAAAATAAAAAATTGTGAAATTGTGAGATAAATGCAACATGCTGGAATGTACAACATAGCCTGCCCTGTCAAGTGTGCCACTGGGGTAGAAATGTCCTTGCTGATGCATGACTTGTTCATTTTGATGAATGTTAGGTGGTCTGCACTTTCAGGAGACAGCTAGATGCGCTTATCCTTCAGGACACCACCAGCAGTGCTGAAGATACATTCTGAGAGTTCCCCTGCTGCCGGGCTTGAAAAAACCTCCAAGGACTGACTGGAAAGCTCATGCCACTCCTCTATTTTTCAAGCTTAAAAGGCAAAAGGGTCCAACTTGATGGCATGGATATTGAACTCTAGATACTCCTGCATTATCCTCTCCAGTCATTCACTATGTGTCAGACTTGTATTCATTTTTTCCATTGGATGAGCTGGTTGAAAAAATTGGTAAAAAAAACTCTAAGAAATTGCTTCTGACAGTTACATTGCTGCTGTTAATATTTCTACGCTGACGACTTAATGTAGATGACTGGAACTGTGATGCTGATGACAGCATTGTCGGTGCTAACCATCTTAGAAGCCATTTCAAAACTGTCAAGAAGGGGAGAGAGGTCCTTGATCTGTGTCCACTTTGAAGGCATCATATGCACCACATTGGCTCACTTTGATTCACTATACGCATCATTTCATACTGCAACAGGGCTTGTTGCTGCTACCATAGTTGCTGCAACATGTGCAGAGTGAAATTTCACCATGTTAGCACATTGCATGTCAAATGATTAACCATTTGTCTGAATGACCTCTGTAGCAATGCTGGTCGATGAGCTATGTGGTGTGAACAGGTCACCCAGTGATTGTGCCTTGTGCAGCTGTTCATCCAGGTCAGGAAAGTGGCATAGGAACTACTGGTCAATCAAGTTGAGATTGTGGGCCATGCAAGGGACGTGTGTAAGTTTGCCACTGAGTAAGATCACCATCATGTTTGTACCATTATAGCACATGGCATTCCCTGGCTCAAAAATTAGTGGAGACAGCCATTACTGAAACTCTGCCTGGATAGCTGTCCACAACTCTTCAACTGTGTGACACACATCTCCAAAACATTTATTTTAAAAGCTGCCTGATGGTGGAGAGCCATGGCAGTGCAATACAAAAGTGGGGTGGATTCTGTATGAACTGTTGCAAAATTAAGGGAGAGATTGAGGGCACAGCTGGAAGCCCTAGAGGAGGAGGACCTGTCAGAAGTGGATGAAAAGTTTCAGACAAAAGTTTGTCCCAAAAGTCTTGAGGATTTCAAGACTTGGAAGAAGCTCCTTCCCCTCCTGGCCACACAGCCAGTAGTCATCCAGTAAGGGAGATTTAATGCCCCTGGCCATGTTTGCTCGTCCAGGAGTCAGTGGTGATATTCACCCTATCACACAGAGTTATTCATGGACCGGGTAATGTTGTCTGCAACATGCTGTGCAGTGCAGGCATATCTTTCATGTCTGGACAAATTAAGATTATTATCCCATGACATGCATTGAAAAAGGCTGTGCCATCACATGCCTCCCCTTCTTAATTTTCCCTGAATAACTGCTGAATTTTGACTAGAGATGAGCGGTGTTTGATTCGAATTGTTCTCCAATCTCAAATTCGAGCTGTTTTGGGCGGTGTTCGAGGCATTCGACGATTTAGAACAATTAGTTTGAAATTTGGCAGTGCGAGGTTATGTTCGATAACATTTTGATCACCAAAAGCTTAACCCTAACCCTAACCATGTAAATGAATGTGAATATCCAGTTTCTAGGTATAGTGTGCAGGGATGGGGGGTTGTACCAGTGCTGCAGAAATAATAGCGATCTCCATTTTTTTTTCTCCAGACTGCAGATACAGTGGGGCGGTGCAGGCTGTCAGCCAATCACACAACACACACACACAGCAAAGTGCATTTTTTGTACACAAGCAAGGTCAGGCATCATTGGCTGTGTAAGACATATGTCCTATCCATACAAGAACCAGCCATTTTCCCCATAGCCACCATTTGCTCATTGCTGTAGCTCTGTGTCAGACAGCACTGCTGCTGCTGTGGGCAATATAGAGCGAAATCAAGCAATTGTGTTCTGATTCAGCTAGTAAGGTAGATAGATAGGTTTAGGGAGTAGGGACTGGAGGGAGGGTGCTAATTTTAGGAGTATCAGCCCTTTTGAGGACTGCTTCATAGGAGTAGCAATTAGGGACTACAGACTAGTAGTCTAGCAGCCCTTTTTCAGGTGTACGTCATAGAAGCAGGGACTAGTTTTAATTTCAGCCTTTTTTAGGGCTAGGTTAGAGAAGTCCGTATTAGTTTTTGCCAGGCAGAAGTGTGCCAGTACTGTGCAAGTGTTTTTCACAGCATCTGGCCACATCTAGCTCTGGGAGTCCTTTAAAGCAGGTAGTGTAACACTGCTGTGAAGAAAGCTACACCACCTGTCTTAAGTAGGAATTTTTTGGCTGCGGCTAGTCCAGGAAATTTTTTCGGGCTAGTACTGTAGCAGTGTCACTTACACAGGGGTGTAGCCCACTTGTGAAAGAAGCTACACCGCCTGTGTAGTTGGTACTAATATCTACCTGCACCTTGCCCAGGTCTCACTTCGGGTCAAGCAGCAGTGCCACAAAAAGAAGCAGTGTAGGCCACTTCTAAAACAAACAACTTCACCGCCTGTGTAGTTTGTTACTTCTAATTTTTAACTGCACCTTGCTCCGGTCTCACTTCGGGTCAAGTGGCAGTGCCACAAAATCAAGCAGTGTAGGCTACTTCTAATAACAAACAACTACACCGCCTGTGTAGTTTGTTACTTCTAATTTTTAACTGCACCTTGCCCAGGTCTCACTTTGTGCCTAGCAGCAGTTCTACAAAAAGAAGTAGTGTAGGCCACTTCTAATACAAACCACTACACCGCCTGTCTACTTAGTTACTTCTAATTTTTAATTGCACCTTGCCCAGGTCCCATTTCGGTTCAAGCAGTAGTGCCACAAAAAGAAGTAGTGTAGGCCACTTCTAATACAAGCAACTACACAGCCTGTGCGGTTCCTACTAATTTTTAACTGCACCTTGCCCAGATTTCACTTCGGGTCAAGTAGCAGTGTTGGTTCAGTCACCTCTGCTTGATTTACATCCAGCTTTTTGTTGTCCAACAACTGTACAGTTGCAAATTTTGTCCCATACAAAATGAGTGGCAAAAGGCCTGCTGATGGTGGGAATGGGAGTAGGCGTGGTGGAAAGGGAAAAAAAGTTTGTGTCCGTGGGTAGATGCTAAATCTACATTAACATCTACTGAAGAAAGACAATCTTCCAGCCAAAGTAAGATGTCAAATTCTTTACGTGGCCAATCTGATATGATTCCTTTCTTACAGACACGAGCATCGGTACCACTTGTAAATGAGGAACAAAAACAGCAGGTGCTTGAATGGATCGCAAGTGCTCCATCAAGTGACCTCTCCTCAACTTCTACATCCCAAACGCTCCAGTCATCTGAGGTGTCAGTCCAATCGCACTAGATTCCTCCGAGCTCCCAAGTCTCCAGCCACCCTACTGAGTCTGGGGTAACACACATGGTTGAGTCTGCAGAGCTGTTCAGTCACACAATAGCCTGGGAATCAGAAGTCTGCTCCAAAGCTGCAATGAGTCCAGACGAGTTACTAATCTGCCCTGATGCCAGAAGCTTTGTGAGTCTGATCCAGGCCCAGATGAAGAAGGTTCTGACCTTCATGTAGATCCTCATTGCCTAACAGTAACTACTCTTGCTGGACACAAGGAGGATGATGCCGATGAGACTCAGATACTGGATTGGATTGACAAATTATGTTTTCGGTCAAGGCAGGAAGAGGTTGTCTCTGAGGAGGACGAGGTGTGTTAGAACACACGTGGAGGATGATGAGGTTGGAGATCCCACTTACTGTTAACCCACAGTAAGCCAGTCGATGAGGTCAGCACAGAAGGTGGAGGAGGATGCTACTGATGATGAGGTTAGGTTGCGTCTTCCTGGACATAGACGGAGTATTGAAAGCATGTCAACAACTGCATCCTCAACCACAACAGGCAGTGTGATTGGCAGGTCGTCATTTGGTTTTCAAGTGGACAATGCTGCTGGTGTTGAGCTCTCTCAGACATCGAGAGCACCACCTTTGGATGAAGGCAACATTACATGTTCGCCTGCACCTTTTTCCCAAACCTGCAGTTTGCCAGGGACACCCTACTCAACCCCATCTCAGCACAGCAGCCAGCCCTACGTCCCTCAGATGTGGACAAGTAAAAGGCCATTTCCTCCTAGTCATGAGAAAGCTAAGTGCTTGAATTTCACCATCTGCAATCTCTTGGCTTCAGAAATGCTGCCTTTCCGCCTAGTGAACACAGAGGATTTTCGAGACTTTATGTCTGTTGCAGTATTCCAGTACCAGATGTCCAGTCGCCACTACTTCTCCAAGAAAGGTGTGCCTGCGCTACACCGCATGTCGCAGACAACATCACCTTCCTTGAGAAACTCTGTGTGTAACAGGGTGCATTTCATGACAGACACTTGAACCAGTAAGCATGGACAGGGGCGTTACATGTCGCTGACTGGGCACTGGGTAACTATGGTGAGAGCTGGAGAAGGGCCTGCTGTCCAAGTCTTGCCGTCCCCACGAGTTGTGTGTCAATCCTCTGTAGGTAGGAGTTCCTCCACTGCTTCTGCCTCCTCAACCTCGTCTCAGTCCTCCACCTCCGCCCAAAGCCTGTCTGGTAATGCCACTTGCGTTGTAACTGCAGAGAAGGAATTCTGCACACCTCCCAACTATGCTGGCAGCAAGGCTCAATGCCATCAGGCGGTCTTTACCCTCAAATGCCTGGGAAACGTAAGTCACACAGCTGAGGGGTTGTGGTAAGCTCTGGCGACCGAGTTTCAGCAATGGTTGTCTCCACTCAACCTGCAGCCAGGGAAGGCCGTGTGTGACAATGCTTCAAACCTGGTTGCGGCCTTTCACTGGGGCAATATCCCACACGTGCCTTTTATGGCTCACGTGTTGAATCTGGTTGTCCAGGAATTTTTGACACACTATCCCGACCTAGATGGGCTTCTGCAGAGGGCACGATCGCTGTGTACTCACTTCCGGCGTTCGCATCCCGCAGCTCAATGACTTGCTTTGCTCCAGAAGTCTTTCGGCTTGCCCGTTCTCCGGCTGAAATGCAATGTGCCGACACGCTGGAATTCTACTCTGTACACATTGCAGTGACTGAGGCAGCACCGCCGAACCCTTGTGCAATACGTTATGATGTATAGCCTGGGCCAACGAGATCCAGAGGTGGGGCAGATCACACTTCAGGAGTGGTCTCAGATCAAGGACCTATGCACCCTTCTGCACAGTTTTGAGATAGTGACAAAGATGTTTAGTGCTGACGATGCCATTATCAGCATGACTATTCCGGTCATCTACATACTGGAGCAGACACTAAACAATATTCGGAGTCAGGTGGTGGGACAAGAGGAGGTTGGGGAAGTACAGGAGGAGTCCTATGGGGAAGGTATGACAACATCTCCAAGGTCCTCACAGTCGGAAGCAACAAGACGGCAGGCATGGGAGGGTGGTGGAGAAGGATTAACGAGGGTGCATGGTAGCAGCCAAACTGCTGAGGAAGGTGCACGAGCCCTGGAAGAAATGGAGGACGAACTGGCGATGGGCATGGAAGAGTCAGCAGATGAAGGAGACCTTGATGACATTTCTGTTGTGCGAGGTTGGGGCGAGAGGGCAGAGGAAGGAAGCTTGATTCTGACCTCCCCACCACCAACACAACAAGGGCTTGGTCCTCCTGGATGCGCAAGACACATGAGCGCCTTCTTGCTGCACTACCTGCAACATGACCCTCAGATTGTCCGAATTAGAAGCAATGTCAACTACTGGGTTGCCACACTCCTCAATCCCCGGTACAAGACCAAATTTGATGAAATTATTCCAGCCATACAAAGGGACTTTTCTACCCCTGTGTCATCCTGTGGAGACTAAAGCCTTGTGGTTTTTGGCCTAAAAGTAACCATTTAAATTTTGCAACTGTGGGGCAATTGATGCCAATTAAGTGGTGTCTGTGCCCAAATTTTTGGAAAAAATGGAGACTCTTCTTGTAGTCCCCTAAATGTGACACAATACTCATTGTCTGCATGAGGCCTTACAGATAGTGAGGAAAAACATCACCAAATACTCATCGTCTGAACATGGCCTTACAGATACTGAAGTAAAACTCACCAAATACTCATCGTCTGAATGTGGCCTTACAGATAGTGAGGAAAAACATCAACAAATACTCATCGTCTGAACATGGCCTTACAGATACTGAAGTATAACTCACCAAGTACTTCTTGTCTGAACATGGCCTTACAGATACTGAAGTAAAACTCACCAAGTACTCGTCGTGTGAACATGGCCTTACAGATACTGATGTAAAACTCACCAAGTTCTCCTCGTCTAAACATGGCCTTACAGATAGTGAGGAAAAACATCACCAAATACTCATCGTCTGAACATGGCCTTACAGATAGTGAGGAAAAACATCACCAAATACTCATCATCTGAACATGGCCTTACAGATAGTGAGGAAAAACATCAACAAATACTCATCGTCTGAACATGGCCTTACAGATACTGAAGTATAACTCACCAAGTACTTCTTGTCTGAACATGGCCTTACAGATACTGAAGTAAAACTCACCAAGTAGTCCTCGTCTGAACGTGGCCGTACAGATACTGAAGTAAAACTCACCAAGTTCTCCTCATCTGAACGTGGCCTTACAGATGCTGAAGTAAAACTCACCAAGTACTCGTCGTGTGAACATGGCCTTACAGATACTGATGTAAAACTCACCAAGTTCTCCTCGTCTAAACATGGCCTTACAGATAGTGAGGAAAAACATCACCAAATACTCATCATCTGAACATGGCCTTACAGATACAGTTCTGTCTCCGCCACCCAATTCATCTCCAAATGTTTGTTTTTGCCTAATGTTGTTATTAATTAGTATAGCTGTAGATTCTTAAAGGGATCCTGTCACCTACAAAACGCCTCCTAAGCTAGCAAAACACGTCCCTGCAGCATCCATTCACTAGTCTCACACTTCTTTTGTCTCCTAAAAGCATCCTGTGAAAGTGCATAAAAACGTTTTAATACTTACTCATTAGTGATTATAATTAGCAGGGTTATATTCTTTAGTCACCATGGCGGGCTGTTTTGCAGCCTGAATGATCCACCCTCTCTCTGTCTGTGCTGCTGTTAGGTGCAGCTGAAGGCAGGACTAATGATTTGCATTATGAGTGATAGAGAGTGATAGAGAGGGTGGAGGGTAAAGTCTGCACAAGCAGAGCACAAGCAGAGCAAACAGACAGAGTGAGGGAGGATCCTGGAGCCTGCAAAACAGCCCGCCCTGGTGACTAAAGAATATGGCCACTGCTAATTATAATCACTAATGAGTAAGTATTAAAACGTTTTTCTCCACTTTCACAGGATGCTTTTGGGAGACAAAAGAAGTGTGAGATTAGTGATAGGATGCTGCAGGGACATGTTTTGCTAACTCAGGAGGCGTTCTGGAGGTGACAGGATCCCTTTAATGAGCTTTATCTCATATGTAGTGTTCTGGCTCCCTCTAACGGCCAATGTTATTTATTCAAGGGAGGGGAGGAGGAATGTACCTCCACCACTGACTCACTGAGCTCCCATGCAGACCAATGTGATGGTTGGCTCCATCTTAAAAATTAGTTTTAAAGAGAAACACCGGTGCCACTCTGCCGTTTCTTCAATCCTTTATTGTTAGTCTAAAAACATCACAAATATTAAGAGTAACGCTATACGCGTTTCAAGGATAGGACCCCTTAATCTTTAGCACCTAAAGATGCTATCCTCGAAACACGTATAGCGTTACCCTTAATATTTGTGATGTTTTTAGAGTATCAATAAAGGATTGAAGAAACAGCAGAGTGGCACTGGTGTTTCTCTTTAAAACCAATGTTATTTATGTAATTCCATTTCCCATATCTGAATTCTCCTCCTCCTCGCAATGCATTCTGGTAGCTTAGCCTCCATTTTACTTTTATATCTGGAAGGAAGAAAACACTCAGTAGCACAGTTCCCACAAGATTGCATTGCTGGTACGTAACTATACCTTCTTTAGCTGTGTTCCGCTCTAATATTAGCCTATCTTAGCCAGTTGCACTCTAGGTTAGTTACTAGTTTAAAAATATTAATGCATCTTGTGTGACTATGTGTAAAATGCATGTTTGCTGTACCCTCCACTAATTGTCTGTTTTTGATTGCTTTCAGTTTTAACGCGCCAATGTACTGTTACGTTCAATAAAACACAGATTCAACCACAATCTCCTTATTGGATCTCGGTCCAGCGGTTTACCTGCCTGTATAGCTACATGAGTCCCCGACCAATTTTGTGAGGACAGATCAGATACTGAAGTTAAACTCACCAAATACTCATCATCTGCATGATGCCTTACAAATACTGGAGTAAGAACGGATTTTAGAGGGGCATGACATGCCTATATCTGTGTCTCCTCCTTTTACTCGTCGTTCTCTTTTCTTTTCACATTTGTATATGTACTTGTCCCTTTTCCATGTGTTTGCTGTGTGTTTTGAGTAGTGTGTCACCTTTTGGACACCTTAGAAGGTGTTTTCTATGTGTTTGTGTTTGCCTGCCATTGTTTTCACTCCCCACTCCCATCCACTCGTGTCCACTACAATTAAGCACTTATCATTATCTTATCTCCTGCACATACCCTCCCTTTATGACATAGTGCCTTAAATATGTACATGTACATATCTATATTAACATGTGATATCCTTATTGTTTATTATGGTCTTTAACTTCTTTATAGACACCAAAACCTATCTGAATTTCTTTTCTGACGTTATATGAGGTAATGTACATGTCAGGGGTGAACCCCCATCATATGATAAGGATGGCCTTATTCTCTGTTTGAAGCATATTATGCATCTTATGTTCATTGTCTTTCGTTTTCTTGTTATTACTCATACACAGAATCTCAATGTTGTTTTTTTAAAGACAACCACTTGATGTTGTTATTTGTAAATTTGATTGTTTATACTTTACTCATTAGTGTTCTTTTCTGTTATATAAAATAAAAATTGTTAAGGCAGCAGTAAAGTCTGAGGAAAAGTCAGTTGAGTCGAAAATGTTTGCAGTATAATACAAGATAATACTGGACTGACTATATTCTCATTTTTCACATGTCTTTGAATAAAAAACACTATAACAGCAACCTTTTGGACTTTGATCACTTTATTGTGTGCCAGGACTACTCTATTACCATTGATTCATTTTTTCATCCTGGGCACCACCATAATCTGTTGAGCCAGGCTTAACCCACTCTATGTGGTGACAAACTGGCTGGGTAGTTCTTGTCCTAAGTCATTCCCCAAAATTACAGGTGTGGGGAGGCTCCACTTAAATTTCCTCCTGTTTGGTCCCTGAAATAACAGGTGTGGGGAGGCTGTCCACAAGTCCCACATAAAACTCTTCCTGGTTAGTCCCCAAAATAACAGGTTTGGGGATGCTGTCCATAAGCCCCATAAAGGATGTCCAAGTGCTGACACTCAGCTAGGGAGATAGATAATTTTCAACATGGCACATGGTCTTCTGGGGTACCTTCGCCTCTGCTTTCACACATGCCATTATTATGCCCATCCTCAAAAACCCAAGCCTCAACCTGACTGCTAAGACGAGATACTGCCCCATGTCGCTGCTCCCGTTTGCTTCCAAACTCCTTGAACATCACGCCCATGCTCAACCTTTTTTCTTCCAACTCTCATCTAACTCTCTCTCACCTACAATCTGGCTTCTGGCGCCACCACTCCACTGAAACTGCCCTAACCAAACTTACTAATGGCTTGCTCACAGCCAAAGCTAACACACAATCTCAATACTCCTCCTTCTAGACCGGTCCTCTGCCTTTGACACAGTCGACCACTCTCTCCTACTACAGATTATTTCTTCCCTTGGCTTCAAAGACCTTGCCCTGTCCTGGATTGTCTCATACCTTTCCAACCACACATTTAGTGATTTCCACTCCCACACTACCTCCTTATCTGGCCTTCTCTCTGTTGAAGTCCCACAAGCCTATGTCCTGGGGCCCCTACTTTTCTCCATCTATACCCTTGGCCTAGGACAACTCATAAAGTCCCATGGCTTCAAGTACCACCTGTACACTGATGACACTCAGATCTACCTCTGTGACCCAGATGTCAATTTTCTGCTCTCCAGAATCCCAGTGTCTGTTAGCCATATCCTCCTTTTTCTCCTTTCACTTCCTAAAACTCAACATAGACAAAATGGAACTCATCATCTTTCCTCCATCCCATCTTTCATCTTCACCACCTAATCTATCTGTTATGGTAAATAGCATCATGCTCTCTCCCACCTTTCAAATTCTCTGCCTCGGAGTGACTCTTGACCCTGCCCTGTCCTTTAAACCACACATTCAAAACCTCACCACCTCTTGTTGCCTCCAGCTCAAGAATATTTCCAGAATCCATCCTTTCCTCAGCCCTCAATCTACTAAACTTCTTGTGCATGCCTTCATCATCTGCCGCCTCGACTACTGCAACCTCCTCCTGTGTGGCCTCCCTGCTAACACTTTTGCACCTCTCCAGTCTGTCCTCAACTCTGCTGTCCGACTAATCCTCCTTTCTCCTCATTACTTCCCTGTTTCTCCTTTCTGCAAATCTCTTCACTGGCTCCCAATTTCCCAACGAATCCAGTTCAAGCTACTAACACTGACCTACAATGCCATCCATAACCTCTCTCCACCCTATATCTCTGAACTAATCTCCCACTATCTTCCCTCATGTAGTCTTCGATCCTCCCAAGACCTCCCCCTCTCCATACTTATTCATTCCTCACACAACCGCCTCCTCTCCCGAATATCCCTCATCCTCTGGAATTTTATGCCCCAACACGTCCGATTATCCAACACACTCGGATCCCTCAGATGGAACCTGAAAACCCATCTTTTCAGGAAAACTTGCTGCCTCCAATGACCGAGCTGCCACCCTCACTGCCACCGGAGATGCTGCATTCCTGACCTACTGTCTCCTCCCCAATATCTTGTAGAATGTAAGCCCACAAGGGAGGGTCCTCTTCCCTCTGTACCAGTCTGTCATTGTTAATTTGTTTACTGTAAACTATATTGAAATTTTGTATGTGACCCCTCTCATTTACAGCATCATGGAATTATTGGTGCTATATAAATAAATAATAATAATTCTGGGGGAACATAACATTGACTTACAAGGGTGATGGCAGAACCAGTTTTTTGTAGACCCTGGCCCTACATGTCACCAACCTTGTCTAGCTAGGTGCCCACATGTATAACAGTGCTATCAACTTGGCAAGTCACAGGCCTTTTTTGTAAATCTTTGTCCTGGTGAGACGTCTGCTGGGTAGCGTGATAATCCTACTCAAGCGGCTGGTGCTGGCTGTAGGTTAACTGAAACTCCCCAATCTAATTCCAGAACACAAGTTCTCTCATAAGGCTTTGGGCTCCAATGCGGCCAACAAATGTTTGGTTCAGGCTGCTTGGGATCAGTTAGATCACAACTTTTTCAGTTAATTGCATTCCTTACATATGTGGTTATCAAAAAAGACCCGTAGGGGCTATAGAATGTATTTAAAAATCTCAATTCTTTATTAAAGAGCTTTTAAAAAGCACTACAGTGCATAATTCAATTACAAAATTTTTATCAAAAGACAATACAGTTAATCGCTGAGGAAACTAGATAAACTTCAGTATAGAAAGATCAAAAAAGAGGTCAGAATATTGTATTAGGTACCTCCGGGCTCACAAGGAAGATAACCATACTCCGTCTCACTGACATGACATGTGACCGCCCCTTATTATACCCAGCAACTACTGCTCATCACTATGATGATGAAGTGTAATGTTCCAATTCAATGGTCATAACAAGGTTTGCTATCTAGTATAACTGTGTTGCATCAGCTGGCTGGTCTCTGTGGCTAATCTTTATCATTGCCCGTATACTAATTAAGCACAGGCATCTACACAAAGGTTCAAAGCCACAGTCTTATTAATGCCCAGTCACACATACCACCAAGATCCATTGATTTATAAATTCATCTTCAATAGCTAAGCTCATTGCTGCCTTACAATAAGTAGATCAATCATTCACATGTCACTCAATAGAATAGTACCGACCTGAGTGGTTAGAGCTCCAGTCACCCCGACGGCGTTTCGTCTGGTGAGACTTCTTCAGGGAGTCAGTGCGCCAGTTTTAGGGCTCCCCTGGCGGTCTTAAATAGGGCATTCTATCAGCTTGCCCCGGAGCCGGTGTGCACAGCCGCACGTACGCGCCATCACTGCGCCTTACGCCACGTGACCGCCCCCGTTCACGTGCTCCCGGCCGCTTACGGTCCGTGGAACGCAAGCTGACGTTACGCGCTGTTGCGCGTCACCGGCGCCTGAGATCACTATGCCGGAAGCGGGCGGGGCCGGAGCGCGGCCACATGACCCAGGAGGCATGGGCGGGCGAGAGGCTGTGCTCTAAGAGGTACATCACATCATCTAAGAGCCATGAATGAACCTGATCAGCATTTTCAGAGTACAAAAGATGTGCTTTCACTAACACTGTGCATTTAATAAGTACATTACCACATATATCATAATCCAAAGTGCACTGATAGAAAATTTAAGTTGCTGTAAAGTGCATTGTGCTATATAACCTAGAATTGTTATAAAATACCACATTAATATAACATATACTGTGCATATTTATATCATACTAGTCTGATGATATATCACATTAATTATTAATAATTGCGTAGATCAAAGTGAAAAACAATAAAAGAAAAGCTGTCCCCATAATTCATCACAACAATAGGACGTCACGTATATCCTCCCATCTTCCAGCCACAGTTCAAGTCCAGAACAGGACTCAGAGTCATAAGATACAGCATAACGATGTAGAAATAACTGTAAAGAATAAAACATCATCGTTAAAATCAAATACTAAAAGACTTACATAGTTAAATGACTGCTTCCTGAGACAGAAGTGTAAACATTATATACAGAGAAATACTCAAGTACCTACAAAAACGCCCCGAATCCAAAATTTTCGTTCAACCCATTAGGTGTAACACAATTCAATCTATAGATCCATTTACTTTCCACCATCCCCAATATCTTTCCCATATTGCCTCCTCTCTGTCCCATGTTGACCCTATCAATACCCACTGCATTCAATAAACTGGAATTACTTTGGTGTTTGAGGTAGAAGTGCCTCGGAATTGTCTTCAAGGCTGACGGATCTTCCGCTCCTCTCTCAATATCAAGTACGTGCTCACGTATCCATACTCGTAGTTCTCTAGTCGTCATTCCGACATAGATTTTGCCACAGGGGCATTCGGCCACATAAATGACTCCCTTAGTGCCACATGTAATGTGGTGGCGGATGTCATATGTTCTTGTACTGTCGCTATTATGAAAGGTCTTACTCTTTATTATGTTCGGACATGCTACACAGTTTAGAAAAGGGTAGCATCCTTTTACTTCCAACCATTGAGTTCCTTTTGGTCTCTCACGTACAAAGTGGCTCCTCACCAGTATGTCTCTTAGGTTTTGGGATCGTCGAGCGGTAATCAATGGTTTTTCAGATATACAGTATTTCAGAATCGGGTCACTCAATAGGATATTCCAATGCTTACCCACCAACTGTGTTAATTCCTTCCATTGTTTATTATACGACATAATTAAGCGAGGATGCTGTTACACATCACCCTCCTTCTTCTTTGTATTATGAAGGAGATCCACCCGTCGGTAAGATTTTGCTTTCTTATATCCATTTTTGATGGTTTTCCAACCATATCCCCTCTCCTGAAACCTGCTTTTCAGATCCTTTGCCTGAAATTCAAACGATTGCTCATCCGAGCAAATTTGCCTGGCTCGAATATACTGGCCAACTGGAATCCCTCTGATCGTTGAAGGTAGGTGTGAGGAATCTGCTCTGAGAACTGAATTCGTAGAAGTCTCTTTTCTGAAAATATCAGTTCTCAACCCCCCATCAATCATGGTCTCAATTGATATGTCCAGAAAATTAATTCTCCGGCCACTTTGATACGTTAATTTGATGTTCCTCTCATTGTTATTGAGATTTTGCATGAAGTTGTCCAGCTCACCACTTGTCCCTTCCCACACAAACAAGGCGTCGTCGATAAAGCGCATCCATCCCTGCATCCTCTCACTACCAGCAATGGGGTTGTTGGTAAATACTTCTCTCTCCCATGCACCCAAGAATAGATTCGCATACGAGGGTGCACAGGAGGCCCCCATTGCCGTACCTTGAAGCTGCAGGAACACCTGGCTATCAAATACAAAGCAGTTATGCGTGAGTACGAACTTGAGCAAGACCAAAATCAATTCCGCCATCCGTGGCTCTATGTCGCTTCCTTGTAGGAACCACTGTGTAGCGGCTATACCGTCATCATGCCTGATAGACGTATATAGTGCTTCCACATCCGCCGTTACAAGAAGAGCCATCTCCGACATCTGTATGCCTTCTAATCTCTTAAGTGCGTCCGTGGAATCTTTAATGTACGAAGACAAAGAAGAGGCTAGTGGTTTTAGATATTCATCGATAACTTTGCAGATAAGTTCACAAAGCCCATCATTCCCCGAGACAATTGGTCTCCCAGGGGGATCTAAGATGTTCTTGTGAACTTTGGGGATAATGTAGAAAGTTGGCATCCTTGGTTTAATTTCCTTAAACTTCTTCACCATCGCTTTAGGTATAATTTTAGCTTCACATGCCTTCATCAGGATCTCCATTAGGGTCTCCTTGAATTGCGCGAGGGGGTTGTATGGCAGTTTCCTATAGCAATCTGTATTCATTAGTAATTTGTAAGCTTGTCTTAAATACATATCCTTAGGCCAAACCACCATATTTCCCCCTTTGTTAGCTGGTTTGTATACCACATCTTCCCACTCTCTAAGTTCTTTTAAAGCTCCTCTTTCCTCAGCGGTCAGATTATGACCCCAATTCCTCCTCTCAGCAAGTCTCTCTATGTCAGCTGTAACCATTTTTGTAAATACATCAACACTAGCACATGTACTCAGTGCTGGAAAGGTTTTTGATTTCTTAAACAGTTGACTTGGAAACTTACCAAATGGTTCAGGGTCAGTATTTTCCTCCACCAGGGCTTCCAGTGCTCTCAATGTTTCCTTTTCACTGTCTGTGCTAAGATTGTGGTCAGCCTTAAAGCGCAACTTTTTTAGGATCACCTTTCTAGCGAAGAGATGGATATCCTTGATGGTCAAGAACGGATCTATTGAACGAGAAGGAGAAAAAGTTAGACCTTTACTCAACACATCAACTTGAGCCTCTGATAAGTTATGGAGTGACAGGTTTATTACCTGTTTCTGCTCCTTATTGACCTTCTTTTTGTCACCCCCTTTATCAGGGGAGGGTCTCACTTTTGATTTCCCATGTGGTCGTTCACTAGCTTCGTTCCTATGACCATCTTGATTCACTATGCTATCTGCATTCGATGATACTGACGATTGTGAATCCCTGCGAGGTTCAGGTGGAGCAACCGGGTTTTTCGGTGTTTTACTAAATATCTTGTTGTGCTCATAATCTCCCACATCCCTTTTGAATTTCTTCATCTTACTGGTACTGATGTCTTGTTCCCATTTTTCCATCTCTTTGTCTATTTCCTTCGTATATACCTCAAGAGATTCCTTAGACATGCCAGCTTTTAAGATTTTTGACATTTCTTCTATCTCTTCATCCAAAATTTGTAAATTCTTAGTATTATGTTCATTAATGATCCCCATAAATGAGATGGAGCAAGTGGTAGCTGCTTCCATCCACTTATTTGTAAGGGTTTCATTTTCCAGAGTGAATGTGGGGTACAACTGTATACGGAGGCCCCTGGGTACGATTTTACTGGTTATGTAATTATCTATAGAAGTCTTGGTCCACCATAATTTGGTTTTCCTATACAGGGCGTTTTTGTATTTATACATGAGTTCTCTGTTAACTGTCGACACCTCTGACTGGCTGCCCTGGGCACCCTTTTTAAACAAATTCACGGCTTTTGTCCTCCAACTAAGTTCCCTGTTCCTCATATCCATATTGCTTTTCTGCAAGTATCAAAGAAAATCTGTATTAATAGCGACAGTACAAGAACATATGAGATCCGCCACCACATTACATGTGGCACTAAGGGAGTCATTTATGTGGCCGAATGCCCCTGTGGCAAAATCTATGTCGGAATGACGACTAGAGAACTACGAGTACGGATACGTGAGCACATACTTGATATTGAGAGAGGAGCAGCAGCGGAAGATCCGTCAGCCTTGAAGACAATTCCGAGGCACTTCTACCTCAAACACCAAAGTAATTCCAGTTTATTGAAGGCAGTGGGTATTGATAGGGTCAACATGGGACAGAGAGGAGGCAACATGGGAAAGATATTGGGGATGGTGGAAAGTAAATGGATCTATAGATTGAATTGTGTTACACCTAATGGGTTGAACGAAAATTTTGGATTCGGGGCGTTTTTGTAGGTACCTGAGTATTTCTCTGTATATAATATTGACACTTCTGTCTCAGGAAGCAGTCATTTAACTATGTAAGTCTTTTAGTATTTGATTTTAACGATGATGTTTTATTCTTTACAGTTATTTCTACATCGTTATGCTGTATCTTATGACTCTGAGTCCTGTTCTGGACTTGAACTGTGGCTGGAAGATGGGAGGATATACGTGACGTCCTATTGTTGTGATGAATTATGGGGACAGCTTTTCTTTTATTGTTTTTCACTTTCATCTACGCAATTATTAATAATTAATGTGATATATCATCAGAGTAGTATGATATAAATATGCACAGTATATGTTATATTAATGTGGTATTTTATAACAATTCTAGGTTATATAGCACAATGCACTTTACAGCAACTTAAATTTTCTATCAGTGCACTTTGGATTATGATATATGTGGTAATGTACTTATTAAATGCACAGTGTTAGTGAAAGCACATCTTTTGTACTCTGAAAATGCTGATCAGGTTCATTCAAGGCTCTTAGATGATGTGATGTACCTCTTAGAGCACAGCCTCTCGCCCGCCCATGCCACCTGGGTCATGTGGCCGCGCTCCGGCCCCGCCCGCTTCCGGCATAGTGATCTCAGGCGCCGGTGACGCGCAACAGCGGCCGGGAGCACGTGAACGGGGGCGGTCACGTGGCGTAAGGCGCAGTGATGGCGCGTACGTGCGGCTGTGCACACCGGCTCCGGGGCAAGCTGATAGAATGCCCTATTTAAGACCGCCAGGGGAGCCCTAAAACTGGCGCACTGACCCCCTGAAGAAGTCTCACCAGACGAAACGCCGTCGGGGTGACTGGAGCTCTAACCACTCAGGTCGGTACTATTCTATTGAGTGACATGTGAATGATTGATCTACTTATTGTAAGGCAGCAATGAGCTTGGCTATTGAAGATGAATTTATAAATCAATGGATCTTGGTGGTATGTGTGACTGGGCATTAATAAGACTGTGGCTTTGAACCTTTGTGTAGATGCCTGTGCTTAATTAGTATACGGGCAATGATAAAGATTAGCCACAGAGACCAGCCAGCTGATGCAACACAGTTATACTAGATAGCAAACCTTGTTATGACCATTGAATTGGAACATTACACTTCATCATCATAGTGATGAGCAGTAGTTGCTGGGTATAATAAGGGGCAGTCACATGTCATGTCAGTGAGACGGAGTATGGTTATCTTCCTTGTGAGCCCGGAGGTACCTAATACAATATTCTGCCCTCTTTTTTGATCTTTCTATACTGAAGTTTATCTAGTTTCCTCAGCGATTAACTGTATTGTCTTTTGATAAAAGTTTTGTAATTGAATTATGCACTGTAGTGCTTTTTAAAAGCTCTTTAATAAAGAATTGAGATTTTTAAAGACATTCTATAGCCCCTACGGGTCTTGCTTGGGATCAGGTTGATTCCAGACTGTCAATGGATCCAAGATTTGGCACTTTGTTTAAATCCTCTGAGTCAATCTAGCCTAGGTCCTCATCATCTTCTGCATCATTTTGGGCATCGTAATGGACCAATTCTTTCATTAAATCTGTCTGGGTGTCAGTATCCCTGTATTCAATGTGTCTAATCTGGCACAGATCCTGTAGTAGCCATTTACTGTTAGGACTGTATGACCACTCTGGTCCTTCACCCAAAGCTGAGTTGCTGGGGTTGGACATGGCGACATCTGAAACCTGTATGCCTTGCGCATGGTCTGCTGGGTATGCCTATATGCCTCCCTGGTTTTTGAGCCCTTGGACTATTAAGAATATTAACCCAAAAAGTGCATTGAAAAAGGCTATATCACGACAAAGACAACTGGGCAACTGCTACTGGGGGCTGCGATGGCCATCAGCTTTCAGAAACCGTTTGTATCCATCAGGCATAAAGGCAGCATTTATGTGGCAAACAAATGCGAGATGATGAAGTTCAAGCTCTTTGTTTGGGATGTGTAGAAGGAAATAATATTTTCCACAACCACAACTGCCAGACCGAAGACTGGCTGCTGTGCTGTCAGAGACGGAGTAGGGTACACCCGACAAGCTGCTGAACTTTGAGAGAGGTGTAGGCAGAGATGTTATAGTGGGTTGACATATAAGTAGTGTGCTCGGTGTCTTAGATCTGTAAAAACTAGCAGGTGTGTTCACTTCAGTAACAGCTGAGTAGCTGTCACTCATCCCTAATGTAACGGGTAAACAAGTGGGGTTGTGGCTGAGGACACAGTGCTTGTCATGCCTGCAGCCCTCAGTCTCTGTGTGGGAACATGCAGCCTGACTACCTCCCCTCATATTCCACCTCTTCCTTTGCTGAGCTACTCAGCTGTGTTACTTTGGGTTGAGTACAAGTAGGATCTAGAACCTCACCATCATAATCTCTGTTGTCCCACTCTTCACCATGAGAATCACACTTTTTAACTTCCTGCCCTGAATGCACAGCACAGTGCCGGTGTTCCTCAGATATTTGAGTATTGTCATCATCATAATGTCTGGTGATGAGGGTCTGGATTCTGCTGGGACCATACTTCTTCCATACCTGGATCCAATTCCAAAAGATTTTGGCCATTGCTGCAGATGCTTTCCTCCTATGGAGTATGTGAATATTTGGAGCAGAGATCTGATGCCAATCGAATAGAATGTGAGGACATCTCTGCAAAATTGACCATCTGTTTTGCCCAAAATGTTTCTGATGTTGAGGAGAAGGAACGGGAGGATATGCCTGTGATGAAATGGACTCTTTCAATGCATAGCATGGATAAAGTTTCTTAACATTTATCCAGACATGATGTTATTTTGTTAATTACTTGTTATAAATCACTCATTGTTCCTACAAGTCTTCTAGATGCCTGGTAGTGTTAACGTGGGCAGTGTAATTGTCTCACCTCTTTGTACTGTATTTTATTTCCTAACTTGTGGGGGGCCACTCATTGTTCCTACAGGTTTTGTAGATTCTTGGTGATGTTTACAGTATATAATGTAATTATCTCACTCCTTTTCAGAGAAGGTCATGACACACAGAAAACTTAATTATGCTAACATTCCATTGTATCACTATGTAAACTACCTGTAATGCTAGATGCAGTTTAAACTAAAATCTGTTTGTGAGTCTCCCTTGCCAGCAATGCAACAATACTAGAGGTAGTTTATATACAGCTTGGAATCCAATCAATGAGAACACAGTCTTATCCCACCAATCGGGACGTCCCCAATATCCTGCAATGAGGGCTCAGGTATATAATGAGACATGTTCATTAACCAGAGTGATTTTGATTCTGTCTAGTGACCTCAGTCTAGGGATTTCGGTCACCACTATAGGTGCACGGGACTTGTTACATGCAGCTAATTTAGGATCTACAGAGCCGATTGGCAAGCCATATCCTCAGGCCTGGATTATAATACTACAAGGACTTCAGCATTGAATGGTCGGTTTCGGCTGGGATATCAAAGACTGCATAAGGAAGCAACACAGGTTTGGACAATCCAGTCATCTGGCTACAGACTTTGCTGAGCTATATTCTAAACCCTGGTGAGCTAGTAGAAGGGTGAGACTATGTTGCCTGTTCCATGTTATGTGTTGCTGGTGATGTGTTATATGCTGTTAACTGTTTGGGGATCCAATAAAGCCTTAATATTTTGCTTCCTTCACCCTGTGTTGTCTGAGTAGTGTTCCGCCCACAGTTAAGGAGCTTGGGCGTTCAGATTGGGGATGAGCTCTGGTCCCGGCTGTCTGACTAAAGGTGGCTTGGCCTGCAAACTAGAGCACCCACTGACCCCCGTGTCTCCACAATGCCACTTGATTCAGTGCTTGCCTTGAACTGAAGCAAAAGCTCTTTGTGGGCATCATCCACAACTCATATTGTTCTGCTCTGGCATACAAACAGACAGGAGGTAGGTTGTCCAGTAACAGAAGTTATTACTTCCCTTGGGAGACGATAAGCCAATGTTTGGTCAATACTGCTTTTGGTAACATTAGCTGTAGTGCCTACCCCACGTACACCTTGAACACCAAAACTACTCACCTTTCCAACAACCCTTTTCTCCTTTCCACCATGACCTCAGGATTTTCCACTCATGTTTTACCAAAAACAGATTTGGAAAACACTTGTTTGAGTTAAAACATAGCCTTTTTAGGGGAAAGTGACTGATTTGGCAATAATTGGTTTGAGGCTAAACACAGCTTGTCAGGGGAATGTGACTAATTTGCCAATAACCAGTTTGAGGTCAAAATAATGCCTTTTTAGTACAAACTTACTGATTTGGGAATGGCTGGTTTCATGCAAACACAGCATTTTTAGGAGGAACTTACTGATTTTGCAATAAACTGGTTGAGGCAAAAAAAGCTTTTTTTAGTATAAACTAAAGGATTATTTCTAACTAAAGGACTATTTGTACTGGTTAGAGGCCAAACACAGCCTTTTTAGGGTCAAGTGACTGATTTGGCAATAACTGGTTTGAGACCAAACACAGCCTTTTTAGGGTAAACTGACTGATTTGGCAATAATTTTTTTGAGGCCAAGCACAGACATTTTAGGGGGAACTGAAAGATTTAGCAATCACTTGCTGTATTTAAAAAAATGTGACTTTGGCAATGCACACAGATTTAGGAATCACACTTCTTCTCAGCACAATATGCCTATCACCACCCTATTCTATCTAAAAAGCAATCGAGTAGCTAGCTATGTTTTGGTGTAGCACGGAGCTACTGTCCCTGACCAGTAACAATCTGAAAATGGCGACGACAGCAAATGACCACTTCTTATATGCCGAGTCATATATAACTTAAGCAGCCAATGAAGCAAGCTAGCCAATAACACAAGCCCTTATGTCTTCAGCTTGTGGATGTTTTATGCACCCTCATTGGCTGCCTGCCCAGAATATTCACACAGAAAGTGGAGGGAAAAAAAAGGAGTCCGAGCCGCTACTCTGACCTCTCCACACACTTATCTTTCTTTTAATGTTCTTTTTATTGAAGAAAATAAATAGTCATACAAATAAGTAACATTTACATATAGTAAGATATAAAAATCATAATAATAAGAAAACAGACAGATACAGTGCATGCAATGCAGTGAATAGGTATTGGGATAGCTAGCCAGCAACTCCACATTTAGTTCTTGTCTTATCCAAGTTAGGTGTTTTCCTAGATCAAAACATAGAATACTGTATCGAAATATAATAAGATAGGGGGCCGAAGGGGGGACAGAGAGGACAGGGGAGGGTCCGGGGGGGGGGGGGTAAATCTGAGCGACATCCATTACTCCATGAGATTTAAGGTGTTATTACAGGAGAATAATTTAAGAGATATTGAATTCAAAGCCGAGCATCATGACATGTGTGGTTTGAGTATTAATTCATCCTTAGGAGAGAGGGCGCATTTTAGTAAAGGAAGGGGTGGACCTGTACCACATCCAGGGGGTCCACATTTTTTCAAATAGAGGGAATGATCCATAATACAGAGCTACAAATTCAGCTGTCCTATATACCGAATCAATTTCTTGTAAGAGTCGGGTCTCGGAAGGGATAAGGGAGGTATTCCAATGTAGTGGGATTAGGGTCTTGGCAGCTGCCAAGATATTGCTGGCCAGTCTGGCAGTCATGGAGTTCCCCTGCCATAGTGGCAAATTCAGCAGGGCTGTTTGTGGCGACAGGTCCACGCCCCTCTCCAACACCTCGTAAATCACCCTCGCCACCATATCCCAGTATTTTTGAACTCTTGGGCAACTCCACCAAAGATGCAAATATGTGCCCTTTTCCGTGTTGCATCTCCAGCATGTTTCCGATACTGAGGGATTCCAAGCATGCAGTTGTAGTGGTGTGCGATACCATCGAGTGATCACCTTAAGCGAGTTTTCTTGTAATTTCACACATGGTGAGGGGCCGTGTGATCTCTTAAGGTACCTTTACACGCCGCGACGGCAGGCTGGATACATCGCGCTACAGGCTACAAATGTAGCTTGTAGCGTCAATGTAGCCCGTCGTAGCGGCGTCTGAAGACGCGACGCTACAGCCGGCGACAGATACATCTGTTTATGGGCTCTGCTCGAAAACAGATGGCTATATCGCCGATGGCAGCGAGCTGTATCGGCGTGTAAAGAAGCAACGGAAGGGAACTCTGGACACCCTGCGCTGTATCTGCAATGTAGCTAAGGCGTGACCCAGGCTCCGGGATACCGCGCCCCATGTGCGATCATTGGTGGAAGCTCCTGCATGACGATTGGTAGTCGCTGCCTAGGGAGGCATATTTAAAGGAGCTGACGAGTCACACTACACAATTGCTCGAGCGTGCTGTATTACTCAGCCTCCTGCGTTGCCTGCCCAATCAGGATGTTATTGCTTCGTCCTATCAGCGTACGGACGGCTCGTAATCCACAATTGTAGCACGCCTATGTGCTGGCCCTGCTGCACCAGGTACGCCCATAGTAGCTGGTTATAGCGGTGTGTAAATGAGCTACAGCTGGCTACATGAGACACCCGGCGATGTAGCTAGCTATAGATGTAGCGTAGCGTAGCGCACCTTATGGCGGCGTGTAAAGAGGGTGCGTTGACCGTTTGTAGCCGTTTGAGCGTGCTCGTGCACGTGAAGTAGCGCGATGTATCCAGCCTGCCGTCGCGGCGTGTAAAGGTACCATTATAGATTTGAGCGATCTGCGGCTCTGTGAATAAAATTTTCAAATCTTTTTCCCAAAGGCCAAGGTAGGCTCGCTTAATGTGAGCAGTTTCGTGTATCAGGAGCTGATGTAATTTAGACAGGGTTTGTGTAGGTGGTTGGGTTTGTGCACATAGTTTCTCAAAATAAGTGAGAGGTCTATAGAGGTCCGAGGTCCGCATGCGTTTGTTAAGGTAGCTTTTCAAGCTGTTGTACTGCAGGAATGAGATGTTCATTAGAGATCCTTCAGATTTGATTTCACTGAGTGTTAGTAGGGCTCCGTCTAAAAATATTTTGTCTATTGGTGTGGGGCATAATGTCTCATAGTCTTCGCTGTTGCCTAGGTTTGTCCTGGGTGGGGGAGTTATATGTCCAGTGATATCTTGGATGGTAAGTATAGGCGATATTGAGGGAGTCATTTTGTTGTAAAGTCTTTTCCATATATGTAGGACTGCTTGTGTCAATTCATTTCTTGGCGTACGAGACTTGTCCACAAGTTCTGGTAGTAGGGCCATGGTTCTCAAGGGGAGTTGAGATAATGAATTTTCAATCGTCAACCACAGTTTGTTAGATTGGTTTCTGATCCAGTCTATTACTCTGGAGAGCATGGTGGCTTCATAGTACTTAAAGATATCTAGAGCCCCCATACCTCCTTTTTGACTTGGGAGGGATAAAGTGGATGTGTTGATTCGTGCTCGTTTATTGCTCCAGATAAAGTTAAAGAAAAAGGTATGAATTTTGGCAAGGATCCACATGGGGATTCTAATTGGGAGCATTTGGAATATATAGAGGAATTTGGGCAAAATCAGGCTCTTCAGCAGATTTTTCCTCCCCAACCAAGATAAATAGGGTGCTCGCCAAGCCTTCACATCAGCTATTGCTCTAGATAGCAGGGGCAATACGTTCAAGTCCAGTAGGTCTTTAGCTGTAAAACCTATTTTTACTCCTAGATAAGTAATAAACTTCGGGGGCCAAGTGAACGGATATTCAGATTTAAACTTATCTATTTTGGCTTTGGAAATGTTGACACTTAGGGCCGCTTTACACACACGAACTTCTGTGACCAACTTCTGAACAGATCTCTGGTTGCAGTGAAATCATAGACACATTGCTCCATTTGTACACAGCCACAAAATGGAACAATGTGTCCATGATTTCACTGCAACCAGAGATCTGTTCAGAAGTTGGTCACAGAAGTTGGTGTGTGTAAAGCGGCACTCAGAGCCTCCGACTTAGTTGGGTTGATTTTATAGTTAGAGAGACGGCCATATCGCTCCAGAATATGTAGTAAGGCAGGGATGCCCCTATCAGGATTGGAGAGGACAACCAGCAAGTCGTCAGCAAATGCCGCGGACTTATGGTGAAACCCTCTTGTCACTATTCCTTCCATCTCCGCGCTCAAATGGATACTGCGTAAGAGCGGTTCCATTGTGAGCACAAAGAGCAGTGGGGATAAAGGACATCCCTGCCTTGTACCATTTTGTATCAAGAATGGATCCGATAACAAATTATTTATACGCAGTCTTGCTGAGGGTAAACAATACATTTTAAAGATAGCTTCTATCATGGTCGAGGGAAAATTAAAGGCCGCAAGCGTATGTCGCAAAATTGTCCATTCCACACTGTCGAATGCTTTCTCAGCGTCTGTACCTATCAGGACCAGTGGGACTTTGTTTATTCTGGCATGTTGCAACAGATGCAGTACCCTACTGGCATTGTCTTTTCCCTCCCTACCTTGTACAAAACCCGTCTGTTCCAAGGAAACTAAGTGAGTGACCACCTCCGCTAAACATTTTGCTAGTAGGCTTGCATACATTTTTAAATTGACGTTCAGTAGAGAGATGGGCTGGTAGCTTCCACAGAGTGTTGGGTCTTTGCCTTCCTTATGAATAAGTGAGATATGCACCTCTAAAGACTGAAGAGGAAAGGAACTGCCAGAGAGCACTGCGTTGCACATATTAAGTAGATGCGGGCTCAGACTCTGCATAAAGATTTTGTAGTATGATGTGGTGAAACCATCTGGTCCGGGTGATTTACCACTGGGGCTCTTCGACAGGATGGACTTGATCTCAGTCAAGTCGAATGGCTTAGTTAGTCAGATTCGCTGGGCTTCATTTAGTTGTGGTAGGGACAGGGAGGCAAGGTAAGAATCAATATCTGCTGATCTTTGAATTTTTGTCGCTTCTGGCTCATGTAGAGTTAGTTGGTATAGTTCTTTATAAAATGTTAAGAAGGTTGTGGTAATCGAATGGAAGATTTGTGTCAGCTGACCATCTTTCGACTTAATCTTATGCATGTATGTACGTGTCTGGCGTTTTTTGATCAGTGACATCATCAATTTAGAAGCCTTATCTCCATGCACCATCAAGCGATTCTTCCAGTTGGAGAAATATTTGGCAGCTTGTTTATTTAATTTATCTTTAAGCTGTTGTCTAAGGTTGGTTAGTTGGATACGTTTGTCGGGTAAATGTATCTGCTGGTGTTCAAGTTCTAGTTTAGCAATATCTTTATAGAGTGTCTCCAATTCATTCAGTCTCTTTTTATTTAGATGAGAAGCTAGTGAGATTATTTGGCTGCGTAGTGTCACTTTATGTGCCTCCCAAACTGTTGTCGGGTCTGTTTCAGGTATAGCATTAAAAGAAAAGTAATCATATATTGCTGTCTGAATTTTAGCTCTAACTTTAGTTGAGTGAAATAAGGTCTCATTCAGTCTCCATGTTCTGAAGCTAGAGAGTGGTTTCTGTAGTTCAAGGGTCAGGATTACATAGCATGATCTGAGTAAAGTGCCGGGAGAATGTCTACATTTGACGTCTTTGGAAGTGTATTTCGTGAAATTAGAATATAATCGAGTCTGTGGTAGGTTTTGTGGGGGTGGGAATAGTACGTGTACGTTTTATCTTTTGGGTGCAGATACCTCCATATATCTATCAGTTCCGAGGTCTGTAGTAGGGTCTGTATATTTAGTAGGTCTAGTCTTGGGGTAGAACTTTTCCCGGATGATGTGTCTAAAGCAGGTTCGAGGGCAACGTTTAAGTCGCCTCCCAATAACACCGTGCCATCTTTAAATAAATTTAATTTGTTTATAACTTTCTTGAACCACTTCAGATGACGGGTAATGGGTGCGTATAAGTTTCCAAGAGTTACCACATTGCCTCTAATCAAGCCCTTAATGAATATATATCTGCCTTCCAAGTCAACCAGACTCTCTTGCAACAGGAAGGGGACATCTTTGGCTAAGGCGATCGCCACCCCTCTGGCTCCCTTTATGGGGGTATAAGCTTGATACCACTTATCGTAATAGCATTTTTGAAAGGAGGGCGATCTCTCCTTCCAAACGTGTGTTTCCTGTAAGAATAATATATCATATTTGGATCTTTTAAAGTGCTGCAATATCTGTGAGTGTGGTATGGGTGAGTTGAAACCATGGACATTACTGGAGACAATGCGGATTGACTTACGGTTTGATGTCATGATGTTTGTTAAATGGGTGGCTTTTTCGGTGATGGAATATCTCTGCTGCATCGGATCGGAGCAATGCTGGAGTCAGGTGTAATGAGAAGTGGGAGAGAAAAACCTGAGGGGTGGGGTAGAGAGAGAACATATAGTAGGTAAACATAACATACATATAAACAATATTGAACACAGGCAGCTTTAGTTCTTAGATATTGGAGGGGGGGGGGGTCAAGGACCTGGGATTTAGTTAATTATCAGTGTATAAACTCCAAAACTTTCTAGGTAAAGCTAAATATGACTTCAAGAAATTTCTGGGCTAAAATTATCTACTTCAGAGGATGTAGTCACTAAGAAAGTATCCAGTTCTCTGAACGTCCTATCTAAAACGAACCTTAATACAGTTTGAAATTTAAATGCATAGGTTGAAGAAGTCGTTCATAACAATAACAATAACATTCTAAACAGGATTCTTGTTGTTTAGTTGAGGAGAAGAGAGAAGCAAATAAACTCAAATGATGCTCTCTTCTCCTGTGTAGGTGGTCATAAACAAGTTGTATGGCACTGAATGGACCCCTTCGTCTGATCATCTGGGAAGGGTGTCGTCATCTTGCGGCATCACGTGCTTGGTTGTCTTCCTATTGTTCCTTTGTGATCTGGGTGTAAAGACTGTTTGCCATTGAGGGGGATGCGGAACAGATGCTAGTAGACTTGCCGAAGTGACCACTTCTAGGTCGGGATAGTGGTCAAGTTCAATGTCTAAGTCCGAGCAAACCTTCTTTATGTCAGCCGACGTCCTTGCTTGAAATTGTTTATCTTTAGCAGAGATGAAAATTCCAAAGGGGAATAACCAGCGATAGGGAAAGTGTCTCTGGTGTAGGATCATGGTGAAAGGTTTCAGGAGCCTTCTTTTCTTTAATGTGATTGCCGATAGATCTTGATAGATTTGCACTGCTGAGCCGTTGCAGGATATTTCAGACGATTCTCTGGCCCTGCGGAGTACAAGATTCTTTTGTTCTATAGTCCAGAAATCTGCAAATCACATCTCTAGGTGGTTCTGCCATTGGGGGTTTTGGTCGTAGGGCTCTGTGGACCCTTACAAGCTCCATGTCTGTTGGGTCATCTGGGGTTAGAATTGACCTAAACAGGTCTGTGACAGTGGGAACAAGGGCATCCTGTCCAACTGTCTCTGGTATTCCCTTCAACCGTAGATTATTCCTCCTTTCCCTATTCTCGTGGTCTTCCAGTGTTACGAAAATATGGTTAAGATGTTCTTCGTGTTGTTGGAGGCTATGTAACACGGTGTTAGATTGTTGGACCGATTGTGTGTGGGATGCCTCCAAAGTTTCGACTCTGTGGCCCATCTGTGAGAGATCTTGTTTAATTTCTGCAATGTCTCTCCTGATAGGTTCTAGTGCTTCACTTAATGCTTCATTTATAATACGTTTAATGAAAGATCTGGTGATGTGTGAGGACTCGGAGGATTCTTCGTCACTCTCTACACTGTCTGGTTCTGAGTCGGAGTGATCGTTGTGAAGCTTTTGACGTGTGGATTTGGTTGATGTCGTCAAGGCTGATTGTTTCTGGATGTATTTATCTAGGTCTGCTTGAGTAGAGTGTCCTGATTTTGCCGGCGTCTTAGATGCTTTATTAGTAGATTTGACCATTTTGTCTAGATCTGGAGTGTAAATTCTTTTGTCCCGGGTCTCACTAACCACCCCGCCGTTGTTAAGTTATTCACATGCCGAGGGGAGTTGCATTGGGTTAGCTAATAAAATGTCCAGAAGATAATTTGGTGAGATCAGAGAAGTCTGAAAGTCTCTTTCAATGGTATTGGTAGGGTAATTTGAGATCCAAAGGAGGCAACGGTTTCAACCAGACTAGGGATATGTGGCGTAGTTCCACTCTGGTGCAGAAGATGGTGCTGTTGCTTCAAAGTGGCTAAATGTGATGATATAAAGCATTCTGTATTTCGTGGCAAGGTTGCCTATGAGTGTAGGGGCACACACAGTGGGAGGGGTATTATATAGCTTGAGTCCCTAGAATCTGGTTTGAATGGGGGGTGACTTCAGTTACAGGAGCTGCAACTTCCCTGCAGACTGTGCTTAGGACATGCTGTAGTGTGGGTCAGTAGCCTCTGGAGGTAGATAGATCCTGTGAGGGAATGATCACATCTAGTCTCTCCTCATACACAACAGCTAGGTGCCCTCTCAGATTAATATCTCCACAAACAGTCTTCCTGCAGTTAAAGTCTGTGTCAGCACTCCTAGCCACACACTTGCCCAGCTCTGCTGTGTAGCCCTGCAGCTCCGCAGGTGGGGGCTGCAATTAGAGTCTGCAACAGCACCTCCTTGATTTCATAGGGATCTTGGTAGTCCCACAAGGCACCTATACCACTTGAAGCACAGGCTGATTCAATTAGCAGTCGCCTGTGTCTGTTACAGTGTCTGGAGAGGAACAGTCAAGTGTCTGCTGCAGTGCTGCAGGAGAATCACAGTGGGCTCCGCACACCTCACTCACCCCCTCAGTCCTGGTCAAATGCGGCGGTGAGTCGCCAGAGGTGACAGGGGAAGATATTCCCTCACTGGGCGCAGATCACTCAGCCAGGGAGGCAGCGAGGGCGCCGGATCACATGTGCGCTCCCAGCTCAGGCGGCAGCCGTGAGTGACAGTTCTAATCTCCCGCCGACCGCACGGAGGTTCGGGATAGTCTTTAATGCACTGCGGTGTTCTCGCAGTGACAGGAGGGAAGGCACGGAGGAGCGGGCTCCCGGCGTCGCGGCTGTTAATCACCTCTCCCTGCTTCGGTGTCCGTCTCTCCACAACCCCGCAGCATCAGCGGATTCTCCAGATGTCACTGGCGGTCACCAGTGGGTGAATTAATGGTTGGGGCAGGTAGGGATTGTTATATGGAAGCGGGATGGGGTTGTGCTAGGCCTAAGACAGAGGGGGCCCGAGGCTCATGGGAGACCCACCTGGGATGAGCTGATGCAAGCTCTAGATGTCTTTTTTTCCGGTCTCCTGGGTCTGTGGCTGTCTTTAAAGCTACTGATGATGTTAGTGAGGCAATTTGAGGGCTCTCGTATGTTTGATGGCTGTGGATGCTGCAGGTCTATGAGGAGCTGTGTCAGATGCAGCCTCCCTAGTCAGCGGCCATCTTCAGTGGTCCTCCACACACTTATCAAACATATCCCACCCACTACCATACACTGTCAGAAGGTAGGAGATAAACATCGCTTAAACATAGTAATGCTTTAATTCCTAGTCAGTATACAATCAGAGCCTTATTTGCCAATTTTTTTGTAACTTGCTCATGTTTCTGATTCCGAAAAAAAAAAAATCTGCAATGTTTGCGCTGAATTAGAAATTGGCGAATATGTTCAGAAAAATTTTGCTCATCTCTACTAATGGATTACTATCCATTTCTACTGTGAGGTTACTTTGATATTACTAACACTGTATTTCTGTTAAAGAGATTGAAAGTGGTTGGGTGCAGTTCTTTGACATCTTAAAGAGTTGCACAAATCTTTTCAGGTGAATTGGTGGCTCTGAAGTATTTCAATTTGTGGCAAATTTATTTGCTGAAAATCTAATTTTTGGGAATTTACATTTATAAAAAACAAAAACAATTATCTCTATAATGAACCTGTCATATCTAATGTGGAATATAAGTGACTGGAGCCTTCTACATCGGGGATCATTAGGTGTGAAGGTCCTGATGCTTGCACACCTTTGTTTGTTATATTATTATTATATTAGACAACATTTGTAGTCTGCTAATATTAGCCAATTCACAAAAATGTTTCTAATAAAAATGAATCGTTATAAAATTGTTACCATTAAAGTACAAGTATGTAAAAAACTTAAAAATTGAGTGCATATTCCTGTGCTCTTGAAAGTTTGCTAGCTTGAAGAAATAATTAACATAAACCACACTCCTGCCGTTAATTTTAATTGTGTTGACAGATTATGCTCTACCCTTCCACAATGTCAAATGAATACATTAGAGCAGACATTGCCCTTTACAGAAAAGAGTGTGAGCAAAGCAACAGTATTTTAATCTGTGCAGTAACTTAAATATTTGCAATATTGAATTTATAAAAATATCCATTGTAGAAGGCCACTTTGAAGAGACTACAGTACAAAAGTATTCATGCAAGTGTATAAAAAGATTTTGTGCAAATTTAAAGCATACTTATTGTAATATCTCCTTATTGCATAAATCAATATTCCACGTAAATGCCTGAACTATATTGAAATATATCTTCATAATATTTCTGAAAAGTGACATCTTCCACTTTGCCTCGGAGTGCCTTTTGCCTGACAAGTCTCTATAAAAATGTTCAGAAATCTCTTCAGCTTTTAAAGTACTAATTTAGTGTAATATAGTAATCATCAGCCAAGAAAGATGGGGGAAAATCACGATAGCTTCATTTTCTATCCCTATGACTATGAGAATGGATGTTATTATAATGGAAGGGAAAAGAAGTTGGAGACTTGTAATTGGTTCAGGGCACATAACACAACAATAATCACACATTAAAAAGAGCCCACTTATCGACCAAAGAAAAAGAGAAAATTACTGAATGTTTTTTCAGTTCTGTCACATTGGTGGTAAACAATCTCACTATCTCCAGCATTACTGTTTTTTTTTATTCAGGCATTTTGCTAAATATTCTAAGATATTCTAAGATATTGATATTTCAACTACACATACAGGATACACCTAGTTCAAACCATCTATAATTGGATGTAGAAGGGTTAGGCTAGCTCCATACCAAAGTTTATCACATCAGGTTCTGTCCGGTTTGAAATGGAGAGGACCTGATCCGGTTTTGCCTCCTATATATCCCTATGTTGTTGTATTGGTCATATTTGGCCATCAGGTTATGTGTATTTGTGGCGCCCCACTATGTAGGTGCCACAAAAGGGGTACTACACCCATAAAAGCGGTGTTGTCGCCCCACTGCAAGTGGACTTATGGCATGTAGGTGGAACCCTAGAACTCACACCCCACACTAGTCAGCAGGTGGGAGGGACCCCGGGAGGGTATATAGTCACCTCCAGGGGGCACTAGAGCTAGTCTAGGACTCGGGGAGTTAAAAGTCTAGAGGAGTCTAGAGTAGACCAGTGAGAGTCGAGTAGAAAAGAACCAGGCAGTCGGCCTGGAGGGAGAAAGGAGGGTCTCCTTGGCTGAAGGACCCACGGAACAGAGAGAAGTACAGATCCCAGAAACAGAGCGAAAGGAGAAAGTAACTCAAGACGGGAGTTCACTCAATGTGGGGAGCAAGAAGTAACCAGAGAGTTTGGCCCAGGAAAGAAACCGGGTAACGGACCCCGCACCTGTGAGAACCTACAAGCCTCACAGCAATCAGAAGACCGGGGATGACTTCAGACACGACCCCGACTGCCAAAGAGCCCAGAAAGAGGGGAACCAGAAACAGCAGGCCATTGCAGTGTCCAGAGAAGGTTCACCTGACGGGTACAAGGGAGAGGAGAACAAGGAACAGCATGAGGTCAGATTAGTGTTCATGAGATCAGACTTCACAGCCACTGGGAGGCAAGGGAAAGAAAGAACAAGAACGGCACACAGTGAGTGATCCATCTATCAGCCAGAAATTCCACTCGCAGCACCAAAGCATTTGTCGCTGTGACATCTTACTGAACTGTGAACTGTGATGACTTTGCAAACGTTCCAGTAAAGTACCCGGTGAAGTAACTTGTCGACTCTGCTGCATCCTTTCTTACATGAACTGTTTTCTTACAGAATCGCTGCCCTGGCGGTCCAGTCCTGCCTGCGGAGGACTATATCATCATTGCCGCAATACCATCGACCACCAGAGGACTGTAGCGGCACTGGTGAGCATCACCAGGTACTGCAGGTGGCGTCACAAACGTATATACTTTTTTTTTCTTTTATTTTAACCTTTGACTACCAGGGCCACAGCCTCGGGCAGCCACCCGTGACATCCCAGACCGAGCCTGAGAGCTGAGTACCCTGCCCTGGGTGCGTCATATTCTGTGCCTGATCCAATTTTGTCCGATTTTTCATCATGCACAAAATTGAAGACTGCAGCGATTTCAGACTCTGGTGAAAATATTGACAAAATCGGACAGTCCGGATCCGTGAAAAAATAAGATCGTTTCCCATATCTGATTTTTTTCACAGAACATGCTGAGAAATCCTACAGCCCAAATTTCAGCACCATGGACAGCAGTGTTTCATGCACAGGCTGCGTATCCAGCACCATGGACAGCAGTATTTCATGCACAGGCTGTGAATTCAGCACCAAGGACAGCAGCAGAAAACTAATCCTGCAAAAAACAGGATCCAGGACCATATTTGGCCACACTTTGTGCACATTTTGTCCTGTCAAGTTCTGTCTGGTGGATCCTGCAGAAAACAGGGCTCACCTTGACAGCAATAAATTGACGTGTGAAGCTAGCCTTATCAGTTAACAATAGAGATAGGAGGAGAAATCTGAGGGCCTTGTCACATCTGCATTTCTATTGCGTATGGGTTGCAATGCATGTTTGACGTTACATGCAACATTTTGGGCTTCGTTTGCAAAAACGCATGTGTTTTGCATTTCCTGAAAATGACAGAAAAATATATTGCAATCTGAGAGTCCTCAGTGGTTGATACCTTTTAATGGCTAACTGAAAAGATGGTAAACATAGCAAGCTTTTGGGACACTGTGGCCCCTTCTTCAGGCTTCAGTTAGCCATTAAAAGGTATCAACCACTGAGGACTCTCAGATTGCAATATATTTGTCTATCTACTGGTTAACACGGTATAAATATTCTTTACCTGAAAATGACATGCATTTTTGCATGTTTTCGTTGCGTTTTGCATTGAAACCAATAGGTGCGTTAATGCATGCTTTTCTATGCATTTTTGCAGTGCAAAAACACATAGGAACAGAAACGCAAACCCCCTTAGGCTGGAATCACACTCTCCGTGTGATATACGACTAAGTCGGATGTGTAACATATGAGTAACTGGAATCGCTCTCCCTTGTTGTTAGGACGGAAGTGTGGAGCTGCTTAGAAAAACAAGCAGCTGATGCTCCCGTCCAGTAAGGGAAGAGCGATTCCAAGTTACTCATCCGTGACATGTCCGACTAAGGCTAGGGTCACACTTAGTTGCATTTTTTAAAGTTGTTCTTGACAGCCTGCAATTTTGGGCTTCATTTTTGCTGTTAGGTCAGGAGCAGCCTTAAAAAATGCATGCAAAAATGCATGGTACCATTTAGTGCCAGGCATTTTTTCATGCATGATCTATAGGGGCCCCACGATAAAAAAAAATGCATGCGTTTTTGGAAAAGCACCAAAAAACGTCTCAAGAGACTTTTTTGGTGCTGAGCCAAAAACGCATCTCAAAATCGCATGGCACTTTAGCCATGCGTTTTTGGTATTGGGGCATGCGTTTTTTGTATTGGGGTCTATGGATACGTTTTTGCATGCATTTTTCACACAATCCAAGTGTGAAAATCGCTTGGAAAATCGCATCCAGCCCTCAAGTGTGAAACTAGCCTTAGTCGTATATCACACAGATAGTGTGATTCCAGCCTTAGATGTGAATTGGGCCGGAATTCACTTTGAGCTACATAATATGAAATTTACAGGTCCTGGAAAATTCCAACAATTTGCAACTTTAATTTATGAGGATGGCAAAAAAAAAAATTCTTGGCACCATTTTATATAAACTGAAGATTGCATTAGCCAGAGTGATTACTCGTGATTTCAAACAGGTTTCATCATAATGCCTATCACATGACAAGATCAAGCATAGCTCTAGACTTTGGGGTTTTATCATGAGGAATAGTAAAATGAAGGCAGAGAAAACAGGGGCCAATATAGAATTTTACAGCACATGGATGGGAGGTCAGAGCACTCAACCCTTTATTGCAGACAGGAGTTATATAGGCCTAAACCAGTGTAAATGCAAGTGGTAGTCTGAGGCTAAGGCTAGGGTCACACTTATCATGTCACATAGGCTAGGGTCACACTTTGAAGTGTAATTGCGTTTACCGCATCCACATCTGGATTACCTTCACACACATTTTAGGAACAAAATTTGTTCCTAAGCCGGAATCCGGCAACCGGATTGGTCTGAATTTGCAAACAGGTTGCCCGATACTTTGTATCTCTGCTGCCGCAGGGATGAACAAAGGGTTAACATTGTTAAAAGATGTGGGCAGCATGTCTGTAGGGGGTGCCCAACTCCCCTAGAGACATGCTGACCACATAGGTCGGCATAGGAAGGGTTAATAACATTTATTTTACAGGCGGCTATTGCGGCTTTTAATTAAACTGTTTGGTGGGTGTTGCTCGCTTAGGCTAGGGTCACACTTAAAAATAGAATTGCGTTCACTGCATCCAGATCCAGATGCAGTGAACGCAATTATCTTCAGACAAGCCGCAATCCCTTAACCGGATTGCTGAAGCCGCAATCCGGTAACCGGTTTGCCCTGGATGTGTAATCCGGAGCAATCCGGTTAGCGGATTTTTAAAAGCTCAAAACCGCATCAGGTTTTAAAAAAAAACCTGAAATGTGACCCTAGCCTTATACAGCAGCAGCACCACCATATAATTACTGTTTAAGCTTTCAGGACCTTGAAGAGCAGCAGATACAGTACGTACCATGCTTACTGCATCTGCTTCACTGACATGAGCCGCCGCCGAACATTTAGTTTAAAGAGGACCTGTCACCAAAGCAGGCATGGTGATCTAATTACAGCACTGGATACAGCATGTCTGCAGCATGCAGGCAAGGGGTCCATAAGCACTTGAGCAGCCCTGTACCCCGAGATAATACAGTTAGAAAACTTACATGCTACAGCCACTAAGGAGGTGGCTAGGGGCTGCAGCCAAGGGCAGATTCACACCCCATGCCTGTGTAATCTGCTCACTGCTGCCAATCATTCTCTCCCTGTCTGCAGCATTTAAACAGAGTTTTTTTTTCTCTCAGGGGGCGGAGCTACACGGGAGAGAAAAAAAAACTCAGTTTAAATGCTGAAGACAGGGAGAGAATGATTGGCAGCAGTGGGCAGATTACACAGGCAGGGGGTGTGAATCTGCCCTTGGCTGCAGCCCCTAGCCACCTCCTTAGTGGCTGTAGCATGTAAGTTTTCTAACTGTATTATCTCGGGGTACAGGGCTGCTCAAGTGCTTATGGACCCCTTGTCTGCATGCTGCAGACATGCTGTATCCAGTGCTGTAATTAGATCACCATGCCTGCTTTGGTGACAAGTCCTCTTTAATTAAAAGTTGGCAACAGCCGCCGCCTGTAAAATAAATGTGATTAACCCTTCCTATGCCGACCTATGTGGTCAGCATGTCTGTAGGGAGGGTGGGCACCCTCTACAGACATGTTGCCCTCATCCATTAATAACATTTAACTCTTTGCTCATCCCTGCTGCAGCAGAGATGAACAAAGCATTAAATAATAAGAATCCATGTGAGCAACATGTCTCTAGGGGGTGCCCACCTCCCCTAGAGGACGGCATGTCAGAGGTTAATTTTATAGTTAACCCATTAGCCAATATTGTCGGCTTTTAACTGTAATTTCTATTTACAGCCATCGGCTTCTGCATCAGGAGCAGTATCCTATGCAAATTGCGTAAGCATCACAGTCAGCTCCTCATTGAGGATGATGTTCTGTAAAAAGCTTACGCAAATTGCGTAGGTTACTGGTTCTGATGCAGGGGCTGGCGGATTTTAATAGAAAGAATAGATGAAAGCCGACAATAGCGGCTAAGGGGTTAACAGTTAAATTAACCCCTGACATGCCATCCTGTGTGGACAGCATGTCTCTAGGGGGGTGGACACCCTCTAGAGACATGTTGCCCACATTGAATATTAATAATTAACCCTTTGCTTATCTGAACAAAGCCGCCGGCTGCCGCAGGCATTCACATATGCCTTACGGCAGCCGCATGGACTCCCATAGGAACCCATTATAACAAAAAGGCTGGTATATCGCTGTGAAAACTGCAGCCTGAATGATTTTTCATGCAGGCTGCAAATCCGTAGTCGGTAACCAGATTGCATGTAGTGCAATACGGTTATTATAATGGGCTCCTATGGGCAGCGGCTCCTTATCCGGTTTTGAGCTTTTTGACAGCTCAAAACCGGATCAGCACTCCAAAATTTGGCCACAAGTGTGACCCCAGTATTGCATTTGACGGATGCCATTACTGCAGAGGCAAGCCTGCAGTAACGGCCACGCGTAACATCAGGGGCTGAGAGCAAACGCCGCTCCATAGTAACCCAATGTTTACCATTGATGCAGCCACACAGGAGCCCCAGGAACTGCGCTTTAGCAGAGCACACAGGAAAACGTGGTCTGCAGCATTTCCTGTGCGCTGTTGTAAAGCACACTCCCAGCAGCTTTGTGTGTGCTTGGTTGTCAAGGTAAGCATCGGGTAACTAACGGCAGCGTTCTCTGGCAGCGCATAGCGTTAATGCTATGCGCTGCAGGGAAAAGTTTTATGCTCAATCCATTAGGCTAGGGTCACAACACAAGTGTGACCCTAGCCTAAGGTTATGTGCACACCTAGAGTTTTTGTTGCATTTATTATGCATTTTTATTTGCAGTTTTTAATCATTTCTTCAAGTGAAACTGCATCCCTGTAAAGTCTATGAGTAAGTTCACATTTAAGGGGGGTTGCGTTTGTGTTCCTATGCGTTTTTGCTCGGCAAAAGGCTTTTTCCTTGATTGTGAGATGGACAAGACTTTTTTGTATGCTTTTATTTAAGACAAAAGAAATAGCTTTACATTTCAGAAATTTTTCATGCAAATGTCTACCTCAAAAAGTGTGCATTTTGTTAAAAATATTAATATTAATATTTTCACAGACCTACTTGCTGTAATAGTCCAATGTTAGATCCATATACGTCACCAAAATTTAGCGTTGACTTGCATGTGCTTGCTTTTGGGACATTAACCCAGAGGTCCCCAATGTCAGTCCTCGAGGGCCGAACCAGTGCAGGTTTTCAGGATCTCCTTAGTATTGCACAGCAGGCAATGATTCCATTCCCTGTGCAATAGTAAGGAAATCCTGAAAACCTGCACTGGTTCGGCCCTCGAGGACTGACATTGGGGACCTCTGCATTAACCTATCTATCTTTTTATGTCTCTTCCTTTTTGATAAAGGTCCAGATGTGCCATTACTATTTTTGCACACATTTCACTTTGGCCCAGTTCACATCTAAGGCTGGGCTGAATTTGCCAGCGTTTGCTTTTGTATGCGTTTTTACTGGTAAAAACGCATCCAAATGCATGCGTTAATGTACCCATAGGCTGCAATGCAAAACACATTGCAAACGCATGCAAAAATGCATTTCATTTTGCAAAAACAAAAAAACGTATGTGTTTTTGTAAAGGCAGCCCTAGACGCAACAGCCCATGTTTTTTGGCTGCATTTGCAAAAACGCATGCATTTTGCATTTTTGCAAAATGACATGGGTTTTTACATGTGCTTGCAATGCATTTTGCATTGCAGCCTATGGGTGCGTTAATGCATGCATTTGGATGTGTTTTTAGCGGTAAAAAATGCATACAAAGGCAAATGCAGGCAAACGCAGCCAAAATGCAGATGTGAAAAAGCCCTTTTTCGATGACTGTTTTTATAGTCAAATTTAATACACATACACCCAATGAAAATATATGCTGTTAGTGCTTAATTCTTTGTGTGTTTTGCAAACGCAGCCAAAAATGTGGGCTGTCGCATCTAGGACTGCGTTTGCAAAAACACATGCGTTTTTGCGATTCGAAAATGCACATGCATTTTTGCATGCATTTCCATTGAAATCAATAGGGGGAAAGACACAAGCATTTGGATGCGTTTTTAGCAGTAAAAACGCATAGAAACGCTAATGAAGCAAAACGCAGACCAGGCCTAGATGTGAAAAGGGCTTATGTTGCAATTTGGTCAAAACAGGGTAAATTTAAACAACAACAATTTTATATATACATAAAATAAAAAAAGGGTTATGTTTTGCAATTATTTTACTAATCCAATGTAACAACTATATGTGCCACAAAAAAACAGCTAATTGTTGATTTCCAAGTGTGTAACTACAAAGCATTCATGATGTTTTGATGAGGGTGGTAAAAAGGATTATGTAAGGCTAGGGCCACATCTACGGCAGGGCTATGCAGATCCTGATCCGGATTTGAGCAGTAAAAATGTTCAAAACCGGATCAGGAACCGCGGCACATAGGAGCCCATTATAACAACCGGATTGCAGTACATGCAATCAAGTTATTGCATCCGGATCTGCAGCCTGTGTGAAAAATCATGCAGGCTGCAGTTTTTAGAGCGGTATCCCTGCCGCAGCAGATTTGTTACAATGGGCTCCCAAGGGAGCCCATGCGGCTGCCGCGAGGCATATGTGAATGCCTGCGGCAGCCAACGGCTTTGTTCCTCCCTGCGGCAGCAGGGAAGAACAAGGTTAAATAATAAGATTGCATGTGGGCAACATGTCTCTAGGGGTGTCCACCCCCTCTAGAGACATGCTGTCCACTGAGGACGGCATGTCAGGGGTTAACTTAGCTGTTAACTCCAGCGCCGCTATTGTCAGCTTTCATTCACTCATTTTATTACAAGCTGCCGGCTCCCAGCATCAGGACCACTATGCTACACACTTTGCGTTAGCATTTTACTGTACAGCATCCTCATTGAGAATGATAAATATGATAAACTATGAAATCCCAGCTTTCTGTATACCTTCACCCTTAGGTATCACAGGTGAGAGATGTTGCCGTCATGTTTCTTATTATGAATTTACTGGTTCATACTGCTTCCAGAGACAAGTTATTAATTTGAGGTTGATAGGCATATCACAAAGTTTCAGAGAAAATATGTATATGTTCCTTCCAATATCCTAAGGATGAAAATATGTTCCCATATTTTTGGGAGCTACGTAAACCCAACATGTATACTTTTCCATTGGAATCTACATATCTGATTATTTTCTTTGATGGACAGGCCCTCAGCAGGGCTTCCACCATGTCAGAGTCAAATTGTCTCAGGTACTTAACCCCTTTATGACCTTTGATTGCAGTTGTTGCTGTTAAGGGTGGCCCAACCAGATAATTAGGATGCACGTTTTCACACAGGGCCCTGTCGGTTTTGATTTCTTTTTCCCTTAATAATGAATAACTTACGGTAATTTATAAATTGTATTTTGTGTTTATATGTGTTATATTTGTCTAATATTTAAATTTACTTGGTGATCTGAAACATTTAGGCTTGAAAAACATGAAAAAAAAGAAATCAGGAAGGGGGCCAACACTTTATCATACACTTGTTCCTGTATTGTCCACCAGCATCTGGCGATTGAGAGGAGTCCCTTAGCTGGGGTCCTCGGGGACACGCACGCTATCTTATTCTATTTTACTGGTGGGGCGACTGTGTGAGGATTGGTGCCCATCACATCATTATAACATCTGCTGCATTTTTAATATCTTAGCCAGCGATTCTTCCTGATAATTCTGCCATTAATGCTACTGTGGAATGCGACACTTTGTGTAGTGAACTGGATTTCCTGATGACTGTGTATTTAATCATATTCTATTCTGATAGACAGTGTCTGAAATTGGAGACCTGGAGTTCTCCTACAGTGGTGCCTGTCAGCATTCATCCTTCATTGGCAAGTTTACACCTCTTCTAGCAGCTGTGCCTGTAATTTGAGACAACAGCACTCACTCTGATGGACAGTGCTTGTTGTCTGGGTGATGGATGTGGTTTTGCAGTGATTTTCAGCACTCTTATTAACCCTTTGGCAGCTGTGTTTATCAGACCGCCCGTTGCTGGATGGTAAAGTCTGCTCCTGGACTCCTTTGGACCAACTCTGCCTGCAACATTCCTTAGAACATTTGTTGAGTTCAACAGTGGGGAGTGTTCTTTTTACCATTTAAATTGCATTATTATATTGGTGTTCCCTGCTAACAATACAACACCCAAAACTGTGTCTTGGATATTCTAGATTTGGCATTGGATGTGATAGCCTGCTATGAATCATCACCATCACCGTATATCTTCATTTACAGCATAATTCTACTGTGCCATTATAACCTGCTCATTCTACAACACTCTCTGGTTTTATACTTCCTTTGAATGCTCCAACCCCTTTTAGTCCATTTGGTTATTTGATAACTATCTGGTGTCCTTTCCTCCACTATTTCTGGATATATTGACTATTACACTTTTTGGAGGGTCTCCTACTCTTCTCTTCCCAAATTATTAGATACAACCTGAGCTGGACATTAAAGATTTGTACATCTCATACAGTTGTTGAAATTTCTACCCTGCAACATTTGGAAGAAGAGTTTGAACTTTCAACCCCTGGACTGCTGCAATCGGGACCGGCCTCTCATTGATGCCTTTTATTAGGTTCTGTATTGTATCTGTCTTCTCTTCATCTTTCTCTTTATTTAACCCTTTCCTCTTCTTTGAGCTAATTCATACAACTGTTCTTCATTAAATACCTAATGCTTATATTGTTAAATAACCTGCCATTGTTTAGCATATAATATTCCTTGTGTGTGAAGAGAAGGTTGGAATGTACTTAGGAGTTTGCATTCTAATTGTACTTTGCTCATACAATTGTATATATCTGTTTGCCTCCACTTGCAAAGATTTCTAATACTGCTTGTTTTATTAGGACGTTTGGTGTAAATTCTACCTAATACCTGCACAGGAAACTAGAGGTAATACTTATTTTCATTTATATCTATTAAGTTATTGGATGATATCTAGCAAAAATTTCTATTTTCAACTGTTACTTGCATTTATTTCATTGGTTGGCTCTACCCTTTTGTGACCGATCAGTGGTGTGTATTATTAAGCATTCTAATATTTGAGCAGATTCACCAGTGTCCATGGCATCCCACAGACTTAGAGCCGAAAAAACCAAACCTTCTTACAAAGACTCTGCTCAGTCAACAACTGTACATAGGGATAGATCCAGATCCCCCACTAAGAATCCTGACAACGAGTCATGATCTAAAAATCGGAGTACAATATTTGATGACTCAGTGTCTTCTGAGTTTGACTCCCAGCAACATAAACGGGACAAAAGAAAAGAGTCAGCCTCCAGATCACAGGCTGCTCAGAAACCGACAGTGCAGGAAAACACTGACTCTGATGACGACTTGTCACCTATAACTAGTCCCCCTAAACAATGGATGAGGACAGACAGCCCCACTTACTCAGATACTGCCGACCCATTGCAAAATTTAGATTGGACTAAGCCAATTGACCAATCTTTGTTTAAGGTGATATTTTCTGCTTTCAGACAGTCACTACGTATCGACTTTGACTCTAGATATGATAAACTACAAAAGCAAATTGACTCACTTACTCATAAAACTGAAAAAAATGAGTCAGAGATCTTTGATTTAGAGAAAAAAAATAGCAAACTAGAAAAAAAGCATCGCCTCCTCAAAGAGGAATTTAGAATAGTTAAAAACAAGCTCACCGACCTGGAGGACAGGGGTAGACGACAGAATTTAAAATTTAGAGCCATACCAGAGACTTGCCCCATATATCCAGAAACTGGTTAAAACTGCGATCCCAGCTCTTTCTGACTTAGAGGTCCTATTAGATAGGACACATCGCCTGCCCAAACCCAAGCATCTAAAGCCTGATGTCCCAAGGGATGTGATTACTAAGTTCCACTTTTATGAAACCAAAGAAAAGCTGATGGAATATCTTAGGCATAAGAAGTCCCTCCCCAAACCGTATGATTCCATCAAGGTCTTTGCTGATTTGTCGAGGGAGACAATGTCCCAACGTAAAAACCTAATCAAGGTCACGTATGTTTTGCGTAATAATCACATCCCTTACAAATGGGGTTTCAATCCTACAAAGGTCCTGTTTTACCACCAAGGGAATAATTACAGTATTTCTGACACTGCAGATGGGGGGAAACTCTTCAGGGAACTAGGTATTAACATTACCTGACGTTTTAAGTCTGTACACTTACTTGGCTGAGGCATTAGGCTGTAACTTTAGTCCCATCTAGGAGGTTGCCATCGTACTGTTTAGTCCCTCCTTGTTTGGAACTCTGAATTTTGTTTCGTTAATTGGATTTGTACCTGCACTGAGGTCTACTTCTGCTGTTTAGTTAAGTTTGTGTTTCTTTTTTTTTTTAATTTCCTGCCTGTATATAAGGTTATAGACTTAATTTGATCTATACTGTTTTTCTGAACACTCTACAGTTAACTTTGAGAGATGACATGTGAAGATGTATTAGATTGTCATATTTCACCAAATATTGAGCCTTTATCATTTCTTGTCCAAATTAGTCACGTCCCTTAGATTTTTCACTCATAACGTCAATGGTCTTAACACTCCACAACATCGCTTCTTTGCCTGGAAGATAATAAAGAACCATAAGGTTGATATTGTAGCTCTCCAGGATACAAAAATTTGTTCTGTTAAATCTCCCCGAATTACCAATAGAGATTTCCAGAATATAATCCTTGCTAATAACTCTAAAAAAAAGTGGGGTGTTGCCCTGTTAATCAAAAATTCGGTTTTGTTTGAACTTATTTCAAGTTATAAAGACCCAGATGGGAGGTATATTATTTTAATCTGCAAACTTAATCACCAAATTTTCACTTTAGCAAATGTTTATGTACCCAACCAAGGCCAAATATCGTTCTTGAACAAAATAATGCATATTATTACTCAAAATAAACAAGGCGACTTAATCCTTTTTGGAGATTTTAACATTGTTCCAAATCCCTCCCTGGATTCCTCTAACAAGTCTAGTCGTCAATCCTCCTCACTTGACCCATGGTTGCTTAAATCGGATTTATATGACGTTTTTAGATGTCTCCACACGTCCTCCCTAGAATTTACGCATTACTCTGGAACCCACAATTCCCACACTAGGATTGATTTAGTTCTTACAAGTATATTTTCACACCCTAAATTTAAAACTATTCTAATGGCTCCCAAAGTATGGTCAGATCCCTCCCTGTAATATTTGAAGTATCAAATCCCCAAAATACCTCGGTAGAGAAACTCTGGCGCAATAACAGCTTCCTTTATAACCATCCTGTTTACAGAAGAGAAATCGACAAAACCATCCAGAATTATTTCACTGAGAATGACACTGAAGATATCTCAGACTTTACACTTTGGTAGGCCTTCAAGGCAGTACTTAAAGGCAAACTCATACAATTAAACTCGCAGCTCAACAAATATAATAGAGAAAAAACTAAAAATTTGTTAATGAAATTCATGCTTTAGAGTACAAACAAATCTCCAACCCTTCCTTTGACTATTCGAAACATATCCTTAAATTGAGAACAAATCTCAAATCTCTCCTCACCACCGACTATGACAAATTTGTACAGACTAATAAATCTAGGTACTATTTCTCTGCTGATAAACCATCAAAACTGCTTGCAGCTAAAATTAGACATTATAAAACTAAATCACGTATTAGTGAGATTAGGGACCCCCTAGGCCATTCCTATAAACACCCTAAAGATATAATTAGAGTATTTGCAAACTTTTATAACTCTCTCTATAATTTGAAAGATAACCCAAGCTTTTCTAAACCCTCTGACTCTGAAATTAATAATTATATGCACAAATTACATTTACCCACACTAATTGACCAAGACCTACTAGATTTGAACCTACCATACTCTCAGAAAGAGATTTTAGGGGTAATTAAAAGTCTTAAACTGGGCAAATCACTAGGCCCTGATGGACTACAGAACGAACTGTATAAAACTTTTGAAACTAATTTACTTCCCTACCTCACCAAATTAGCAAATTACATGACACAACAATCCTTTCTTCCTCAGGAAATGCTTGAGGCAATTATCACTATCATCCCAAAAGAAAAAGGTGACCCATTGGACACGAAGAACTATAGGCCCATATCCCTCCTAAATTCGGACACAAACATTTTAGCAAAGTTGGCCGCGGACAGATTAAAAATCCATATAGGTAAATTAGTGCATGAGGATCAATCGGGATTTATCCCTGGCAGAACTACTGCCGATGCCACTAGAAGAGCGGTCAATCTGATTACCCTTGTTGAGCGTACTAATCTTCCATCAGCCTTCCTTGCACTGGATGCAGAGAAGGCTTTTGACAGGGTCTATTGGCCATTCCTGTTTAGCACACTACAAAAATTTGGCCTTAAGGGTAATATTCTCAACCTAATTAAGTCAATGTATTCTGCTCAATCAGCTTGTGCCTATTCTAATAGTTCTCTGTCACAAAGATTTTCCCTGTCTAATGGCACTAGACAGGAGAGCCCTCTCTCCCAATTCTTTTTGCTCTGTTTATAGAACCATTTGCCTCTTCCATTAGAGACAACATTAACATTAATGGCATCCCTGTTAATACTGCACAAACTAAAATAGCCCTATTTGCGGATGATATTTTACTCACCATCTCAAATTCCCTTAAATCCCTCAGACATATTACCACCACAATTGCAGAATTCTCGCGTCTATCATTATATAAAGTTAACAAATCTAAATCCCAAAAAATTGACTTCAATATAGAAACCACATTCCTACACTACCTTAAAAAAGAATTTGAATACATATAGGAGGAGAAGAAAATTACATATTTAGGTATTAAGTTGACTAAACCTTCTTCAGATTTAGTTTCAGAAAATTTGACTACTCTATTCTATGCCTTTCATTTAGATTATATTCGTCTAGCTAAGCTAGAAATCTCATGGTTAGGTCGAATTGAAGCGTTCAAGATGCTCTTACTCCCTAAATTTATTTATGTTATAAGATCACTTGCCATTTTTAAACCAAAACGATGGCTTCAGAAACTACAGTCTCAACTTATGAAATATATTTGGAATCATAAAAAGGCAAGAATTCCTAGCTCCTCATTATCGAAGTATAAGAAGATGGAGGGACTGGATGTTCCCAATTTATATAACTATTATTTGGCACTCCACATTAAAGCTCTCTCAGGAATGGTTACTTGAATCTAATAACACATCCTGGATCAACATAGAAAGGTCAGCTGCTAAAACTGAACAATTACGGCCCCTATTTCTCACTCACCTTATTGAGCCCTTTAGGCCCCCTCCAAACTACCCCACCCTTAAAGCCGCTATTATGGCCTGGAGAGACCTGGTGTACAAATCTGCTACACACTCCCCTCTAATTACAATTAAAAATATTCTTTAGGCTGTTCAAGAAATTTTAATTACTAACCTTGACCTGTCGACCTGGCTAGCTAAAAACATAAATACTGTTAATGACCTCATTTCTGATGGTACCCTGTTACCCTTTTACATACTACAAACCAGATACTCTCTCTCTCAAGAGATGAAAGGACGAACTGGAGGCTTATTTCTAATTTTTTAGCGAAATTTTCCTCAAGCTTGCTATTCCCCAAATAGTCGTACAATTACTAAATAATCCAGGGAAATTATCTATCTGGAAGACAAATGTATTGTATAAGGTTTTCAATGAGGAAGTGAATCTGCCGAACCACCCCTTTTTTGAATCTTGGGAGAAAGAACTTATCATTAATATAGATCTAGAAAGAATGAGTAAGGCTGCATTCACACATTGAGTATTTTGTCGCGCTTTTTTACGCGTGCTTTTCAAAATACGCAATGTGTTTTGTGTCTGCCAGCAAAGTGAATGGGAAATTCACTTTGCCATGCAGACAGTGCGTAGAAATACGCAGTGCTTTTTTGGGAGAAAGCGCAGCTGCGTAAAGAATTGACATGTGAATTCTTTACGCAGGTGCGCCTGCGTTTTCTCCCTCTGATGTCACAGAGGGGAGGAAGAATCCTGCTTCCTCCTCCCCTCTGTGACAGCTGTGACCACCCATTATATTTCGCAGTGTATTAATATACACTGCGAAATCTAAATTGAACAAAGGCAAGGTATGAAAAATAATAAAGAATGAATACTTTACCTGTCCGACGCCTTTTTCCGGTGTCCGGTGCCAGGAGATCTGTTTCCTGCAAGATCCGGTGGTGACATCAGAGGGGCGTTCCCGGCGCTGATTGGCTGTTCCTGGTCATGTATCACATGACTGCGAGCGCCCAATCAGCGCTGGGAACGCCCCTCTGACGTCACCGCAGGTCCTGGCAGAAGACACCTCGCTAGGGCTAATTACCGGACACCGGGAAAAGGCATCGGACAGGTAAAGTATTCATTCTTTTTTATTTTTCATACACTTGCCTTTATTTAATTTAGATTTCGCAGTGTATATTAATACACTGCAAAACTAATGGGGCTGTCACAGAGGGGAGGAGGAAGCAGGATTCTTCATCCCCTCTGTGACATCACTGCACTTTCTTGGGTAAAGAAAGCGCAATGTGTGAAAGCCCCTGCGTATTTAGTTGCACTTTTTTGCACGGCTGAAAAACGCAGCAAAAAAGCGCAACAAAATATGCAATGTGTGAACGCAGCCTAAGACTTTAAACATAACATATTATCATACAGCTTTGACGACAATGCATGAGTCATACTTTAAACTTCTTTCACGGTTGTATTGGACTCCGATAAAGCTACATCGCAGAAACCCCACCAATTCTCCTTATTGCTGGAGGCAATGCAATCTTCCAGGCACACTAGCCGACCTGTTCTGGGGATGTTCTAAACTGCCTAAATTTTGGATAGATACTAAAATTTTACTATCAGATGTCACAGGAATCACTATAGTTATTACTCCACAATTAGCCCTTCTATCAATTGGAATAGAGGACTTCCCAAAGCATTAACGATTTATCAGTTCACATATTTTAGTGACTGCTAGACTCATCATTGCTACGAGATGGGCCAAACCTGATCCACCTACTATAGATGTTCTTATAGACCGAATTACCCAACATAGTGTATATGAGCGCATTGTAGCAATTAAAAGCAATTCTTTTTCAAAATACCTAGATCATTGGACCCCCTGGATATCTATATATTCTCAACTACTCTTAATTAAGGCCAATTGACATTTTATATACCATCACGGTTTACCAGTTGTTTACCCTTTCCTTTTCGCTTAAATGGTAATACATTACTATCTTTGGCTCAAATAAAATCTAATTCTTTATGAATCTTCTACCTTTTTTTTGACACATTTGGTGTATATTTTCTTTAGCAAACTTACAGTTTTTGTTTTCACATGTTTTATATCTGGATTTATAGCTTTGGTACTTATCTATATATCTACATCTGATATTCGACTATATTGTATTATACAGTGATTCCAAACCTTTTTGTCTATAATGTGAAGATTGTTTGTTTTTCCTTCCCCCTTTTTCTTACTTCTGTACCCTTTTCCTTCCCTCCATGGTTATTTCAAAAACGTTTTCAATAAAAATATCTTGAAACAGATTCAACCAAATGCAGGTTGATTAAACAGTGCTTACACATTACAGGTGGACAAAACCTTACTCCTTAAGTAATACAGAATTTTTTAAAGGCAAAGAAGTGAAATATTCTGCAATGTCCAAGTAAATTACCATATCTCCTCTCCATCGAGCATGCATTTTACATGTTTGAGACACAACTTTAGGCAGAAAGAATCATAAGTAAGCAACAACTGAAGTCAGCTGAAGCAAAGGCCTTGCAATATGTTGTAAAGACAGAAACCCAATGTTTGCTGATGTCCATTGCTTACAGATTATAGGCAGTCATTCCCTCCAAAGGATTCTCTGCAACAAAGCATTAAAAATGAACATTTACTTAATGGTAAAGTAAATTTTTCAAGTGCTGTTGAGCCCCTGAATTGAGGAGGCTTTGTATATAAATGACTGCAATTTCTTAAGTTTTTACATGATATTTTTTGTTCAACCCTTTTAATTACACCTGAAAGTCTACACTTCAGTTATACCTCATATGTTTCATTGTAAATAAAAGATAGTGGAATGCAAATCACCTGTCCAAATATTCATGGATAACTGTATATTGCTGAAATGTGAACTTTAAAATTACCTCTCTAATCTTAAACACCTAAAGGGTTTGTTCATTTTAGTTTCTAAATCACATGAGTGCAGTGTACAAAAATCTCACATTGCGCACAAACTAATGTGCCATATTTTTTGGATCATAAGATACACTTTTTTCCTTCAAACATTTGGGGTAAAGGGGCACCTTATAGTCTGGTTGTACTGCTTTGCTGTGCTGTGCTGGGGGGTGGCGGCTTTGATGTGAGTTACCAGAGGCTGGAGGAAGCAGCAGCTGGTAATCACGTTGGCCTGCTGTATAAGCTAATGTAAAATTCACTGCACTCCCCCCCTCACCCCGCCCATCAACTTTTAGTACTCAAGTTGTCACTAAGAGGTGGGTGGGATGATTGGCGGGGGAGAGGTGAATATTAAATTAACTTAGATAGCTGTGACTGTGATCACCCTGCAGCCACAGCGATCAAGTGTGTGGATATTCACTGCTTCCCACACATCATCATTCGCATGTCAAGCAATCAATTAATATCCTGGACTTTTATACACACCATCACTCCCACTGCAGCAGTGACTTCCTCCTGTTTTCTGCTGAACGCTAATCAGTAAGTGGAGGGGCAATGATGGCACCACCGTATGCGGCGTTCGCATAGGAATTAGGGGTCGGCTTGAGAAGACAGCAGGATGTACTGTATCTGCTGCCGAGGGAGCGATGATAAGTATAAGCATTTACTTTTTTAAGTGGAAGCTGTTATGAGGGCAATATATACAAGTTTGAGGGGTAAATACTAGGATGGGGGATCATGTACCTGAATGGGGGACCACATACCTGGATGCTGTATCATATAATAAGATGGGGTGTCATGAACCAGGATGGGGGATCCTATACTAGGATGGTGTATCATATACCACAATGGTGGTCATGTACCAGGATGTGAAATCATGTACTAGGTTGGAGTGAATCATGTGCCATCTCTCTATACACTGCCCATATTGGTAAAATCATCAGCAGATTAGTCATTCAATATCATCTCTATGCTGATGACAACCATTTATACATTTCATTCCCTGACATCACCCCCATATTAATACAGAATAGCAAGGACGGTCTGTATGCTGTCTCTCACACCGCGTCTCCAAAACTGAATTTCTCATTTTTCAATCCTCTATTTATATACCAGGATGGGTGAATATAAATCAGGATGGGGCCATGTACTTGGATGCGAGTAACATGTTCCAGGATGAGGGATCATGTACCAATATGGTGTATCATATACCTGGATGGGGATCTTGCACCAGGATGGGGGATCACATACCAGAATGGAAGATCATGTACCAGGATGGTGGGTCATTTACCTGGATGGGAGTGTCATGTACCAGGATGGGTATTCCATGTACCAGGATGAGTGTGCCATGTACCAGGATGAGTATATGGAACTAAGAAAATGAGCGCAATGTGAAGAATCTGGTGGTCTTGTGGGATTATGTGAAAATGGGGCCAACTGGCTACTCACCTATTGGGGTTTTGCATATTTAGTGTTTTTGCACTTTTTTATCTTTTGCAGTGTGCGGCTGAACCCTCTGAGAGAGCCTGTCATTTGTGTGATGCATGTACATGATGCGGGGCAGTCCGCCTAATCTAATAGTAAGGGTGTGACCAATAGGCTGCAGACTGACACTATGCATTAAGCGGGCTTGTGAGACTGATGCCCTATGGTAACCTTGTGTTTATATATATCACCAATTACCTTCCCACACCTTGACACAACCGCCCCCAATGCTTTGGCTGGTTGCAGAAGATTGTGCCACCAGTATTAAGACACCTGAATTGCCTCTCAGGGGAGTTTACAGCGTCCTGCTAAGTGCAATGCATGTTTATCATGGCTATCTTTTTGGTGAGTTTTTGAGGATTAATGGCAATTTCCAAATTGCAGCGGCGCATTGGATGGTAAGCACGTGAGGATCACGCAACCCCCCAACATGGGGTCCTTGTATTATAATTACAAAGGATATTTTTGCGTGGTCCCCATGGCCCTGGTGGATGCTCACTATGAGTTCCTGTACGTGGACGTTGGCATGAACGGCCGTGTCTCAGATGGGGGTGTGTTTGCACACAGCTCCTTGGGCAAAGACCTAAGGAGAGGTGCTCTGAACTTGCCCGCAAATGATGAGACAACCGGTCATCTCAACTTTGCATTTGAGAGGGATGAAGCCTTCCCACTACAGGCTCACCTACTACGGCCATATCCCCAGAGGACGGTTATTTCTGAGCAGCACATTTTCAATTACCGGCTATCCCGGGCTCGCCATGTGGTTGAAAATGCATTCGGGATCATGGCCAATAGATTCCGCATGTTTCATACGCATTTGCATATGAAACTGGAATCTATCTATGTGGTAGTGCTGGCCTGCTGTGTGCTGCATAACTTCCTGCATCGTAGGGATCGGTCATCATACACGCCGACAAGTTATGTGGATTCTGTGGACCACACTATAGGGGAGGTCCATCCCGGGGATTGGCTTGCTGCCGACCATGGTTATGGCACCACTCCAGCCGCTGAGCCAGGGTCTGAGTCAGCAGAATGCCAGGAGCAGCAGAGACGCAAACTGCTCTTACTTTAATGGCCCTGGGGCAGTGGCCTGGCAGCACCAGCAGGTGTAGGCTGGCTGGTGTTGTGAGGCCGAAACCTGAGGAGGATGGTGTAGTCACCAGGGTGGCTGCACCAGGAGGCTTCGGGGTGTTTTTTTTTTTATATTGGGTTTTTACACATTAGTTAGTTTTTTTTAATTTTGTTCTGTACTCTGACATGTTTGGGTATGGCCATTATTTATCATAATTTTGTCTTTATTTGTGTGATATTGACACTTGTGTTTTTTATGTATTGTGTGTTTTATTAAGACCCGTTTTTTTGTGCACAAAAAGTCGAACTGAAAAAAAACAAAACAAAAACCTGTGTCTGTCGTTACTTTCGAATACAGGGCAGTTGCACATAGCTTTATGCTGTGCAGAGAGGTATGTGATCTGTAAAATGGTATTGATGGGTCCGTGCAGCATTGTATGCTAATGTCCAATACACAGCTCCAGCCCTTTGGCCCACACTGTATGCCATGACTGTGTGTACATGTCCATTGTGATGTGTTTGTCCACATGGGAACGTGTCCACACACATGGAGCATGCAATGGTGTTTGTGCGGTATGTAGGTACACTTCACTCCTATTTACAAGGCTGTCAGTCATAGTGTGACGCACTTCACTCCTGTTTACAAGGCTGTCAATCATAGTGTGATGCTCTTCACTCTTGTTTACAAGGTCTGCCACTCATAGTGTGATGCACTTCACTCCTGTTTACAAGATCTGTCAGTCATAGTGTGACACAATTCACTCCTGTTTACAAGGTATGCCACTCATAGTGTGATGCACTTCACTCCTGTTTACAAGGTCTATCAGTCATACTGTGCTGTTCTTCAGTCACATTTACTTCACACAGTGACAGTCTGAATTACTTCATTCACGTTTATTCAATGGGTTTAATTGGTCGTAATCACAAATACGCCAATGACGATGACAGAAAAGCTGCAGAAGCAGCAAGGCGACGACAACATCGACACCAAAAGACACCACAACAAACTGCCGTGAGACAAGCCCAGGATGCAGCATCTCATAGACGTCATTGGCAACAGGAGACACCACAACAAACTGCTGCCAGACAAGCCCAAGATGCCGAATCTCATAGACAGTGTCGGCTGAATGAATCTTCAGAAGACAGGACAAACAGACAACAACATGTTCGTGCTATTCATACAACACAAATGCTCTACCAACTAAGGCAAGCCCAGGAGAATATTCAATAGACACGTTAGACACATAGGTAGATGATAGATAGATATCGTGTATTCATTGCATTGTTCTTAAATCTTCATAAATAAACTACATACATATTCTAGAATACCCGATGCGTTAGAATCGGGCCACCATCTAGTAATAATAATAATAATAATAAAAATAATAAATATTCCAATAAAATTTAAAAAATTAAGCTTTATTAAACTGATTTTTTAAGGACTTTGTACAGTTCCTGAACTTCCCAGCTGATTCCACATCTGCCACTGTTTTCAAAATGTACACCCTGCAGGTATCAAAAGCACCTGCAAACTCTTGAAAACTTGAAAAATATTATTAAACCCCCAAAATTCTACAGGTTGAAAGAAAACGGTAGGCCTGATGGTTGGGAACACTCCTAACTGTAAGGTTAGGTGTTGTTCCCAGCTAGTGGGTCTTCCAGCGAGCGTATTGACCCCAAACAATTAGGGAACGTTTTAGGGCCATGTTAAATTTGGAACTTTTTTCCTGAACAAATCTGCATTTTAAGTTTTTTTTAAATTGCTCAGGTTTCTGATCGTGAATAGAATCTGTAATGTTTGTGCCAAATTTGAAATTGGCGAACATGTTTGCTCATCTCTAGTCACAGCTGATTACACATCTAGAGCTTTTTTAAAGGATCATAGCCTGCAGGTGTCCCTATACATGGAATTTCAAGGAAGATTGAAAACTCTCTCAAAGGGATGTTTAAGGAAGATTTTTAAGGTTACTGGAGTTCACATCTGCTGGCACATGTGTAGGTTAAAAACTCTTCCCAAAGTTCACTGCCTCCTTGTGTCCCAACACAAGGTAACTCAAAAAAGCTTTAAAACTCTATTAAAAGACACCCTTAATTTCACTGGGTCAAAAGCTACTGCAAGAACCAATGGCCTTTAACTCAGGTAACCTTAAGGTTACCAGAGTTCTCAGCCACCAGGTCTTCCAGCAGCTGTTTTGGCCACAAGCCTTAAAGTGATGTTAAAGGGAGATTTTAAAATGTTTTATTTCACAGCTGCTAGCACGGCTGGAGCTTGTAAACTCTTCCCAAAGTTCACAGTCTGCAGGTGTCCTAACAACTGGAAATTCCAGGAAGTTTAAAGTGTATTTGAAAGAAACTTTTAAAGATTCCCGTTTTCACATCTACTGAACTGTTGGTCTGTGCTATGACACACACTCTGACAGCCTGGCATGAGTTCACTTAAGGTCACAACTGGCTCTCATAGCAGATACTGTGTGAATATCCACAAGTGACCTTAGATGAACTCAGAGCGGGATTGTCAGACTGCGCAGTTACACACACTCCAATGGTGCGGCATTAAGTTCGCCTAAAGGTACATCTGGCTTACACAGCAGATATTGTGCGAGTCGCCAGAATTGACTTTAAGTGAACTCTGAGCAGGACTGTCGAATGATGCTGTGAGCAGTTACATCTTGTAATGTCACTGCTGACTCTGGCCTCTGGATGTAGCAGAGCCGAGATCTTTGCAAGACATTGTGAGTGGATTATGTCAAACCTATAGGTGAAAGAGGTTTTTTTTTTAATTTGAAATAAAGTATTTTTTTTCTTTTTTACTTATAGAATAGGTAATGGGGATGTCCCATAGATGCCTTTCCTTTACCAACCCAGGGTTTGGTGACAGCTGTCACTTTTTGACAAATCACAGCTATCGTTAATCCCTTACAGTATCCTATTTTCCACCACACCAGGGCAAATGAGATGAGCTAGGTAAGCACCTTGGTTGTCACATCTAACGGATGGGACAATTATTGAGCAGGTAAGGGTTGCTATTTTGAAGCTGGAGGGGCCCAATAATGATGGGCCACTCCAGTCTTAGAATACCAGTTCCCAGCTGTCCACTGTATCTGTCATGGTTAACAAAACATTGGGGGATCGCATGTCATTTTTTAAAAATTATTTATTTACATAATTTGCTGTTTACATTACTTGTGCTGGTGATTGGAAAAGCCGGGGACAACACATCTGTTTTTCTTGCTTTCACTGAGCCTGTCAATCGCAGCAGACAACTGTGTGACAGACGTGCATGCAGGCATCTTCTCTATGCTGTTACCACTCAGTTTGAGGACTTTCCCATCCATTTCTACCTTTTTTCCATTAAAGTCCGCCTTTTTACTACTCATCTACCATTTAAAACTCATTGCTGGTTCGTTATGGCGTCTTTTTAATTCTTTGGTATATTGCACCTGCCAATCACAGTAATGCCATTACCAAAGATGAATAGGGTATTATTATGACAGCAAAGCAATCCTAGCATGTTTATTGGCTGAAAATGAATCACTTGAATCTCACAATGCAGTTACAAAAATACTCGCTAAGTAATGTGAAGCCCGAATAGCCTAATATTTGTGCGAATAATGAATAGTGTTGAATATATTTGATCATCACTAGAGGTCACAATTTATGGAGAATTTAAAATGTCTCTTTAACATGTGTTCAGTTATGGAATAATTTTGGGTGAGTACAGAGGAAAACAAAGTGCTTAAGAGACTTACTTGTCTCATATTGACTTCTAGCATGTCACCAAGAATATTTTTGAGAGATCTAAAACTATATTTTCTCTTTATTAGTTTTCAATGCGTCATCACTATCGTCATGATTTATTTCTCTCAATTGTTTTTTTTTTCAATTTTATTTAACATTTTTATGTAACTATAGTGGTGTTCTCGTATTTCTAACTTAATTACTTCCATAGGACCTACTCAAATGCTTCTTTAAAAGTTTCATTTGTTTTTTTGTAACCCTGAACGAGTTGTTAGTCCTCCATCCTGGTACATAATTGCCTAACCAGGAACATGATCCTCCATCCTGGTATATGATCCCTCATCAAGACATATGATTCCTTATCATGTACATATATAACATATACGGTACATGGCACACTCATCCTGGTACATGGCACCCCCATCTTCGTACATGGCACCCCCCGTACTGGTACATGAACTCCCATCCTGGTAATTATAAATAAAATGTATTATTATTATTATTATTATAGTAGTGCCAGCATATAACGCAGCCCATTACAATTGAGCAAGGGGCAATATATAAGACAACAATGACAATACAAATTAGATAGTTCATCAGTTTCAGGAGGGGGAGGGCCCTCCTTGAAAGCTTACATTCTATAAGGACATAGGGAGACTCAGTAGGTAGGACGTACTTGTAGGGTCTAGTTCAGCCATGATTATGATAAATATAAATTTTTGATATGACGCCACATGCTCCAGTCATCAGCCAGTTCTGCCTATATGCACTTATGTTCTATTAGTTTTAGGGAGGATGTGAAAACAGATGAGTAGATATATCAACAGGAAAGAGATTAGGGATGAGATTTAGGGGATGCAGAACTGTGGAGAGCTTTTTGGGTGAGAGAGATACATTTGTATTTTATCCTGTAGCAGATGGGCAACCTGTGTGACAACTGGCATAAGGCGAAGGCATCGGCGAAGTGGCAGGACAGAAAAGATTACCCTGGCTGCTGCACTTAGGATGAACTGGAGAGGAGCAAATTTGTTTAGAGGGAGTGCAAACAGTAAAAGGTTGCAGTAGTCTGGACGAGAATGAACAAGAGCAACCATAACTGTTTTTGTAGTTTCAATAGTGAGAAATGTTTTTAGGTGCATGTAACATGGGCTAGTTGGTGATTGAGTATAGGGGATAAAGGAAACTTCAGTATTAAATACAGTCCCAAGGCAATGACCCTGCTCCCTGGAACTTATGAATGACCATTCAAGGGTAATTACGATGTTGGGTGTCATACAGCCAGTAGAGGTTGAAAAAGGAGAAATTCAGTTTTGGGGAGATTCAGTTTACTAAAGAGGGATGACATGGTGTGAGACAGCATGCAAACAGTCCTTGCTATTTTGTATTAATGTGGGGGTGATGTCAGGGTATGAAGTGTATAAATATTTATCATCAGCCTAGACATGATATTGAACGCCTTATCTGCTGACGATTTTACCAACATGGGCAATGTATAGAAAGAGGGTAGATTATTCCCCTCATCTTGATACATGGATACATGATCTCCCATGCAGGCATATGATCCCCCATCTTGATGCAAGATCCCCATCTTGTTACATGATCTTCTATCCAGGTATATGATCCTTCATCAAGACATATGATTCCTTATCAAATACATATATATCATATACATGGCACTCCCATCCTTGTACATGGCACCCCATCTAGGTACATGATCCCTCATCCTGCTACATGGTACCCCTTCCTGGTAATATTAATACATTTTATTTTTTATAGTGCCAATAAATTACGCAGCACTTTACCATTGAGCAGGGGGCAATGCACAGACAATGACAATACAAAATGCTGCATACTTCACCAGTTACAGAAGGGATGAGAGCCGTGCTCAAAAGCTTGCAAACTGTAAGAACATAGGGAGACAAAGTAGGTAGGGCAAACTTGTAGGGTCTAGTTCAGCCATCATTATGATAAATATGGGTTTTTCATATGAGGCCACATGCTCCAGTCAACAGCCAGTTTTGTTTATATGTTTTAGGGACTATGTGAAAACAGATGAATAGACAGATGAATAGGAAAGAGCAGCTTATATTTAACATTTAGAAGGATGGATCAGAGAAGAAGGGAAAGTTAGGTAAGGGAGTTGAGGTGATAGACCTGTCTGAAGAATTATATTTTTAAAGATTGCTTAAAAACATGGGGGCCAGAAATTATTCACAACATTTGGGGTAGTCCATTCCAGAGCACTGGTGCAGCATGAGAGAAGTCTTGGAGACGGAGGTGTGAGCTTCAAATTATGGGTGATATTAATTTGAGATTATTTGCAGAAAAAAGGTCACAGGTAGGGTGATAGAAAGAGATGAGGGATGAGATATACAGGGTGCAGAAGTGTGGAGAGATAAGTTTGTATTGTATCCTGTAGCAGATGGGCAACCACTGCAATGACTGGTATAAGGTGGGTGGGGCTTGGTCCCACACTTGCATTGTGACCCTAGCCTGACGCAAGTATTGTCTGCTGCAGCGCAGAGCGTTTAATGCTATGCGCTGCCAGCAACGGAGCCCATAGAAACCCAATGTTTACATTCACAACCAATGGTTGGCAAGGTAAACATCGGGTTTCTATGGGCTCCAGCGCATAGCATTAAAAGCTATGCACTGCAGCCGAAAATACTTGCATCAGGCTAGGGTCACGTCACAATGGAAGTGTGACCCTAGCCTCAGGGGCCCCTGAGCACACTGCCCCCACAGCCAGGGCCATATCCAGGGGGCAGCTGGGGGGTCATTTGCAGGGAGGGCGCACTCAGCCTCCTGCAGCTCCGGAGATCTCCCTCTGTGGGAGCCGACAGAGCTGCACACTCTGGGCTGACATGACCTGTGATGATGTCAATGGAGGGTGGAGTCAGGGGTCACATGACCAGCTCCTCAGTGTATGCAGGACTCTGAGCATCATGATGGCCAGCATAGCAATTAGGTGAAGCTTATGTGTGGGGTCAGGAGGGATTTACAGTGTGAATGTAGCAGAGGTGAGTGTGTACTAGGGGTATGACAATTTGGTGAAGTTTATGTGTGGGGTCAGGAGGGATTTACAGTGTGAATGTAGCAGAGGCGAGTGTGTACTAGGTGTATGGAACGGAGCCGAGTGGGTACTAGGTGTACGGAGCGGAGCCGAGTGGGTACTAGGTGTACGGAGCGGAGCTGTGTGTGTACGAGGTGTACGGAGCAGAGCCGAGTGGGTACTAGGTGTACGGAGCTGAGCCGTGTGTGTACGAGGTGTATGGAGCAGAGCCGTGTGTGTACGAGGGGTATAGAGCAGAGCCATGTGGGTACTAAGTGTACAGAGCGGAGCCGTGTGTGTACGAGGGGTACAGAGCGGAGCCGTGTGGGTACTAGGTGTACGGAGCAGAGCCGCATGGGTACGAGGTGTACGGAGCAGAGCCACATGGGTACGAGGTGTATGGAGCAGAGCCGCGTGCGTAGGAGGTGTATGGAGCAGAGCCGCGTGCGTAGGAGGTGTATGGAGCAGAGCCGCGTGCGTACGAGTTATGTGTACCAGTGGTAGCCCCCTGCGGATTCCGCTCCTATAGTCTCAGCCACCTTTGCCAGCAGCATTCTTCTCCATAGTCTCTTCTGCCGCTGTCTGCATTCTGCAGCTCAGCATGGAGGGGCATGATGTTGTCATGACTGTGCTGATATGTGCAGAGTGACCGGAGGAGACCAGAGCAGCGAGAAGAAAGGTGAGGAGAAAGAGAGATCCGGACGGCCAGACACTCCGCTTGGCTGCGGTGCCACCCATAATGCAGTGTGGCTCCATTGAGCTGCTTGCATTATTTGTGCGCTTCAGGATGCTTGTGTATATACCAAGAATCCTCAGACGCACAAAAATGCAACATTTTGCATTTGAAGGGTATTTTTAAAAAGCGCAAGAGAATGCAAACGCATTTTAGCCCGCTCCTAACAACGTGTAATATACTCACTGTCAGAAACAGCTCTTGCTGGTTTCAGCAGTCACTGTTCCTGTAAGGCTGCCTTCACATAGGCGTTTTTTTTAAATGTGGCAGTTGTGGTAAAAAAATCTGCATCTGCCGCATTTTCCGCCTAGCGGCTGCACTTGCTACACATATGCGGAAAGCCCCATGCATTGTCTATGGGGCTTGCGGTAAGTGTGCGGCAATATATATATTATAGTCCGCAATATGTACTAAAGGGGGCCCACTGAGACTTTTTCGCCCGGGGCCCACAGAAACCTGGAGTCGGCCCTGCACGTAACTATAGTATATACTGTATTCTGCAGTACATGATTCATATAGCAGGATAGATTTTTTTAAATTAGCCACAGACTGCTATCATCTCATCCAACGCAATCCAATGCAAATTGACCCAATGATTTGGTCAGACCATGCCCCTGTCCTGTTATCCTTAAGACTCCCGGATCTCTCCTCTAGTGAGTGGACTTGGTCTCTACACCCAGGGCTACTTAACAATCCTACATGCCAACTGGCAGTTCGGACGGAAATTTCAGATTTTCTATAGTTTCACAAAGATAACAACACGGCTCTTGCATACCAATAGGAGGCCCTAAAAGGATTCTTCAAGGGGGTGCTCATCCAGCAGGGGATGCAGCTGAAGAGAGTCAAGGTATCCAGCAATAGCGAGATGATTGCACACATCCAGACGCTGGAATCGGATTATAAACTAACTCAGAATCCACAAGCTATGGCCGATCTGTTCAGTGCTAGACTCTACCTAAGCTCCCTGCTAGATTCGGCATCGATGAGGCAATGTGATTGCTTTCGAAGGTGTATATACAAATTCTCTAATAAGCCTGACAGATCCCTAGCATGATTTCTGCATCCCCGTATACCCTCCACTTATATCCCTACTATAAAATCCAAAGCAGGTAAGCCTCTACACTGCCCATTGGAGATAGTGGATTCTTTCAGAGACTACAATGACTCCCTCTATAATCTCAGGGAATCGTTGTCTGACATTCTCCAGCTGGCTACCAAGTTAGGGTTGATGACTATGTAACCAACACCTGCTTCTTCGTCTTCCTGCTGAAGAAATAACCGCCCTTGAGAGTCCAATCTCGGAGCAGGAGATTTTAGAAACTGGTCCTTAGCAAATGGCAAAAGCCTCAGCCCTGATGGGTTTTCATATGATATCTAAAAAGTGTTCACAGCTAGCTTACTGCCCTTCATGACATAACTCTTTATCCCCATTTCGGAGAGCTGTCCCTTTGCTCCTCAGACCTTGGCTGCCACGATCACTGTCATTCCCAAACCTGGCAAAGACCCTTCACTATGTTCAAACTATCGTTCCATCTCTCTAGTTAACTGTCACACACTTAGATTGCGCTGACCCTGCTGGGTGCTGCTGTTTGTGTTGTGTTTGCATTTTTTCAAGAGCTGAATGAGGTACGGATGTGAAGGTCTTGTGCTTTAATTAGCTATCCCCTTTCTCTGTCAGACACCACTGATAGTTAGTTTACTCTTGGTCGTTGTGCTGTGCAGATGCTTGCTGCTGGGCTGAAATCTTTGCCTCCGGAGTAGCTGTAATTTTGGATCTGTGGGTGGAGGTAGGGACCCTCAGCCTAAGGCTAATAACGAGCTCAGGAAAATAGGTTGGAGACTCAGACCTCCTAACCTTCAGAGGTACCTCTGAGAGCAGGGCGAGCTAGGGACCCCAGTGTAAGTGTCAGTTTAGCTCCCCCTAAATCCTTTCGCCTATCACACCATCCAGTTACTTGATTCCCTTACCTCCTAAGTGTGACATTATCAGCGGCCGTAAAACCGCTTTTGTCTCTGAGCCATTTTGTCTCAGGCAGATGCCTTTTCACAAATGATGCAAACCATCTCAGCTGAGGTCATTGGTTGGTCATTACGAACACAGATGGTTCAGCAGCTGCAGCAGGTTGTGTGGTATCTGGCCTCGGATCACGCCAAGGCCATATCAGAACCCAAAATATCTCTTCCAGACAGGTTTTCTGGGGGAAGGGATAAATTCTTGGTGTTCAAAGAGGCCTGTAAACTTTATTTCAGGCTTTGGCTCCTTTCATCTGGGAGCGAGGAATAGTGAGCGGGGATTTTAATCTCACTTTTTAAGGGAGATCCCCAGACCTGGGCCTTCTCCTCACCAACCAAGTCACCATTGCTGCGGTTGGTGGACGGATTTTTTTTGTTCTAGCTCAGGAGTATGGTGAACCAGATAGGGTGTCTCTTGCTGAGTCAAACCTCCATAAACTCAAGCAAGGTCACAAGCAGTGGTGGACTACTGTTCTGAGTTTTGGAGGTGGGCTATTGACACCCTGTGGAATGACCCTGCCCTCAGGAGTCAGTTCTGGCTTGGTTTGTGGGCTAGACTGCAAGACACCCTGGCTTAGTACGCTGCACCTGAGTCATTGGAGGCTGTGATGTCCCTAGCCATCAGGGTAGACAGACGTCTGCGGGAGAGAGCGAGGCAAATTATGTCCCCTAAATCTATCCCTGTTGATGAGGCCCCACACGATAAACCTATGCAGTTGGGGGCAGTAGGCCCTCATGTTAAACCTACTGTAGTTCAGGTTTATCAAGTAGGCGGAGCTTGTTTTTATTGTGGACAAGCTGATCATTTTATCAAAGTTTGTCCACATCGCTCTGGGACAAATACGCAGTCTCAGACGCAGCTTCCCTCAGGTCGTTCGGAAGGAGACGACCAGAGGGTTTATATCTCCTTTTCTAAGTCTCTGTTCACACTGTCTGCCAATGTGTTGGTAGATGGAAAAGCTGAGACTGTATCGGTGCTAGTTGATAGCGGAGCAGGAGTTGTTCTTATGGATTCTCTGGCAACCCGTAACATCTTTCATATTTCATCACTCAGGAGATGTGGACTTACTTCGGAGGTAGCTGTTGTCAAGTTCAGAGGCCTCTCTTAAAAGAGAGGGTACTGTCACGTGCTTAGATTGAGCTGATCTTGCTGGATGCTGCTGTGTGTGTTGTGTTTGCATTTCTGCAAGAGCTGCATGAGGTACGGATGTGATGGTCTTGTGCTCAGCTGCTGGTTGAGAGGTTGATGTGAGGCTTGAGTGTGATGCACCTGGAATCCCCTCCTCCTGGCTTTAAATATCTTTCCTCCTCCTCTGTCAGACGCTGCTGATAAAGTTAGTTTACTCTTGGTCATTGTGCTGGGCAGATCCTTGCTGCTGGGCTGAAGTGTTTGAGATGTAAGAAGAGTGTGATTAGGCCTTGTGTTCATGCTGTGGACTCAATTTTGGAAGGAGGTATACTCCACTCCTTCCAAAACTGAGTCCACACTGCGAACATAAGGCCTAATCACACTCTTCTTATATCGCATGTACTACTGGCTGATCACTGCAGTGGACTAGAACCCAGGTGTATCAGCGGTTGTGTCGCACACAACCAAACAAGGTGAGTGTATCAAGTTGCACATTTCATCAAATTTAACATGGATAAGACCCTATGTGCGCACATCTTTTTTCAGGGCTGAAGACTGTGGAGTAGCTATGATTTCAGATCCATGGGTGGAGGTGGGGGCCCTCTTCCTTTGGCTAATCAGTATCTCAGGAAAATAGGGTGGAGACTTGGACTTCCTCACCTTCAGAGATACCTCCGAGAGCAGGATGAGCCAGGTACCACAGTGTAAGGGTCAGTTTAGCTCCACCTGAATCCCTTCACCAATCACACCATCCAGGTTACTGGATTCCTTCACCTCCTAAGCATGACATTAACGTTGATGTGAAGGTATTAGCAAAAATTATAGGAACAGATTGAATGCCCTACTCCCTAGCTCTATCCACGGAGATAAAGCTGGATTTGTGCAGCACAGAGAAGCTAAAGATAATATTGTAAAAGCATTACTTCTCACTTCTTATATGCGTAAACAAAAGATACCAGCTTGTCTGTTATCGATTGATGCCGAAAAGGCATTTGATCGCCTTGGATGGAGCTTTTTACACTCTTCTTTGACGCAACTTGGGATGGGGGTTGGCATGCTGGGAATGATATTTGTGCTTTTTCGGGGTCCCACGAAACATCTTAAAATTCATGGCACCTTTTCATCCCCCTAAAAATAACTAATGGCACTAGGCAGGGATGTCCTTTGTCTCCCTTGCTCTATATTGTTGCCATGGAACATCTTGCTATTGCACGGCAGAATGCACCTGACACTAAAGGTCTACAGATTGGTTATATTCACTTTAAACTTCCTATATATGCAGTTGATCTGCTGATTTATGTGACCAACCCAATGGTTGCCTTCCCGGTGCTTATGCGTGAGTTCCAGAAGTTTGGTGAAATATCCAACTTCAAGGTTAATTATTCGAAAATGGAAGCAATTAATATCTCCCTGCCTGATGACTTAGTTGCTAGCCTCCAGTCGTCCTTCTCATTTAAGTGGGAAGATAGGCATTAAAATACTTAGGATTTATGAGCCCTAAAAACTATGATTACCTTTTTACTCTTAATTACACATTGATCCTCCACAAAACTATGACTCATCTGAAGATATACAGTAGATCCCAACTTTCTTGGTTCGGTCGAATTAGTGCCATTAAAATGGGCATTCTTCCCCGTTTCCTTTATCTTTTCCAAGCAGTTCCGATGATGAGAAATTCATATCTTTGCTGGAGATCCAGTGACTGGATTGGGCTGAGAAGGTGGCAGATAGACTATCGGGGCTCTCCACAGTGGGAGTGTTGCCGGTGGCCTGTCAGAGGAAACCGTTATCTTGGCTTAAAGTCTCTCAGCTAAAGAACTTTCTATTGGGTGTGTCTTTTGAACTGCCAACCCAATTCGATCCCCTTATCCAGTACTCCGAGGGTCCTGCTCACACAGTCTCGTTACTCTATAGCTTGATATCGAAACTACTGTCTACTGATACTCCTCGTTTTATCGTAGCATGGGAGAGAGACTTACAACCACTCTTTTTTACATTTTTGTCCTCACCCAATAGAAAAATTATAAAATTGTAACACGATGGTATAGGTTTCCTACCCTTCTCCACAAGATTTATCCTGAGTTCTCAGACATATGCTGGCGATGTGGTGTTGAAGAGGGCACTATGCTTCATATATGGTGGTCTTGTCATCTCTTACGCCTATTCTGGTCTTCGATTTTTCTAAATTTTCATTTAATATCTGGCATACTCTATGATCTGACTCAGATATTCTCTCTGATCCCTGGCTATTTGTCAACGATCAAGAAGGGCCTCTTCAGATTTTTCTACTTAGCGGCTAGAATAATTATTCCTAGGCACTGGAGATCTACGAAGATCCTGTCTGTTGTGGAATGGGTGGTTGAGATGGATTGACTGGAGCGCATGGAGTCACTCATGGCTCAAGATAGCAACAACATGGCTGGGTAGGAAGGTACATGGTTTCTCTGGAACTCTTTCAAGAAGGGCCCGGATTTTTCCTCTGTTGCTACACTGTTGAGTTATTTGGGTATCAGTGGGACAATCAAGAGGTTCGTTATCCTCCCTCCTCTTTCCCATCCCCCCTCTCCTCTCCCCACCATTATCTGCTCGTTGTTTCTCTTTCTCTTCTTTCTCCTTTCTTTCCATTTCTCTTCAATTATCTCACCTTTTCCAATATTGGGTTTCATGGTTTTATGCTTCCTCGATTGGCTATATTGCATTTGAATTAAGACTCACTTGCAGCGGAAGTATTGTAAATTATTGAACATTTCGATCAGTGTCCCTATCCGACTATACATTAATATACATTAATACCATGCCATCTATTTTATGGCTGACAGTGGGACACAGATATCGTGTTAGTTAAAACTCTGTGTATTAATGTATGGATTGATTAAACTTTAATAAAAACTTTTTCTGGATAAAAAAAATAATATTAAAACTGTCATTGTAAAATAAGTTTAGTTATATTGTGTTTGTAATTTAAATTAAGGTTTTAAAACTGAAGTCTGCCATTTTCTATTTTACACAAATCTTCTAGTCCTATTATTTTATTTTACTTTAACAATTAAGTATGACAATTTTATCTCTGCTATTATAAATAAATCACTATTTTTTTTTTATCGAATGTGCAAAATACTAAATTGATCCACCAGGTGGCATAAATGTGAAATACAAATGGAACATACTAGAATCTTGTTATTATAATATGCAGCTACACAGTAAATGTTTTAGGCACTCCAAGTTAAAATACATTTATGAATGGCTATTAAAGGGAAAACATAAAGTATTATATTGGGATTAGAAAGAATTTTCATGACATGTATGCCAATTAATGCTGGCAGGAATCATTATTGCATACTTAGAAATGAATTTTCTGCTGTGTTGATTGCAATTTAATCAATTAATATAGAAAAATGCTTCATGCACATCTATCTTCTTTATATATTATTCTTTTAATCAATAGTACAATATGTCTGAATATACTGTAACCTGATGTGTTTTAAGGCAAAACAATATTTACTTTGTTATAAAATCCCAAAATTTTCTCAATTACCCCCTCGCCTACCAAATACAGGGTTGTAAACCATATAGAAATTCCAGGACACAAGTTTACAACTGCAATAGGTGCAGGGGTTGCAATCACACCCAGTAACTGGAGCCTAGGGGACACCAAAAGTCCCTTTGGCCTGTAGAAAAAGACTATTGCTATTAAAGATATGCAAGTATTTGGGGGCCCAGTTAGAACTTTTGCATTGGGGCTCATGAGCTTCAAGTTACGCTACTGCTAGGACAGTAGGTAAAAATAAGGCACTTTTTTGCTCTGTCTGTAAAGTTTTTTAAGGCATTTATCAGGTTTTTGAAGCTGAAGAAACGGACACAAATTATTTTGACTCCAATAATCAGCATTTTACAGTTTACAATGAATACAGCTTAAGTCTTCATATTAAAATAATGGGCTGTAGATATATACAGTTGTGGCCAAAAGTATTGACACCCCTGCAATTCTGTCAGATAATACTCAGTTTCTTCCTGAAAATGACTGCAATCACAAATTCTTTGGTATTATTATCTCCATTTAATTTGTCTTCAATGAAAAAACACAAAAGAGAATGAAGCAAAAAGCAAAACATTGATCATTTCACACAAAACTCCAAAAATGGGCCGGACAAAAGTATTGGCACCCTCAGCCTAATACTTGGTTGCACAACCTTTAGCCAAGATAACTGCGATCAACCGCTTCTTACAATGCTCTGCTGGAATTTTAGACCATTCTTCTTTGGCAAACTGTTCCAGGTCCCTGATATTTGAAGGGTGCCTTCTCCAAACTGCCATTTTTAGATCTCTTCACAGGTGTTCTATGGGATTCAGGTCTGGACTCATTGCTGGCCACCTTAGAAGTCTCCAGTGCTTTCTCTCAAACCATTTTCTAATGCTTTTTGAAGTGTGTTTTGGGTCATTATCCTGCTGGAAGACCCATGACCTCTGAGAGAGACCCAGCTTTCTCACACTGGGCCCTACATTATGCTGCAAAATTTGTTGGTAGTCTTCAGAATTCATAATGCCATGCACACGGTCAAGCAGTCCAGTGCCAGAGGCAGCAAAGCAACCCCAAAACATCAGGAAACCTCCGTCATGTTTGACTGTAGGGACCGTGTTCTTTTCTTTGAATGCCTCTTTTTTTCTCCTGTAAACCCTATGTTGATGCCTTTGCCCAAAAAGCTCTACTTTTGTCTCATCTGACCAGAGAACATTCTTCCAAAACATTTTAGGCTTTCTCAGGTAAGTTTGGGCAAACTCCAGCCTGGCTTTTTTATGTCTCGGGGTAAGAAGTGGGGTCTTCCTGGGTCTCCTACCATACAGTCCCTTTTCATTCAGACGCCGACGGATAGTACGGGTTGACACTGTTGTACCCTCGGACTGCAGGGCAGTTTGAACTTGTTTGGATGTTAGTCGAGGTTCTTTATTCACCATACGCACAATCTTGCGTTGAAATCTCTCATCAATATTTCTTTTTCGTCCACATCTAGGGAGGTTAGCCACAGTGCCATGGGCTTTAAACTTCTTGATGACACTGCGCACTGTAGACACAGGAACATTCAGGTCTTTGGAGATGGACTTGTAGCCTTGAGATTGCTCATGCTTCCTCACAATTTGGTTTCTCAAGTCCTCAGACAGTTCTTTGTTCTTCTTTCTTTTTTCCATGCTCTATGTGGTACACACAAGGACACAGGACAGAGGTTGAGTCAACTTTAATCCATGTCAACTGGCTGCAAGTGTGATTTAGTTATTGCCAACACCTGTTAGGTGCCACAGGTAAGTTACAGGTGATGTTAATTACACAAATTAGAGAAGCATCACATGATTTTTCTAACAGTGCCAATACTATTGTCCACCCCCTTTTTTATGTTTGGTGTGGAATTATATCCAATTTGGCTTTAGGACAATTCTTTTTGTGTTATTTCATTGAAGACAAATTAAATGAAGATAGTAATGCCGAAGAATATGTAATTGCAATCATTTTCAGGAAGACACTGAGTATTATCTGACAGAATTGAAGGGGTGTCAATATTTTTGGCCACAACTGTATGAATCACAATGACTTTTTATGGTCCTTTAATGTGTCCACAAAAATATTGTCTGTCCATGATAAAAAAAATACAACTCAAGATAGCAATCCTGCCCAAATATTTGTAGGGCAAAAAAGTGAATATGAAATGGTCCTCAAAAAATAAGTACGGTATACAGCTGCATTTTTACTTTCTTTTAGCAGAAATGGAAGAAATTTAATCTGACAAAATCTATGTTCACATGGAGCATAATTGCCGCATATTCTTGCTTTTACATGATGTTTTTGAGCGCTCGAGTAAAAGCAGTGCTAAAGAAAGCTGGATACGCCTTCCAGCAAAAGCTATGGCTTTTGCTGGAAGGCGTGCAGGCATGGCATTTTTCAGTGTAATTTTATGTTGCCGTTTTCAATGCAAAAACGCCCTTGCAAAAAAGAATTGACATACCAATTCTTGGCATTTTTTTCGGCGCTTTTTCCCCATAGGCTACATGTTAACATGGCCTTGGGGAAATCGTGCGCCGAGAAAAGCGCAGCGTCATCATGCAGTAGTGCTTTTTTGTGCCTTAGAGCTCACAGAACACTGGTGTCATGACACCAAAAAGATCTCGCCCACTGAACAAACTATGAAACTGATAGTTTCTTGAAAAACATCAAGCTCTACACGTGTTTTGTGGATGTGTACTAATAATATGGGAAGGGGAAAAAGTAGAGTTTGTTGCTTTTGTCAGTTATTTGAATACAAATTCATTCAATATGTTTTTTACATCATTTTTTGTGGGACTCGAATTAGGCTAGGGTCACACATAAGCCCTTTGTCCGTTTTTGGCTTCATTTTTGTCATTTTTTTTTTTCTAAGTCCAAAAACTGACAGAAAAACGGATTGGATGTAATAAACACCCTGTCCGTTTTTTTCTGGACCTCAAAACATTGCTCTGTCCGTTTTTGGCATCAGTTAAAAAACGCATGCGTTTTTTTAACATGGGGCCCTATGGGAAACGCATGCGTTAACGCATGGCACATATAGGCACCTGCGTTAATGCATGCGTTAACGCATATGCGTTTTTAATGAAAAAATGACTAAGTCCAAAAACGTTCAGGGGTGCAGGAGGCTCAAAAAGCACCCTATAAAAAACGGATTGGTGATAAAAATCACTTCCAAAAACGGACTTCTATGTGTGACCCCAGCCTATATCCTGTTTTGCCCTTGTGAGAAATACTATATAGGGAAAACTATAAGACCGTTACACATAAGGTTTAGAGAACATTTTAAGTCCATTACTTCTGGCAAAGGGTCACCTAGGCTTATTCAATATATACGAGAACAGCACAATAGTGACCCTAAAGTATTAAAATTTGCTGGGATTGAGCATGTATTCCCCTCTCAACGTGGTGGGGACAGCCATAATAGGTTGTTAGAAATAGAGGTCAAGTGGATCCTTAACACCAATGCCCAGGGGTATCTGGATTGAACAACAAATTGGACTTGGCAGTGTTTTTTTAAATCATTATGTGTTTGGATGATTCATATTCTATCAACGTATATCCCTTGTAAAAACCCCGTTGTAAGGGTCTCTGGTTAAATGCTCTATAGTATATAAGTACATTCTAAATCATAGTAAATTGAAGGAGCAGGTTTCGTCCAGTACTGTGGGGTGCCATGTCTCTAGGGGATACAGCTGAGAAGCTGTTCCCCCACTTCCCAAGCGAGTTTCTAGCTTATTCAAATATGAAAGCTAGTAATTCTAGTGAAACAAAAACACACATAATGGCTAAATGAGACAAATGAGGCTTCCATGCATTTTGTATTGAGCATGGTTGGAGACCACTGATGTAGCTCATCTAGTTGGTTAACTATGGTGTTAAGCTTCAGCACGTTGGGGAGTGAGTGCAAAGCTGAGTAATAACTAAATAAATAACTAAATATATAAAAGATTATAATTAGTATTGGGAGATTTTATTCCTTTCAACGATCAGATAGATAATGTCTTATCATTAAAAAGAGAGTTATTTAGTTTTTTTGCTCACAGTTGTTTGCAATCACACTTGGGATGTTGCATCCATAACACAGTAAAAAAACGCTGTTTTCTGATTGTGTACAATATAATGCTTTGTAAATAATTGTCCTTATCTGTTGCAAATGATAATTTTGGTATTCACCTGTTTTTAATTCTCACTGCACCAGTGGTATAATGTTCTTAATGACTCTGTGATGTCATAGTAAGAGCTCCTCCTTTATAAGAAGAAGAGCCTACAGAGTCATTAGTCTTGGACCTGTAGATGCACCTGTGCGTGAAACAGTGCCGCCATCCACCCTGCTGTCTCTCCCCTGCACAATGTAACCCCCGAAGAAACCATTAAAGTACACGCCTGAAGTAAACCGGTGAGTGCTGTCTTTCTCTATTTTGCTAAAAAATATACTTCAGAAAGACCCTCTCCTGAAGAGAATTCTGCAAGTTTTACCTGGAATTACCTTCAGGAGGAGGAGGACCATTAAGAACATAGTGACTCCAAGTAGATTGCAAAAATTAAAGCACAGCGGAACCAACATTAAGGTACAAAAAACAAAAACTAAATGCTGCTGCTGTAAAGTAATAAACCATGTGCAGAAAATAATAATATCTAATAGTACTAGGGAAACAATTAATATTAATCAATGTTTGACCCATACTAGTAGTTTAGCCATTTATGTCATAACGTGTAGCTGTGGGTTACAGTATATGGGTCACACCACACAAATGGTGCAAATCTGTCTGAATGGAAACCGACATAATGCTAAGACAGGCTCTTTTAAGCCTAGCCTATCACGCCACCTTCTTCCCAAGGGTGGGAGGAAGTTTGACGTAACTATAACACCAGTAGAGTACGTTCCGATTGATGTTCCTAACCACATGCAAATTCTTAATTGCAAGGAAGTCTATTGGATATATAGATCACAAATTCTACATCCAGATGGGTTAAATGACAAATTGGAGAATATTTAATTTATTTTTTTCACTGCACCAGTGGCATAATGTTCCTAATGACTCTGTGATGTCATAGTAAGAGCTCCTCCTTTATAGGAAGTAGAGCCCATAGAGTCATTAGTCTTGGACCCGTAGAAGCGCCTGTGCACGAAATGGTGCCGTTGTCCACCCTGCTGTCTCTCCCCTGCACATTGTAATCCCCGAAGAACCCATTAAAGTAAAACGCCTGAAGTAAACCGGTGAGTTCCGTCTTTCTCTACTTTGTTAAAAATTATTAAGCCTTCCAGACTGAGCAACACTGGCTTTGTGACTCACAGTTCATTCAGCCCCGTTATCAGCCCGTACCGCTAGTGCCTCATTTCTTGCAAATAAGATTTTCTGAAGTATATGCCAGTGTTTCTGTAGTATTTTTCTGATATTCATGATTCCTCTATTATATGTGGTGATAAAGTTATATTTCCATTTTTCACCATTTGTGATTTCTTCTTTATTATTTTTGTTTTTATCTTTACTATCATCCTTACTTTTGTTCTGCTTTTTTATCAGACAGTCTTCTTATGTTTTTTCAAATTCATTTCATGTTCTTCCTCAATCAGTTTTTTAGGGTATTTTTAACCCTAAATCTGTTGATTAGCACTTTAGACTGTTCCTCATAGTCTGCCCTTTCAGAATTGTTTAAACCAAATAGCTGTTTGTGTCCACTGTTCTAAAATGGGCTCTAGTTCGAATATTCCCTTTATAATAGCTAATTTCTAGGTCTTAAACACAATTTCATCTGTACTGGTATTGGAAGTAAAGGAGATACCCCAATCATTAGAGTTTAGTTCATCTATAAGAATTTTGGCCTCCTGGACTTCCCCCCGTTTCCACTTCCAGATGATAATGAGGTCATCTATATATCTTCTGTAGAGGAGAATGTTCTTCAAATGATCCAGTCTTTGCAACAGCTACTGGGTCTCGAATAACCCCATTAAAAGGTTGGCAAACCATGGAGCGAACCAAGTCCCCATCGCCATGCCAAGATGCTGCAAATAGAGATCACCCTGGTGTTCAAACAGTTTATGTCTTAAAATAAATTCCAGGCCTGATAAAAGAAATTCTCTTCATTGTTCTGGCATATATATTACCGTATATACTCGTGTATAAGCCGAGTTTTTCAGCCCAAAATTTGGGCTGAAAAGTCCCCCCCTCGGCTTATACACGGGTCTATACGGTATATAGGCTGCTGTGGTGGGGGCTGTGGAGGCTGGAGGAGGTGGGGGGAGGCTGCTGTATGAGCGGCCCCGTCACGTGGGGCCGCTCATTATATATGCACTGCTTCCCCCTGTCAATCAGCGGCAGGGGGAAGCAGTTCATATAAGCCCCCCAAAAGCTGGCACTGTCCCCCCTTGTAAGGCCCCCCCCCCCGCTGCTTATACATTACCATTCCGGTGTTCTGATCGGCGCCGCTCCTCGGTGCGTCTTCATCCTCCCGTCCGCGCTGGCTGCATCCGGGATCTCCGGCTGTCGCAGCGATATGACGTCATCGCGCGACGGCCGGAGATTCCGGATGCAGCCAGTGCGGACGGGAGGATGAAGAAGAAGCACCGAGGAGCGGCGCTGATCAGAACACCGGAATGGTAATGTATAAGCAGCGAGGGGGGGCCCTTACAAGGGGGGACAGTGCCAGCTTTTGGGGGCTGTTGGTACCCCCAGGGGGCTGCTGGGTACCCCCTGGGGGCTGCTGGGTACCCCCTGGGGGCTGTTGGTACCCCCTGGGGGCTGTTGGTACCCCCAGGGGGCTGCTGGGTACCCCCAGGGGGCTGCTGGGTACCCCCTGGGGGCTGCTATATGTACCCCTGGGGGCCTGCTGTATACCACTGGGGCTGCTGTATACTACTACTGGGGCTGCTGGGGCTCCTGTATACTACCACTGGGGCTGCTGGGGCTCCTGTATACTACCACTGGGGCTGCTGGGGCTCCTGTATACTACCACTGGGGCTGCTGGGGCTCCTGTATACTACCACTGGGGCTGCTGGGGAATCTGTATACTACCACTGGGGCTGCTGGGGAATCTGTATACTACCACTGGGGCTGCTGGGGAATCTGTATACTACCACTGGGGCTGCTGGGGAATCTGTATACTACCACTGGGGCTGCTGTATACTACCACTGGGGAGGCCTGTATACCACACTGCTGGGGCTGTATACCTGTGCTGGGGTCCACCCTCGGCTTATACACGAGTCAATAGGTTTTTCCAGATTTTTGGGGCAAAAGTAGGGGGGTCGGCTTATACACGGGTCGGCTTATACACGAGTATATACGGTACCTTCATTAAATAATGATTTACTGCCTGGATCCCCAATTTGTAATCTACACTGAAATAAAGGGCATTTTCATCCAAAGAGATGAACATGAAACCCGGGTCCCATTTCAATGCATAAATATCGTGTATTAATATATTTGAACCTTTCAAATTTGATGGCAGTTGTTCGAACATATCTTGTAGAAGTAAGTCTTTATAGTTAAACAAGCAACTGGTTAGAAAATGAATCCCGGAAATTATAGGACACCCTGGGGGGTTCCTATGTAGTTTGGGTAGGTGATTGAAAAGTGCTAAGCTAGGATTTTTATTCGTAATTTTTTCTTTCTTTCAATTAGTTATCCCTTTTCATATATTTCATTGATTAATTTGTGGTTTTCTTAGTTAAATGATTCTGTTGGATTCTCATCTAGTTTTAGATAATATTTTTTGTCTGAAAGTATATTGTAAGCTTCATTTAGTAGGAAAGCAGACAAAAGGGGAAGGAATTGTCATCCAAGATAGAGATACCTAACAATTATATCCCAATTTTCCTTTAGCCCATCAAGGTCCCATTTTTTTGCTTGTGTGATGGTATTTGTAGTGATTTCAGTGTTTTTAGTTTGACTTTTTTATTATTATTTTATTATTATTAACATTTTTGTGTTTATTTTTTGGTTATACCGTATTTTTCGCTTTATAAGACGCACATGATTATAAGACGCACACCCAAATTTGGTGAAGGAACAGAGAAATTTTTTTTAATGTTAAATGGGGTCCATCTTTTAATGTCAGTGTCAGTCTTACAATCAGTATATATGTCCTCCGTCCTGGTACATGGCCCCTCATCCTGCTATTTATATGGCCCCCATCCTGGTATATCTGTCCCCATCCTGGTGCACGGTCCCCCATCCTGGGATATAGCCTCCTTCCTTGATATGGTCCCATTATCTTACATATGTCCCCCTCTGATGGCACATGGCATCCCTGTGATGGCACATGTTCACCCGTGGTCCCCTGTGCCAGAACATTGCCCCCTTTGATGGCACATTTCCTCATGTGATGGCACATGGCCCTTTGTGATGGCCCAAGGTCCCCTAGTGCTGGCACATTTCCCCCATTCCTTGCACATGACCCCTAGTGCTAGCACATGATCCCCTGTGATGGTACATGGCCCCCAGCGCTGGATCATGGCCCCCTGTGATGTCACATGTCCCTCAATTCTGGATCATGGCCCCTGTGATGGCACATGCCCCCATCATGCTATATGTCCCCCTTTGCTGGCACATACAGCCCCACCATCAACCTATATGTTCCACTGTGCTGGCACACATAGCCCCATCGTCACCCTATATCTCCCCCTGTGCTGGAACACATAGCCCCACCATCACCCTATATGTCCCCCTGTGCTGGTACACATAGCCCATCGTCACCTTATATGTCCCCCTGTGCTGACACACATTGCCTTACCATCACCTTATATGTCCCCCTTTACAGGCACACATAGCTCCATCATCACCCTATATGTCCCACTGTGCTGGCACATATAGCCCCACTATTAACATATGTCCCCCTGTGCTGGCACACATAGCCCCATCATCACCCTATATGTTCCCCTGTGCTGGCACACACAGCCCCACCATCACCCTATATGTTTCCCTCTGGTGAAAATTCCCCCACCGTCCTGGATTTGGCCACCCCTGTCAGCTATATGTCCCCCCACTGGTGTGCAGACTGTAAAATAACAAACTGTTACTCACCTTCCGATGATGGCTCCGTGCTTCAGCTGAGCGGTGACTTCCAGCATAGGTCCCGGCATCGGGTCATGTGACTGGGTCGCACAGTGATGACATCAATGTGCTGTGCCGATTACTTGACCCAATGTCGGCATGGACACAGGAAGTCATCGCTCAGCTGAAGCACGGAGCAATCATCGGAAGGTGAGTAAGGGTATGTGCCCACAGGAAGGTTTTGCTGCGTTTTAGATCAGGTTTTGCCTTGGTTTTATGTAAATCTATGCTAATCTAATCCTGAGTTTTTGGTTTCCATCAAAACCTATGTGATCAGGGAAAAGCTTTCACACACACTCTTTTTTTTTTCCTCAACAGAAAATGGAAATACCACAGGTGTTTCCACTTTAGCAAAAGTTCAGCAAAGAATTGACATGCTCATTCTTTCTAAAACACAGCAAAACCTGAGGTGTTTCCACTTTCTTCACCAAACAAAAACCAATGTGTTCGGACAGCTAATCCTAGAATCATAGATGTTGCTGGAAAACAAAAATGCAGCAAATCCTGTGGTGCTTGGTTTTAGTCCTCTGGAGACAGTGTAATGTGCTTGAAAGCTGGAAACCAAAAACTAGATTAGCATAAATTAGGATTAGATTGGCATAGATTTACATAAAACCAAGGCAAAACCTGATCTCAAATGCAGCAAAACCTTCCTGTGGGCACACACCCTAACAGTTTGTTATTTTACAGTCTGCATGCCAGCAGGGGGCAATATAGCTGACAGGTAGTGGCCCTATCTGGGACAGTGGGGGAATATGTGCCAGCAGGGGACATACAGTGCCTTGTGAAAGTATTCGGCCCCCTTGAACTTTTCAACCTTTTGCCAAATTTCAGGCTTCAAACATTAAGATGTAATTTCTATTTTTTTTGTGAAAAATCAGCAAAAATTGTGACACAATCATGAAGTGGAACGAAATTTATTGCATATTTTAAACTTTTTTAACAAATAAAAAACTGAAAAGTGGGGTGTGCAATATTATTCGGCCCCTTTACTTTCAGTGCAGCAAACTCACTCCAGACGTTCAGTGAGGATCTCTGAATGATCCAATGTTGTCCTAAATGACTGGTGATGATAAATAGAATCCACCTGGAATAGAGCAGAGGCATCTAGGTAACGGTTGGCCAAATGGGTGATCCTGGCTGCTGCATTAAGGATTGACTAAAGAGGGTAAAGTTTAGAGAGGGGGAGGCCAATTAATAGTGAATTGCAGTAGTCAAGACGGGAGTGGAATAGGGCCACAGTGAGGGTTTTTGTTGTTTCCATGTTGAGAAAGGGCGGACTCTAGAGATGTTCTTCAGGTGTAAGAAACAAGAGCGGATGAGAGATTGTGTATGGGAGGTGAAGGAGAGATCAGTGTCAAGCATAACACCCAGAAAGCGAGCCTGCTGCCTAGGCATTATCATGGTGCCGCACACAGAGAGAGATATCAGATTTTGGGAGATTAGTGGTGAGCAGAAGCAAAAGAAGTTCAGTTTTGGAAAGGTTGAGTTTCAAATAGAGAGCAGACATGATGTTGGAAACTGCAGACAGTCATTGGTGTTCTAAAGACTATGAAGACCATGAAGACAAAAGATCACATCTGGCAGGTCCGAAATACTGTTGTGGCAAAGTTTAAAGCCAGAATTGGATACAAAAAGATTTTCCAAGTTTTAAACATCTCAAGGAGCACTGTGCAAGCGATCATATTGTAATGGAAGGAGTATTAGACCACAGCAAATCTACAAAGACCCGGTCGTCCCTCTAAACTTTCATCTCAAACAAGGAGAAGACTGATCAGAGATGCAGCCAAAAGGCCCATGATCACTCTGGATGAAATGCAGAGATCTACAGTTGAGGTGAGAGAGTCTGTCCATAGGACAACAATCAGTCGTACACTGCACAAATCTGGCCTTTATGGAAGAGTGGCAAGAAGAAAGCCATTTCTCAAACATATCCATAAAAAGTCTCATTTGAAGTTTGCCACTAGCCACCTGGGAGACACACCAAACATGTGGCTTAAGGTGCTCTGGTCAGATGGAACCAAAATCTAACTTTTTGGCCACAATGCAAAATGATGTGTTTGGCGTAAAAGCAACACAGCTCATCACCCTCAAAACACCATCACCAGAGTCAAACATGTTGGTGGCAGCATCATGGTTTGGGACTGCTTTTCTTCAGCAGGGACAGGGGAGATGGTAAAAATTGATGGGAAGATGGACAGAGCCAAATACAGGACCATTCTGGAAGAAAACCTGTTGGAGTCTGCCAAAGGCCGGACCTGAGACTGGGACGGAGATTTATCTTCCAACAAGGCAATGATCCCAAACATAAAACAAAATCTACAATGGAATGGTTCAAAAATAAACGTATCCAAGTGTTAGAATGTAGGGATGGGCGAATCTACTCGGTAGGACTCGTTACTCGGCGAATAGTAAGGGACTCGCAGGACTCGGTACTCTGCGAGTTTCCCAGCGATTACTCGCACAGCAACGAGTCCAATGCAAATCAATGGCAATCCTAGTTTTGTCATAGACTCTGACAAAACTAGGATTGCCTTTGACTCGCATTGGTCTGATTACTGTGCAAGTAATCACTGGGAAACTCGCAAAGTAACTGCTGTTACTTTGCGAGCCGAGTCCAGCTGTCTGCTCTGTACAGGCTGCCGCAGCTCCAGGGTCCTAGAGCCCGCCTGCTCACAGAGATGATGTAGCAGAGCTGCGATTGTTCTCAGTCTGCTCATCCCTGTGCATAGACATCTATATCTATGCACAGGGGATGTAGCAGAGAGGGCATCGCGTTTTGGACTACGTCGGACGGAAGAGGATTTTTTTAATTAAAGATGGAGTCCCTAATTGCTTTTTTTTTTATTTCTAATAAAAAATTTTCTCTGTGTTGTGTTTTTTTAACCCTTTATTGGAGATTCTTAGTGGCTCGGTCAATCGTGGCCTGACATTAAGAATCTAGGGCTTAATACCAGCTTGTATAACAAAGCTGGTATTAAACCCTTTATTACCCAGCGTGCCACCGCCACCAGGGCCGCTGGAAGAGCGGGGTTCAGCGTCAGAGGATGGCGCTTCAATGAACGCGCCATCTTCTGGGGCGGCTGCGGGCTGCAATTTGCAGCAGGGGGTGCCCAGAAAGCTTGAGCCTCCCTGCGCTGCGGATTCCAGCCCCCAGCTGCTTAGCTGTACCTGGCTAGACATAGAAATTCCGCGGAGCCCCACGCATTTTTTTTTTATTATTTCATGAAATTCATGAAATAATTAAAAAAAAGGGCTCCCTTATATTCTTGTGTCCGGCCAGGTACAAATAGGCACCTGGGGGTTGGGGGCAGCCCATCACTGCCTGCTGGATCCGGCTGGTTCCAGAAATACGGCGAAGCCCACGCGAAATTTTTTTTCTGACAAATCCATAAAACAATGTAAATAAAAGGGACTGCATCTTTATTAACCCCTGGACCATGGGCGAGGGGTTAATAAAGATGCAGTCTTTTTTTTAGGATTGTTTTATTGATTTTTCAGAAAAAAAAAATTACATCGGCTTCGCCGTATTTCTGGAACCAGCCGGATCCAGCAGGCAGCGACGGGCTGCCCCCAACCCCCAGGTGCCTATTTGTACCTGGCCAGACACAAGAATATAGGGGAGCCCTTTTTTTTTATTATTTCATGAATTTCATGAAATAATAAAAAAAAAATGCGTGGGGCTCCGCGCAATTTCTATGTCTAGCTAGGTACAGCTAAGCAGCTGGGGGCTGGAATCCTCAGCGCAGGGATGCCCAAGCTTTCTGGGCACCCCCCGCTGCAAATTGCAGCCCGCAGCCGCCCCAGAAGATGGCGCGTTCATTGAAGCGCCATCCTCTGGCGCTGAACCCCGCTCTTCCAGCGGCCCTGGTGGCGGTGGCACGCTGGGTAATAAAGAGGTTAGGGCCAGCTTTGTATTATCAGCTGGCCCTAAGCCCGAAATTTATGGCGGTCACGCCAATATTAGACATGACCGCCATGAATTTCTATTAAATTGTTTTAAAAAAAACACAACACAGAGAAAAATTTTTATTAGAAATTAAAAAAAAAGCCATTAGGGACTCCATCTTTAATTAAAAAAATCCTCTTCCGTCCGACGCAGTCCAAAATGCTATGTCCTCTCTGCTACATCCCTTTGCATAGATATAGATGTCTATGCATAGGGAATGAGCAGACTGAGAACAATCTCAGCTCTGCTACATCAGGCAGCAGGCGGGCTCTAGGACCCTGGAGCTGCGGCAGCCAGCACACAGAGCAGACAGCCGGACTCTTATCTGTGCGAGTTTCCCAGCTATTACTTGCACAGTAAACGAGTCCAATGCAAATCAATGGCAATCCTAGTTTTGTCAGAGTCTCTGACAAAACTAGGATTGCTTCAGGCTGAAGCTTCCGAGACACATCTGTGATTTGTAAATCGCACACTACTCGCTATTACTCGCTTCCCCATTCATTAACATTGGACTCGCTAGACTCGCAACGAGTAGCGAGTCCCGGGCTCGGACTCGCTAGAGTCAAGCGATTCCGAGTAATTTAGGACTCGCCCATCACTATTAGAATGGCCAAGTCAAAGTCTAGAATTGAATCCAATCGAGAATCTGTGGAAAGAGCTGAAAACTGCTGTTCACAAATGCTCTCCATCCAAGCTCACTGAGCTCCAGCTGTTTTGCAAGGAAGAATGGGCAAGAATTTTAGTCTCTCAAAGTGTAAAACTGATAGAGTCATACCCCAAGCGACTTGCAGCTGTAATCGCAGCAAAAGGTGACGCTACAAAGTGTTAACTTAAGGCAGCCGAATAATATTGCGCGCTCAACTTTCCAGTTTTTATTTGTTAAAAAAGTTTAAAATATGCAAGAAATTTTGTTCCACTTCACGATTGTGTCCCACTTGTTGTTGATTCATCACAAAAAAAATTGAATTTACATCTTTATGTTTGAAGCCTAAAATGTGACAAAAGGTTGAAAAGTTCAAGGGGGCCGAATACTTTTACAAGGCACTGTATAGGATGACAATGGAGCCACATCCTTGATGGGGGCACATTAAATATGCATCGCTCCCCTGTCCATCACCTCGGTGCTGTTTCAGCATCGAGAAGATGGACAGCGGCAGGTGCAGTGAATATTAAATGAGGCAAATGAGCGGGAGCATGTGACCTCCCGCTGCCTCTGCAGCCTCCTCCAGCCCCCGGACACAGCTCCAAAGTGCCACTCTCCCCCCACAGTACTGAAATAGTAGATTTAGATTATAAAACGCACCCCCCACTTTCCCCTAAAATTTGGGGACCAAAAGTGTGTCATATAATCCAAAAAATACGGTATTTTTAGTAGATTCTATTTGGCAAAAATTATCCGCTACTAGAGAAAAGAAAGTTTCCAGATCACTTTCCCTGTGGTGTATGGGGTTAAAGCTTGATTTTGGTGAATGTCCATATGTATATTTTCACTGGAAGCTGTATTATCAGTTATATTTAAAGGCATATTTAAAGGTCTCCAATTGTATTAGTTATTATATCAATATTTATGCTTGTACGTAAAGACTTTCCCACAGAGAGTTCTTGCAATTAGAAATGTCTAGCAAAGATTAACCAGCGAATAATACTGAATATTTGGGAGCAATTATATAATTTGTGGGAACCTGGTGAGGGCTGCATGATTGTGTAAAAACTACTACTTTATTATAAACACTGTTTGAAGTTCCATTGGTTTTTGCAGTCAGAGCGGGGACTTCTTGGCCTCTGCTATGCAATTTGCATAGGCAAACAAGCTATGTCTATTCTGACAGTTCTCTATGCACTGAACTGTCAAAAGTGGCATAGGTAGAACTCGATAGATAAAATATTTTTTGGTGCATATTTTGTCTGAAATTGTCGATTTTAGTCTCCAAAAATCTGCAACACTAATCTAATGTGCAAACGCACCCTAAGAAATGCGTCTTGTCGCTGCTTCCAAAACGCTGCATTGTAGAGTTACAGCATAGTATATTGGTGGATTGGATAGTGGATTGGATTTAAAGAAATCTCATGCTCACTATGGTTCACCCGACCACAGTGTGGGTTGCCGGACTTCCGTATCTCTGCAGCATGTTGATTTCACTTGTCTGCGATCTTTGAGGAACTGACGCATGCTCCTCATTACCCTAAATTTAGATCCCAAAATACAAAAATATTATAAGTTATTATAATAACTTATAATGTTTTTGTATTTTGGGATCTAAATTTAGGGTAATGAGGAGCATGCGTCCGTTCCTCAAAGATCAGTCAGTTAATAATCTGATTTTCATGCACTATAACAAAGATGCCCTAAATGATCCTGACTAGAGATGAGCCACCACCCTAGTGTTCAAATTTGATTTGATTTGTTGAATTGGGGGTGTGTTCGTCGAATGTTCATCGAATGCTCGTCGAAAACGTTGAACACCGTCGAATACCATTGAAAACAATGTCAGGCATACACAAACACATACAAACACATAGAAAACACATACCAAACACCTTCAAAAGGTGACAAACTACTCAGAAGACACAACAAACACATAGAAAAGTGACAAGTACATATAAAAATGCAAAAAGAAAAGAGCTGGATGAGTAAAAGGAGGAGGAGACACAGATATAGGCATTTCATGCCCTTCTAAAATCATGTAAAACACAGCAAGGGGACTCAAACAAGAGTCTCCATTTTTTCCAAATATTTGGGCACAGACACCACTTAAGTGGCATCAATTGCCCCACATTTGCAAACTTAAAATGGTTACTTTCATGAAGCACATTCAAAATTCCACAAGTCTCCCCATGCTATCTGTAAGATTTGTCAGCAAAATCTAAGGCCAAAAAATCAATAGTTTGAATACTTTATTATTATTATTATTATTATTATTATTATTATAGATTTATATAGCGCCATTGATTCCATGGTGCTTTACATGTTTGGGGGTATAACAAGGACGAGAACAGTAACATAAAAGTGATGACAGTTAAATTAAACAGGCACAATAGGGCGGAGATCCTGTCCACGAAGGCTCACAGTCTAAAGGGGGTGGGAGGAAGACAGTAGGAGGGGATGGGTGAGGGTGAGGTGATGCAGCAGGATGTGTCACAGTGTGGGCTGAAGGCCTGGAGGAAGAGGTGGGCCTTCAGGTTTTTCTTGAAGGTTCCTAGGGAGGGGGAACTTCATACATGAACCGTCACATGGATATGAAGCAAAAGTCGCAGTGGGAAGCTCACTGTGCTACAATGTGGCCTGGCGGGTCGGGTCAACCACCGTCTGCCTCATCAAGTGCATCCGCGGCCTCTTCATCCTCTGTGACTGTGGGGACAGCAGTCACACATGCTTTTGGACGCAGACCTTCCACCTCTTTATCCGTAATAGCCACTGTGATTGGCAGGTCATCATTTCTTTTGGAAGTGGAAACACCTGCTGGTGTTGAGCGCTGTCAGACATAGAGAGCACCACCTTTGTATGAAGGCAACATAATATCTCCACCTGCACCTGCCTCACAGATCAGCAGTTTGCTGGGACACCATACTCAACCCCGTCTCAGCACAGACAGACAGCCCTCGGTCCCTCAGATGTGGACAAGTAAAAGATCATTTCATCCTAGTCATGATGAAGCTAAGAGGTTGAATTTCACCATCTGCAAGCTGTTAAGCTACAGAAATGCTGCCTGTCCGCCTGGTGGACACAGAGGATTTTCGAGACCTTATGTCCGTCGCAGTGCCCCAGTACCAGATGCCCAGTCGACACTACTTCTCAAAGAAAGCTAAGCTGTGCCTGTGCTACACCAGCATGTAGCACACAACATCACCGCTTCCTTGAGAAACTCAGTGTGACAGGGTGCATTTCACCACAGACACTTGGATGAGTAAGCATGGACAGGGGCGTTACATGTCGGTGACTGTGCACTGGGTAACTATGGTGACAGCAAGAGAAGGGGCTGCTGTACAAGTCTTGCTGTCCTCATGAGTAGTGCATCAGTCCTCTGTATGTAGATGTTCCTGCACTGCTTCTGCCTCCTCAACCTCGTCTCAGTCCTCCACCTTCACCAAAAGCCTGTTTGGTAATGTCACCCGCATTCTAACTGATCAGAAGGAATCCTGCACACCTCCTCACTATACTGGCATCAGGCGGTGTTTACGTTGAAATGACTGGGAAATGTGAGTCACACAGCTGAGGAGTTGTGGTCAACTGTGGAGACAGAATTTCATCAATTGTTGTCTCCACTGAACCTGCAGCCAGGGAAGGCCATGTGCGACAATACTGCAATGCTGGGTGCAGCCCTTTGCCGGAGCAATGTGACACATGTGCCTTGTATGGCTCACGTCTTGAACCTGGTTGTCCAGCAATTTTTATCCCACTATCCTGGCCTAGATGAGCTTTTGCAGAGGGCACAGTCGCTGTGTGCTCTCTTCCGGCGTTCGCATCTCGCAGCTCAATGACTTGCATCTCTACAAAAGTCATTCGGCCTGCCAGTTCACTGGCTGAAATGCGATCTGCCGACACAATGGAATTCAACTCTGCACATGTTGCAGCAACTGTGGCAGCACCGACAAGACCTGGTGCAACACAATTATACTAGGCCAACGAGATCCAGAGGTGGGGCAAATCATGCTGCTGGAGTGGTCTCAAATCAAGGACCTATGCACCCTTCTGCACAGTTTTGAAATTGCGACGAAGATGTTAAGTGCTGACGATGCCATTATCTGCATGAATATTCCGGTCACTTACATGCTGCAGCACACTTTAAACAGTATTCGGAGTCAGGTGGTTTGACAAGAGACAAGAGGAGGGGGAGGAAGTACAGGAGGAGTCGTATGTGGAAGGGATAACAAGATCTCAAAGGTCCAGAAGGTCGGCAGCACCAAAGCGGCAGGAATGGGAGGGTGGTGGAGAGGAATTAAAGGGGTGCATCGTAGCAGCCAAACTGTTGAAGAAGGTGCAGGAGCCAATGAACAAATGGAGGATGAACTGACGATGGGCATGGACGACTCATCAGATGAAGGAGACCTTGATCACATTTCTGTTGTGCGAGGTTGCGGGGAGTGGGCAGAGGAAGGAACCATGATCCTTATCTCGCCGCCACCAACACAATAAGGACTTGGTCCTCCTGGATGCACAAGACACATGAGTGCCTTCTTGCTGCACTAACTACAATTGTCAGAATTCTAAGTAATGCCAACTACTGGGTTGCCACACTCTTAGATCCCCGGTACAAGAGTAAATTTGGCGAAATAATTCCTGCCATAGAAAGGTATTCACGCATGCAGGAGTATCAGCAGAAGCTGTTACAGAATCTTAGATATGCATTTCCACAAAACACCAGTGGTGCACATAGTGAATCTCACAGTTCTAACATGCCAACCGTGAGACTGTCGAGTCATCACTCACACCGTAACAGTAACACCGTATCTGGTGGTAACAGCAATTTTGTGGAATTGTTTCACCAATTTTTTTAGACCATCCTTTGCAAGGCCAGAGGAGACAAGAAGTCTGACACATAGTCAATGCCTAGAGAGGATGGTACAGGAGTATCTTCAAGTGAACATCGATGCCATGACTGTGGAACTAGAAGCTTAGGGAAGAGAGGTGTACCACAGTCCGCGCTGCCAAGTTCACTCATATCAAAGAAAACGAGTAGACGATGTCCAGTTCAATCCTTCTTTATTCTCCTACGCATTTCGGCGCCTAGCCTGGCACCTTCATCAGGGATATCCCTGATGAAGGTGCCAGGCTAGGCGCCGAAACGCATAGGAGAATAAAGAAGGATTGAACTGGACATCGTCTACTCGTTTTCTTTGATGTGAGTGAACTTGGCAGCGCGGACTGTGGTACACCTCTCTTCCCTAAGCTTCTGGTTTCGTCTTCACATTTGTGAGACCGGTGGAAGTCCAGCAGCAGCCATCAGGATATTTATCCAAACAAGTCTACAAACCAGTTGTGGGTCTCACAACTGGAATAGGTGAGTGGTTCACTTTTCTCACCTTAACACAAGCTAGTGTCTAGTGATAAGGGCACTATTGCGCCTCTTGTCCCCCCCCCCCCCCCTCTTCTTTTTATGACTGTGGAACTGGACTCTTGCTCATTTTGGGCTTCCAATCTGGAAAAATGGCCTGAGCTCACCACTCATGCCTTGGAGATCTTGTCGTGCCCCGCAGCCAGCGTTCTCTCTGCACGTGTCTTCATGCGGCTCTGTCCAGTGACAATGTAGACAGATTAACATTCATCAAGATGAACAAATCATGGATCCGCAAGGAATTTTCTACCCCTGTGTCATCCTGAGTTGGCTCATCCTTTGCGATCTCAAAAAAGGCCTAGGCTAGGCAAGGCTTAAAGCCCATGTTACCTGAAGTAGAGCCACCACGACTTCTGCTCAGAAGCAGATTTGTAGTTGAGGATGCAGTTATTGACATGCTTCCAGTACTCCATCTCTGTCCAGGAAGGCGCAACCTAACCTCGTCATCACTAGCATCCTTCTCCACCTCCTCAGCTGCCCCTCATCGACTGGATGACTGTGGGTTGACAGTAAGTGCGATCTCCAACCTCATTATCACCCTGTGTGCTCTCACACCCGTCGTCCTCAGAGCTAACCTCTTCCTGCCCTGACCAAAAAGTCAAAATGTTGTTCCAATTAGGTATCTCAGTCTCATCAGCATCTTCCTCTTTGTCTTCACCAACAGCACTTACAGTTTGGGAATAAGGGTCTACATTATGCTTGCTCAGAACCTTCTTCATCTGGGCCTGGATCCGACTCCAAAAGCTTCTGGGCATCAGTGCAGATCATTTCCTCGTCTGGACTCACAGAAGCTTTGGAGTAGACCTCTGATTCCCAGGCTATAGTATGAGTTAACAGCTCTGCATACTCAACCATCTGTCTTACCCCATACTCAGACGGGTGGCTGGAGACTTGGGAGCTGTGAGGAAGCAAGTGCGATTGGGGTGACACCTCTGAGGACTGGTGTATTTGTGATGTTGAAGTTGAGGGGGAGGAGAGCTCACTTGATGAAGCGCTTGCTATCCATTCAAGCGCCTGCTCTTTTTGTGCCTCATCTACATTTGATAGCGATCGTCATGTGACTCCAGTCCGTATGAGAGGGATCATGTCAGATTGTCCACGGAAAGAAGTAGACATCTTACTTTGGCTGGAAGATGGTCTTTCTTCAGCAGATGTTACTGTTGCTTTACCACGTACCCCACGGACACAAACTTTTTTCCCTTTCCACCACGCCTATTCCCCTTTCCACCAGCAGCAGGCCTTTTGCCACTCATTTTGTAGGTGAACAAATTTACAACTCTGCAGTTGTTGGCAAAAAAAATTTGGATGGAAATCGAACAGAGCTGACTGGCCAAACAGTGCTACTAGGCCCAAACTATTACCTGGGCTAGGTGCAGTTAAAAATTAGTCTGAACTAGACAGGCGTGTGTAGCTTGTTTCACAAGTGGGCTACACCACTGTCTATCTGACACTGCTACTAGCACAAAAATATTGACTGGACTAGCTGCAGTAAAAAATTGGCTACTGGATAGACAGACGGTGCAGCTTACTTTACAGCTGGGCTACACGCTGACTACTAGACACTGCTACTAGCCCAAAAAGATTGCCTGGACTAGCTGCAGTAAAAAATTGGCTACTGGATAGACAGGCGGTGTAGCTTACTTTACAGCTGGGCTAAACCGCTGACTACCAGACACTGCTACTAGACCAAAAAAAAATGCCTTGACTAGCTGCAGTAAAAAATTGGCTACTGAAGACATGTGGTGTAGCTTTCTTCACAGCAGTGCTACTCTACCTGCCCTAAAGGATTGTGTGAGCTAGAGTTGGCCAGATGCTGTGAAAAACACTTACACAGCACTGGCACACACCTGCCTGGTAAAAACTACTAGGAACTGCTCTAACTTAGCCTTCAAGAGGGCTGATATTATAACTAGTCCCTACTTCTATGAAGTAGCCCTGAAAAGGGCTCATATTTACAACTACTATCTGTCCATCTAACTTAAGATTTGCTCACTTTCTATCTAACTAAGACTTTATAGCGCCCACAGCAGCAGTAGCGGTGACTGACTGACACACAACTGCAGCACTGAGGAAATGGTGGCGATGGCGAAAATGGCTGGGTCTTATAGGGCTAGGACATGTGACTTACACAGCCAATGATGCATGCCCTTGCTTGTGTGCAAAAAAATCTACTTTGCTGTGTGTGATTGGTTGACAGCATGCACAGCCCCAATGTATATGCAGTTAGGAGAAAAAAAATGGAGATCGGCATAATTTCAGCAGCACTGATCTAAACCATGAACCTTCCCCCTGCACACTATACACTGAAACTGGATATTAACATTCATTAACAGTATTAGGGTTAGGGTTAAGCTTTTGGTGATCGAAGCATTATCGAACATAACCTCGAACTGACAAATTTGAAGCAAATTGTTTGCATTCATCAAATGACTCGAACACCGCCCAAAACAGCTCGAATTTGAGATTGGCGAACATTTCGAATTGAACATCGCTCATCTCTAATCCTGACATAGGCACATTGATATACATCCATCAATGCACAGATAACAGGGAAGTCAAGCACAATGTTAATGGGTATAATATTGTTCCACAAGAACGAAAACCTCCACAAAGAAGGACAGATTTTTTGCAAATCTTGAAAGTCCAATATAAATCACAGGTTTTTCAAAATGGCAATGGTGCGTATACACACAGACAAATGTGACTAGAAAAAGAAGAAATAGAATGGTAATTCACCTACTTGACAGCCAGAATGTAATGTCACAATAACCTATACCTTACATAATGTGTTCCTTCAGCACCAAGCACTAAACGCCCTCCTCCACAAGGATACATGCTGTTTATCCATAAACACAGGCAAACTGCTGAAGTATGCTGTGTCAGTCGTGCCTGCACTGGGGGAATATCACACAATGTGATTTAACAAAACTAAGCTAGTGAACAGAGACTGCCCTGCATGTTATGGTATCTTGATACCTCCGGAGTTCCGGGTTTCTCACACCAGGACCGTGGGCTGTTAAGGCAGCTGCAATGTTGATGGCTGCCGCAGAACAAAAGAGGGCGGGGGCATGCTTGCAATCCAGAGTGCTCCTGCCATGAGCACACTCTGGTTACTGGGAAGTGCACGCTGCTAGGCGGGTGACGTCATCGCTAGAGGCCTACCGAAGTGAGAACTATGGTGGCCTGTTCTGCTGAAAAAGATACCGATGCATTTCGAAAGCAGAGGCACACTTTCTTCTTCTTATGCAACCTACCAAATGTCATAATTTTTTATTGGGTTCAACAACACACTTTAGCGCTGGGTATACAAAATTAGAGGAAGATTAAACAACTAGAGGATTGGTAAATATGAAACAAGCTAAAAAACATCCTTCCTTATAGATAAGAACAGGAATACAGGGAAGAGGACAGCAAAAAGTGAAGGAACACCGGCCTATAAAGGAAAAAATAAGAAGGTACTTAGGTATCGAAATAAAAACACCATATAAAAAGCAATAAAAAATACTAAAAAGAATTTGGCATTTAATTGCAGACAAGCAAAACAAGAGAAAATCACAAGAAAGAAAACACATGTAAACAAGTGCATCACCGGAGAAGGTAGGTAGCAAAAATATAGGACGGCTAATTAAGCACACAAATATATCCGGACCGGATCAGCACACAGAACCGGAGGGCAAATATGCCCTCCGGTCCGGTGTGCAGCCTGACGCAGCTGCCGCTGCTGATGTGTTCAGGACTGCGGCTCATAGAGAGCTTGCCACGTTACTGAAACAAAAGTGGCATGCAGCCGCAGGTGTCCGGTTCCCGGATCATCCCGGACCGGGACAATCCGGCCCCATAGGCTCCCATGTTAGGTAGCGCTGGATTGCACTGGATCCAGGAGAATTCGGGATACGGCAATTTGGGGAGATTTTTCTTCCTGGACACAAAAACGTTGCTCTACGGTGAGAAAAATCTGAATTCTCCCCGATTCCTCCGGAGATATGGAAACCAGATGGCAGCTCTCTGCCATCTGCTCCATCCGGCCCCATAGGATACAATGGGGCCAAAATCTGGTCCGGGGCTGTCTGGTTTACACTGGACAGCCCTGGATCGGACCTTACCATGGTGTGAAGCCACCCTAAGGCTGGGGTCACACATAGAAATCCGTTTTTGGAAGTGATTTCCATGACCAATCCGTTTTTTTTTGGGGTGCTTTTTAAGCCTCCTGCACCTCTGAACGTTTTTGGACTTAGTCATTTTTTCATTTTTTTTCATTAAAAACGCATATGCATTAACGCAGGTGCCTATATGTGCCATGCGTTGACGCATGTGTTTCCCATTGGGCCCCATGTTAAAAAAACGCATGCGTTTTTTAACTGATGCCAAAAACGTTGCTAGCAATGTTTTTGGCTCAAAAACGGACAGAGCAATGTTTTGAGGTCCAGAAAAAAACGGACAGGGTGTTTATTACATCCAATCCGTTTTTCTGTCAGTTTTTGGACTTAGAAAAAAAAAATGACAAAAATGAAGCCAAAAACGGACCAAGGGCTTATGTGTGACCCTAGCCTAAGTCAGATTCAATTTCTCATTGTAGTTATGGAAAACAGCAAGCATCTACCACCAGAAACGGAGACAGAAGGGACATAGGCTAGGGTCACATTTCCGTTTTGTTTGCAAAATCCTGATCCGGTTTTGAACTTTAAAAAAGCTCAAAACCGGACCAGGAAACGCTCCTGATAGGAGCCTATGCAAAACACCGGATGGCTTCACAAGCCATCCGGTGGCCGGATCCGGCACTGCTGCCTGCGTTTAAAATCATGCAGGCAGCAGTTTTCGCAGCGTTTGCCGGGACCGCACTGCGGTCACCGGATGGCTCAGGATGTGTAATCCCTGAGCCATCCGGTAACTGCATAGGTTGCGGTTCCCGATCGGCAAAGTTAATAAAGATTTAATTTGAGTACAGAACTGACTGTTAGAGGTCTGTAGGGGGCTTAGACCCCCCTACAGACCGGGCGGCCACTTCTATAGTGTTCTTCTCCAATTTTCCCTATGGCACGGGCTGATCTGAGCTCCGTGCATGTTATCAAAATATCCCCCCTCCCCCTATCACTATACAGGGGTGCATACACCCCTCTAGTACAGTACTGCTTTATTTATGTTATGAACACCAAGACTTGTCCCAATCGCAACATAAGTATATATTTACATGTTCCGTAGGCAGAGTCCACTGATGTCCATGGGCGGGGCTGTGTGCAGAAGCCTCCGCCCGCTCCTTCTTGATGCCCGCCCCCTCTGGCCGTAATCCAGTGGTGTGGGGGTGGCCGAGTCGTGAAAGGGGCGTGGCTAACCGCGGCACATGGTTAGCCACGCCCCTTTAACGACTCGGCCACCCCCACAACACTGGATTACGGCCAGAGGGGGCGGGCATCAAGAAGGAGCGGGCGGAGGCTTCTGCACACAGCCCCGCCCATGGACATCAGTGGACTCTGCCTACGGAACATGTAAATATATACTTATGTTGCGATTGGGACAAGTCTTGGTGTTCATAACATAAATAAAGCAGTACTGTACTAGAGGGGTGTATGCACCCCTGTATAGTGATAGGGGGAGGGGGGATATTTTGATAACATGCACGGAGCTCAGATCAGCCCGTGCCATAGGGAAAATTGGAGAAGAACACTATAGAAGTGGCCGCCCGGTCTGTAGGGGGGTCTAAGCCCCCCTACAGACCTCTAACAGTCAGTTCTGTACTCAAATTAAATCTTTATTAACTTTGCCGATCGGGAACCGCAACCTATGCAGTTACCGGATGGCTCAGGGATTACACATCCTGAGCCATCCGGTGACCGCAGTGCGGTATTATGCACACATTTTTGAGAAAAAATGTGTGTGACCGGCATTGCATTCACCGCATCCGGATCCGGATGCGGTGAATGCAATTTAGATTTCCAATGTGACCCTACCCTAAGTCCAAAAACGTTCAGGGGTTTAGGAGGCACAAAAAGCACCCAAAAAAAAACGGATTGGTCATGGAAGTCACTTCCAAAAACGGATTTCTATGTGTAACCCCAGCCAAAAACGTTGCATGCAACGTTTTTGACTCAAAAACGGACAGGGCAATGTTTGGAGCTCCATAGAAAAACGGACAGGGTGTTTATTACACCCAATCCGTTTTTCTGTCAGTTTTTGGACTTAGAAAAAAAAAATGAGAAAACTGAAGCCAAAAACGGACTGAGGGCTTATGTGGAACCCCAGCCTCAAATGTGACCCTAGCCTTACCGTTGAAATGTATGCATATCATACTCTGAAATGCTGCAGAGAAGCATAATTTTAAAAGCCTAACAGGTCAGGTATTTTCTTATAGCCCTTTAGCATTCTTTTTGAACAATGTTTACATACTTGTCTACAATCGCACACAAAGGTTCTGATTCGGCAGCATTAATCTTATGATAGGTTTCCTTTAAAAGGTTTTCATTAATTTCCATAGAAAGTCACACTTTTGGAATCTGAAATGTGCTATGTTGTAGTACAGCTTTATTGTGTTATACTTTGGCACATGACATGCGTTTAAAAAAAAAATGTAACTACCGTATATACTCGCGTATAAGCCGAGTTTTTAAGCCCAAAAATTGGGCTGAAAAGTACCCCCCTCGGCTTATACGCGAGTCAGTGCTGTATACCGATGTATACATCGGTACATACCGATGTATACATCGGTATACAGCAGCCCCCGCCTCCCCAGTAATGCAGGGCCCCCCCAGCGTCTCTCCGGTCACCTGTAAAGCAAACTATACTTATCAGTGTCCCGCTCGCACCCGCTCGCAGCTGCCGTACGCGATCCTCCATCTTCATGCGTCTTCTTCCTGTTTCTGTGCTCGTCGCCGGCAATGACGTCATTCCCTGCGACGAGCACAGGAAACAGGAAGAAGTCGCGTGAAGATGGAGGATCGCGATGTCGGCAGCGGCGGGCGCGGACAGCGGGACACTGATAAGTATAGTTTGCTTTACAGGTGACCGGAGTCAGGCTGGGGGGGCCCTGCATTACTAGGGCTGCCTGTATACTACCGCTGGGGCTGCTATATACCTCTGGGGCCCTGTATACTAACACTGGGGCTGTATATACTACCACTGGGGCTGTATATACCTCTGGGGCCCTGTATACTACCACTGGGGCTGCTATATACCTCTGGGGCCCTGTATACTAACACTGGGGCTGTATATACTACCACTGGGGCTGTATATACCTCTGGGGCCCTGTATACTACCACTGGGGCTGCTATATACCTCTGGGGCCCTGTATACTAACACTGGGGCTGTATATACTACCACTGAGGCTGTATATACCTCTGGGGCCCTGTATACTACCACTGGGGCTGTATATACTACCACTGGGGCTGTATATACTACCACTGGGGCTGTATATACCTCTGGGGCCCTATATACTACCACTGGGGCTGTATATACTACCACTGGGGCTGAATATACTACCACTGGGGCTGTATATACTACCACTGGGGCTGTATATACCTCTGGGTCCCTGTATACTACCACTGGGGCTGTATATACTACCACTGAGGCTGTATATACTACTAGGGCTGCGTCTATACTACCACTGGGGCTGTATATACCACTGGGGCTGTATATACTACTGGGGCTGCGTGTATACTACCACTGGGGCTGCTGTATCTACCTCTGGGACTGGTGTATACCACACTGCTGGGGGCTGTATACTTGTGCTAGGGTCCACCCTCGGCTTATACACGAGTCAATAGATTTTCCCAGGTTTTGGGGGCAAAAGTAGGGGGGTCGGCTTATACACGGGTCGGCTTATACACGAGTATATACGGTAGTTAACTCTCTGACAGGCACAGTTCAATTAGTTTTGTCTCTCCTCTGCAAATTATCAGAAAATCTCCCCCTCCCAGTTATTTCCTGTCTTTACATATTGTTTGAAGCCTGATGTCACAGTATTACATCAGACCTTTTGGAGAGGACATCTTACCTTTGTGGATTCTCAGGCTCAGATCCGGTTTTTACCCCATGGTGACGGGATGTGCCTATTTGGCGTCCGGTTTGCTGGTTTTCCGGGAGGATCCGGTTTTGTCCGATTTTTGCATTGGACACCAAACCAGAGTCTGCATCATTTTTTGTGTCTGATGCAAAATACGGACAAAATCGGATCCTCCCACATCCTCCTGGATCCGGCATGGGAGTCTATGGGCACCGGATCTCGCTGGCTCCGACATATCGGACCGGTTCCCGGACGTCGGGTGCTGAAAGATCGGTGGCTGTTAATACCTGGAGAGCTCCCTGGTTGAAATTTCAGCACTGCAGCCAGTTCCCCTGCAGCAGTGGTGCAGAAATTTCAACACTGGACAGTGGCAGCTGCTGATTCTGGCAAAAAACAGGTACTGTTTGTCCGGGGCTGTCAGATTCTCTCCATTGCATCCTGCAAAACACTGGACAGAACCTGTTAGGGAAAATCTGTGGTCTGAAGCCGGCCTAAGTGTAACTGTGTTTCTTCTGGTGAACATGTAAACTTTGAATTTGTTTGAAAATTAATCAAGTAGCATCTAAGTCCATTACCATTATTTTGTCCCTAAATTTAATGTATAGTAATTCAAGTGGTTATATCATGAAAACTTGAGGCTATTTTGTGATAGTCCAGAAATTTTGTTTTTTGTTTTAATGTATTTGGTTATTAAATGTGTGTTTATTTTCTTATTTTGTGAACTCTATTTTAATTCATCGCTATGAAGGTCACTAATTACACTGGTAAACAAATTTTTACAAAGTCATGTTACTGAAATAAAATTAGCCATGTGTTATCAATTTTTATGTGCTTAACACGAATATGAGAGTCAAAATGCAAAATTGACCCTAGTTTTTTGTAATCTGCATCACAAAATGCACGTCAATATTAATAGGCCTATAGTGAATACCTGTAGAAAAAAATCAATTCACATAATTAGATTAATTTGCCTGTCTCTTGTACAGCTTTTAGGGAGCATCTCTGGGGAGTGTCCAGCAGTAGTCTGCCAGTATACTCGTGGACCATTTTCCCTGGAATCCCTGGTTCAATTGTTGCAATATTTTGATGAAACATTAACCATGTTCATCACTGACCATACCACAGTGGTCAGGAAAGCAATTCAGATGGTCATATTTTATGGTCATATTCATGTTCAACACACCAAGATACTACAGATTAGAACCTTTTTAATTCAGTAACAATTTTAGTGTTTACCAGTGTTACTTTTAGAGTTCTGAAATTAGGATAATTAGATATGACAGGTGGTTGTCTAACTTGTTCCTGTCAGGCGCACTATGCCTGATCTCAAAAGTGCCAGAGGTGTGGCTGACAGAAAATTAAATTTGCTTTCTGATGACATCTTTAAAATGAATGTACATTATAGAGGGAAAATTTGCATTTAGGCCATTTATGAACAGATAGAAAAATTTACAAAGAATTCATATTAATATTGTTACATATCCCCCATGCAACCATTCTCACTGTAAAAGAAAGAAAAAAAAGGAATATGAATTTTGCTATTTCTACCTTGAGAAAACACAAAGGCCCCTTTCACATCTATGGCCATGTTCACACACATGCGTTTTTTTGACCATCTCTGCGTTTTTGGGCTGTTAAAAAAAACACAGGTGCGTTAACGCAGGGTACATTTGAGTGTAGCTGCGTTTTTTCAGCTCCATTTGCGTTTTTTACCCCTAGTCCAAAAAACGCTGCATGCAGCATTTTTGGGTGCTGTAAAAAAACGCATGTGCGTTTTTCCAAAAACGCATGCGTTTTTTTTAACATGGGGCCCTATGGGAAACGCATGCAAAAACGCATGGTACATTAGTACCTTTTAGTGCCATTCAAAAACGCATGCGTTTCCCATAGGGGTCCATGTTAAAAAAACGCATGCGTTTTTGAAAAAACGCACATGCGTTTTTTTAACATGGGGGCCCTATGGGAAACACATGCGTTTTTAAAAGGCACATTTATGCACCCTGCGTTAACGCTTGCGTTTTTGCCTGCGTTTTTGGTGAAAAAATGACTAAGTCCAAAAACGTGGCAAATCCTTTCAGACACACAAGGGACATTTTTTAGCACTCTTAAAAAAATGCAAGTGCTTTTAAGAGTGCTAAAAAAAATGCAAATTGTGTGTGAACATAGCCTATGCGTTTGCTGCGTTTTGCTTCATTTGCGTTTTTTATGCGTTTTTACCGCAAAAACGCATCAAAACGCATGCGTTTTTGTCCCCATTGATTTTAATGGGAACGCATGTCAAAACGCATGTGCGTTTGCAAAAACTCAAAACGCATGCGTTTTTGCAAACGCAGCCCAAAACGTTGTTTGCCACGTTTTGTGCTGCGTTTGCAAAAACGCATGCGTTTTGCGTTTTTGCAAACGCACATGCGTTTTGACATGCGTTTTTGCATGCGTTTTTCATGCGTTCCCATTAAAATCAATGGGGACAAAAACGCATGCGTTTTGATGCGTTTTTGCTGTAAAAACGCATAAAAAACGCAAATGAAGCAAAACGCAGCAAACGCACAGATGTGAAAGGGGCCAAAAACACATAGCATAATCATCTTTCCATGTTTATTTTCTCTAAAAACATTTGTTGGGATATTAATGGACAATAACTGGACAGATATTTATATATATAACTAAACAGTGAGAAAAAAATTGATAAATATTCTATTAAATTGTTAAATTTCCCTAAGGCTATGCAGAGACCCAAAATGCAGACTAAAATATTATGGAAGGACTTATGTTTAGTCTTGTTCTAATATTAATTATATTGAACTTTAAAGAGTACCTGTCACCCCCCCTTCTGTATGGCAATCTAAATGCAGCACTGAATGCAGCATGTCTGGTCCATTCAGGGAAGGGGCCCCCCATGCGTCTGTGTGCTGTGTACCCTGAGATATAGCCTTAGGAAAACTCACTGTTAGAAGCCATGAGGGCAGTCCCTGTGGCTGGAGTTAGCTCTATTGACGTGGGCCATTCCCTCCCCTTGCCTTGCTGTGCCAATTCCTGTTGTGCTGGTTCTTCCCCCCTCCTCTCCTGCTCTCTGTCACTAATCCTGCCTCACACAGTTTGTTTACAGCACAAGCAAATCATTTGTCCTGATGTCAGTGCCAGATTCCCGCCCTCTTTATGCTTTGTTAAGACAGCAGGTCAGGAATCTAGCACTGACATCAGGACAAATGATTTAAATGCCCTGTGAACAAGCTCTGTGAGGCAGGATGAGTGACAGAGAGCAAGAGAGGAGGAGGGAAGAGCCAGCACAGCAGGAGGCGGCACAAAGAGGCAGGATGAGGGAATGGCCCCCGTGAATAGAACTATCTCCAGCCACAGGGACTGCCCTCAAGGCTTCTAAAAGTAAGTTTTCCTCAGGCTATATCTCGGGGTACACACCACACAGACACATGGGGGACCCCTTCCCTGAATGCAGCAGACATGCTGCATTCAGTGCTGTATTTAGATTGCCATGCAGCAGGGGATGGCAGGTCCTCTTTAAATATTCCCCCACATCTCCCATAATGTTATTCAATTCTGATGTGTATTAGGTATACATTTTTTATTTTTATTTCAAATTTATCTAAAATTTCTCCACTGTCCATGCATAAATTGCCTTTTTTTAGATTTTTAGTACCGTATAAACTCGTGTATAAGCGGAGTTTTTCAGCATAAAAAATGTGCTGAAAAGTCCCCCCTTGGCTTATACACGAGTCATACGTGTATACAGTAGCCCCAGCGGTATACAGCCCCCCGTGGTATACAGGGCCCTCCCTTGCTGCCGCACACCTGTAAAGTAAGACATCATCATACTTATCCCTGTTGCTGTCGTCGCTCGGTCACCGCGCTCCTCCGGGTCTTCATGCTTCCTCCTCCGGCACACAGGAAATTACGTCATTGTCTGTGCGCCGGAGGAGGAAGCATGAAGACCTGGAGGAGCGCGGTGACCGAGCGGCGACAGCGACAGGGATAAGTATAATGATGTCTTACTTTACAGGTGTGCGGCAGCAAGGGGGGCCCTGTATACCACGGGGGGGGGGGGGCTGTATACCACTGGGGTTACTGTATAAACTTCTGGGGCCTGTATATACCATGCAGGGGGCTGTATACCGCTGGGGCTACTGTATAAACTGCTGGGGCCCGTATATACCATAGGGGGGGTGCTGTATAACGCTAGGGCTACTGTATAAACTGCTGGGGCCTGTATATACCACGGGGGGGGGCTATATACCACTGGGGCTACTGTATAAACTGCTGGGGCATGTATATACCACGGGGGGCTGTATACTGCTGGGGCTACTGTATAAACTGCTGGGGCCTGTATATACCATGAGGGGGCTGTATAACGCTGGGGCTACTGTATAAACTGCTGGGGCCTGTATATACCATGGGGGCTGTATACCGCTGGGGCTGCTGTATATACTGCTGGGGCCTGTATATACCACGGGGGGGGCTATATACTACTGGGGCTGCTGTATATACTGCTGGGGACTGTATATACCACTGCGGAGGAAGCTGTATACCACTGGGGCTGCTGTATATACTGCTGGGGCCTGTATATTCCACTGGGGAGGCAGCTGTATATACTGCTGGGGCCTGTATATACCACAGGGGGGGGCTGTATACCGCTGGGGCTGCTGTATATACTGCTGGGGCCTGTATATACCACTGGGGAGGCTGCTGTATATACTGCTGGGGCCTGTATATACCACTGGGGAGGCTGCTGTATACCACTGGGGCTGCTGTATATACTGCTGGGGCCTGTATATACCACTGGGGAGGCTGCTGTATACCACTGGGGTTGATGTATATACTGCTGGGGCCTGTATATACCACTGGGGAGGCTGCTGTATACTACCACTGGGGAGGCCTGTATACCACACTGCTGGGGGCTGTATACCTGTGCTGAGGTCCACCCTCGGCTTATACACGAGTCAATAGATTTTCCCAGGTTTTGGGGGCAAAAGTAGGGGGGTCGGCTTATACACGGGTCGGCTTATACACGAGTATATACGGTATATTAGGGATTAACTAAAAAATGTGGACCATTGGAATTGTACAGCAATATACATTGCATTATGTATCATGTGCTTTGTGGGATACCATTGTGGATTACCATTGGAGGGTATGTTTGGGGGTAATAAATGGGAAAATGAGAGTTATTTGTATTTGTTAAATAAAATAAATTATTTTTCTCTATGTGTTAGTTTCTTAACTATTACCTCTCAGGATTAATAATGGGCAGGTCTGATAGAAACCTAAACCTTAACAATATGGGCTTAATAACAAGCTGTCAAGACTTAGCTGTCATTAACCCCTTCTTTCACCCTGATGCCACCACAACAGGGCATCAGGATGAGAGAAGTAAAGCGCCAGGAATTGTTGCTTCTAATGAATGTGCCAATTTCTATGTCAGATGCAGGCTGCTATCAAAAATAAGGCAAAGCCCAAACATTTTTAAAATTATTTATTTAAATTATTTGAAAAAAAAGGTTCCCCTGCAGTTTTGATTGCCAGACAAGGTTAAGCCAGGAAGCTCGGGGTGGCAGCCTGTAGCTGTGCTTAGAATCAAAAATATAGTGTAGCCCTAAGCAATTTTTTTTAAGTATTTCTTTCTAAATTTTATTTTTATTAATATGGCAGGTTCATTGCCTATGCCAACCAATCACAGACATCAGCCCAATGGGTGAGGGCCGCAACAGCCTATCACAGACAAGTGGGAATCTGTGATTGACTGTTGGAACCAGCACAGTAAATAGGAAGTTAATAAGTACCCCTGAAGTAGGAGTGCGCAGTACTCGGGAAGTATGACACTGATGTTTGATCACTGTTTTGCTTTCTTTTACAGCCCTCCCAGCTGAACCCAAACCAAAGCAGTAATGGGAGCCATGCCCGAATACCAATTATTTGGATTTGCCTATCGCAAGTGAGCTGCTGTCTGATGTGGAAAGGCTTGCCCATGCTTTTGTTATTCTAGTAATATTCCAGTTTATTATCCCTCAAAATTCTTACATTTTTAAAATAATTCATTATTTAGTAAAAGAAAATTGCACATATGAAATTGGAAGAATTTTTTTTATGATAATGTTAAACAATTTAGCTCCCTAGCTAAACGCCTGCACAAAGTGCTGAAGGGAAAAGTACCCCAGATGCAGAAGAATAACATTTAAGTTCAACAAAAATGAGAAAGAAATGAATTTCTATAGAAAATTTGATTCACAGAACACAACACATTTTTTTGTTGTAAAAAATTAGCTTGGTATCTTGAATTAAGTCTGAACGTTCAAGAGTCTTTTGCAAAATGCAGCACAATCCAGGTAGTCTGGCATCAATTGTGGGTAATTTCCACATAATTGGATGACTGAATGCATGTTTCTTGCACCCACAAAAGGAGTACTGACAATGTAATTGAGGTAGAGGATATGATGTTCATAAAGCACTAGATGAGAATAATGATGGTGCTGATGACAATGACAAGGCACTACTTGTGATTGCAGACTGATAATCATAAAGATGATCATGAAAGAAAGGAGGAGGACAGCTTGAGTTTTTAGTCAGTTTGTTTTCCCCACATAAGAAGGTTATGCCGTTTCATGTGCTGATGAAGTGACATGATTCCAAGTCCAGGATGTACTCGGTCTATTTTGTAACAGCACAGTGTACATACTGCAATAGATGTTTCCTCGGGAAACAGGAAAAACAATTCCCACACATAGAAATCAACATAACCACAACCATTACCACATCTTATATATACAGCAGCGGTGCGGACCAAAAGACACTTGGTCCCTGATAGAATTACCACATCTTGACACCCTTGAGCATTCTAGACAGCAGAAGATGCAGATCTGGCAACGAGATAAGAATACAGACTGCAGCAGCCCTTATTATTGACTAGTAAAAAGGCACGATGCAATTGCATCGGGAGAGCGGTGAAATTAATTGTGTGTATACAGGCGGGTGAGTGGGTAGCAGAGTATACAGGGGGCTCTGTGGGTAGCAGAGTATACAGGGGGCTCTGTGGGTAGCAGAGTATACAGGGGGCTCTGTGGGTAGCAGAGTATACAGGGGGCTCTGTGGGTAGCAGAGTATACAGGGGGCTCTGTGGGTAGCAGAGTATACAGGGGGCTCTGTGGGTAGCAGAGTATACAGGGGGCTCTGTGGGTAGCAGAGTATACAGGGGGCTCTGTGGGTAGCAGAGTATACAGGGGGCTCTGTGGGTAGCAGAGTATACAGGGAGCTCTGTGGGTAGCAGAGTATACAGGGGCTCTGTGGGTAGCAGAGTATACAGGGAGCTCTGTGGGTAGCAGAGTATACAGGGAGCTCTGTGGGTAGCAGAGTATACAGGGGGCTCTGTGGGTAGCAGAGTATACAGGGTGCTCTGTGGGTAGCAGAGTATACAGGGGGCTCTGTGGGTAGCAGAGTATACAGGGGGCTCTGTGGGTAGCAGAGTGTACAGGGGGCTCTGTGGGTAGCAGAGTATACAGGGGGGCTCTGTGGGTAGTAGAGTATACAGGGGGCTCTGTGGGTAGCAGAGTATACAGGGGGCTCTGTGGGTAGCAGAGTATACAGGGGGCTCTGTGGGTAGCAGAGTATGATGTGGCGGAGGCTGGAGGGGTGAGGAGAGGTCCGGCTGGAGCGGCGACATGAGTGCTCGGTGGCAGGACGTGGCTGCGTGCTGGGGGTGATCGTAGCCCCGGCATTGTCCTCTGCGGCAGGGTGGGGCTGCAGAGAGGGATCAGTCCTTCCCCTCAGGTGACACATGTGACCTGAGGGGAAGGAGCGGATTGGGCATTGTGTGGTAAAGAGAGGATGGCCATCCGATTTGTCTCGGATGTGGAGTACTGGGCAATGGGATGGGTGTCCTGTGGTTAGAACAGAGCGCCTAATCCGCTTGCAGGGGCGGCGGCCAATGGGAGTGAGCGGGGCGTGCTAGGCTTTGCAGCCTGACACGCCCCGTTCACTCCTATTGGCCAGTCGTCACTGGCTCCCGGCACCCGCCCACAGCCCCTACACTGCTACAGCAGCAGCATGGCGACACCGAGGCGCTAGCGGTGAGAGAGCGGGGAGGGGCGGAAGGCACCAGCGGCACGGGCAGCGTAGACCTCGCGGAGGGCGCTCGCGATGAGGCGCTGTCGGCGGGGCCGACGGCGGTTGGCAGGATGGCGGCGGTGTGAGTTAGTGCGGCTGCGGCTCGCGATGACGCTATTGCGTCATGGCTCGCAGTGCAGTGAAGGATTTTGGGATTCGGCTATAGTGGCCGAATTTCAAACTCCCGATTTATATAAGTAGATATGTGTATAAACTGTATATGTACATCTACTTATATAATTGTGTGCCCCTGTCCTCTGCCCCTGTTGTGTCCCCCTGTCCTCTGCCCCTGTCCTGTGTGCCTGAGTCCTCTGGCCCTGTTCTGTGTCCTCCTGTCCTGTGTGCCCTTGTCCGGTGTCCCCCTGTCCTGTGTGCCCCTGTGCGGTGTCCCCCTGTCCTGTGTGCCCCTGTTGTGTGTTCCTCTGTCCTCTGCCCCTGTTGTGTCCCCCTGTCCTCTGCCCCTGTCCTGTGTGGCAGAGTCCTCTGCCCCTGTTGTGTGTCCTCCTGTCCTGTGCGCCCCTGTCCTGTCTGCCTCTGTTCTGTGTCCCCCTGTGCTGTGCGCCCCTGTTCTGTGTGGCCTTGTCCTGTGTCCCCCTGTCCTGTGTGCCCCTGTCCTGTGTGCCCCTGTTCTGTGTCCCCCTGTCCTCTGCCCCTGTTGTGTCCCTCTGTCCTGTGTGCCCCTGTCTTCTACCCCTGTTCTGTGTCCCCTTGTCCTCTGCCCCTGTTGTGTCCCCATGTCCTGTGTGCCCCTGTCCTCTGGCCCTGTTGTGTCCCCTGTCCTCTGACACAGTTCTTTATCCCCCAGTCATATATGCCCCTGTCCTCTGCTCTCTGTATTCCTTCCACCGGCATTGAAGCCGGTCATGTGACAGGGGGCGGGCTAATGTGACATCACAGAGGGCCTGCCACATGACCGGCTCCAAAAAGAAAGTATTTCTGCAAGCAGCAGAGCGGGGAGGGGTAAGTGCGGAGCGGCCGGGGGAGAGCGGGCGGCAGCGGCGATACTGGCCGCCATATTAGGCGGGAGATGAGCGGTGTGTAGCGTCAGGAGATCAGCGGTTTGTGTGCATGGGGCGAGGGGCGCTGGGCGGTCACCTCGGCGCTATGTTGGTGGGATAGCGGAGTCTCTGCGGCGACGTGTAATATCCAAGATGGCGGCAAAATCTCACGAGATTTTGGACGCCATGTTGGAAATTACATGTCACCGCAAAGACAGTGCTCCTCCAGCTGCATGGCGTCACCGAGGCCCCAGCGGTACTAGAGCAGCGAGGGGCAGCGGTGACCTCGCGGAGGCGGAGCGGACGGGTGGGCGGCGGAGACTGCGGGTGGCGGAGACGGCAGTGTGGCTCGCATTGCCGCAAAGGAGTCTGGGATTCGGCTACAACGCCCGAATTCCAAACTCCCGATTATATAAGTAGAGATGAGTGGTGTACGTGGTCAAATTGAAACACTAAAGAGGACTGCAAAATCTAAAAAAAAAAAAAAAAATATTAGGCCCTGCGCCTTATTATGTATTAGGCCAGGTTGTTTTTCTCTTCCTTGCAGATTTGATGCAGATTCTTTTTTCTGCCCCAAGATCGGCACAGCACTTCTGAACTCTCATAGATCTTGCTGTCTTAAGAATAGACATGCAGAATTTGATGCAGATTCTCAATCTGTGTCAAAAAAAGCATTGAACAAAACACCGTGGGCACGGGACCTTATGTGTTCCAACCTTAAAACCTATTATTCCTTCTCCCACTGACAAAAATATATACCCAAATACTATATTGGTTGGTAGGTGCATGTATGGTAAAGAACTTGTGGCAATGACAGTAGTATTTTAGGAGGATTATATATTTGGTAATTTGGAAAGTGAAAGTTTAATATGTCACAGTTTTTAAGCTCTCTTATCAAAGATTACAAAATTGTCAAATTACCCAGTTATAAATGTCTTAATAATATATATATATATACTAGATGGCGGCCCGATTCTAAAGAATCGGGTAGTCTAGAATCCATATATAGTTTATTTACTAATAGTTACGGGAGTGCAGTGAAATGAATTGTGTGTATACAGGCGGCTCTGTGGGTAGCAGAGTATACAGTGGCTCAGTGGTTAGCACTGCGCGGTGGCTCAGTGGTTAGCACTGCGCGGTGGCTCAGTGGTTAGCACTGCGCGGTGGCTCAGTGGTTAGCACTGCGCGGTGGCTCAGTGGTTAGCAGTGAGTGCGGTGAAAGTGGTCAGCGCAGCGGCGTGGTGAGCACACACATACACACACTCCGCTATACTTTCCACCGGCCCTCTATCTTCCCCACCGGCTGGATCCTTAGTCGACATGTGGGCGCCTGGATCCAATATGGCGTCTGGGAAGTCTCGCGAGACTTCCTGGACGCCTTCTTGGACAAAGTATGTGGCGGCCCCAGGACAACTGGATTCAATATGGCGTCCAGGAAGTCTCGCGAGACTTCCTGGATGCCATATTGGATCCAGTAGTTGGGGGGCGGCGAGATGTGGACTGAGGATCTAGGCGGCGGACGCAGGGCCGGTGGTAAGTATAGCGGAGTGTGTGTGTGTGTATGTGTGTGTGTGTGGACAAAGTGAGGGAATTGCGGACAAAGTGACGGAAGTGCAGGCAAAGTGACGGAAGTGCCTTCGGCTATGTATATATTAGATACACATAATATGTACACACATGCAAATCTTTAAAGATGTAGAAATATATAAAACACATCATTCACAAATTATATTACATACACACATATATACACATACTGCACATTGCATATAGACAAAGGCACATACACACACACAAATCTATATAGATGTAGAGGTATATACACACATTAGTTGCATATACACAAACACACATGTATATTATATACAAACATATATATGAGGAGAGTGGAGGCTGGCGGGTAGAGGAGAGCAGAGGCTGGAGGGCAGGGGAGAGCAGAGGCTGGAGGGCAGGGGAGACCGGAGGCTGGAGGGCAGGGGAGACCGGAGGCTGGAGGGCAGGGGAGAGCGGAGGCTGGAGCGCAGGGGAGAGCGGAGGCTGGAGCGCAGGGGAGAGCGGAGGCTGGAGGTAGGGAAGAGCGGAGGCTGGAGGGCAGAACGGAGGCTGGAGGGCAGAGCGGAGGCTGGGGGGCAGAGAGCAGAGTGGAGGCTGGAGGGCAGAGTGGAGGCTGGAGGGCAGAGGGCAGTGGAGGCTGGAAGGCAGAGCGGAGGCTGGAGGGCAGAGCGGAGGCTGGAGGGCAGAGCGGAGGCTAGAGGGCAGAGAGGAGGCTGGAGGGCAGAGGGGAGAGAGGAGGCTGGAGGGCAGAGAGGAGGCTGGAGGGCAGAGGGCAGAGCGGAGGCTGGAGGGCAGAGGGCAGAGCGGAGGCTGGAGGGCAGAGGGGAGGCTGGAGGGCAGAGTGGAGGCTGGAGGGCAGAGGGGAGAAGGGAGGCTGGAGGGCAGAGCGGAGGCTGGAGGGCAGAGCGGAGGCTGGAGGGCAGAGCGCAGAGCGGAGGCTGGAGGGCAGAGGGCAGAGCAGAGGCTGGAGGGCAGAGGGCAGAGCGGAGGCTAGAAGGCAGAGGGCAGTGGAGGCTGGAGGGCAGAGCGGAGGCTGGAGGGCAGAGCAGAGGCTGGAGGGCAGACCGGAGGCTGGAGGGCAGAAGGGAGGCTGGAGGGCAGAGGGGAGAGGGGAGGCTGGAGGGCAGAGTGGAGGCTGGAGGGCAGAGCAGAGGCTGGAGGGCAGAGAGGAGGCTGGAGGGCAGAGGGGGGAGGGGAGGCTGGAGGGCAGAGCGGAGGCTGGAGGGCAGAGCGCAGAGCGGAGGCTGGAGGGCAGAGGGCAGAGCGGAGGCTGGAGGGCAGAGGGCAGAGTGGAGGCTGGAGGGCAGAGGGGAGGCTGGAGGGCAGAGCAGAAGCTGGAGGGCAGAGCAGAGGCTGGAGGGCAGAGCTGAGGCTGGAGGGCAGAGCGGAGGTTGGAGGGCAGAGCGGAGGCTGGAGGGCAGAGGGCAGAGCGGAGGCTGGAGGGCACAGTGGAGGCTGGAGGGCAGAGCAGAGGCTGGAGGGCAGAGGGCAGTGGAGGCTGGAAGGCCGAGCCGAGGCTGGAGGGCAGAGCGGAGGCTGGAGGGCAGAGCGGAGGCTGGAGGGCAGAGAGGAGGCTGGAGGGCAGAGGGGAGGCTGGAGGGCAGAGCGGAGGCTGGAGGGCAGAGCAGAGGCTGGAGGGCAGAGAGGAGGCTGGAGGGCAGAGCGGAGGCTGGAGGGCAGAGTGGAGGCTGGAGGGCAGAGGGCAGAGCGGAGGCTGGAGGGCAGAGGGGAGAGGGGAGGCTGGAGGGCAGAGCAGAGGCTGGAGGGCAGAGCGGAGGCTGGAGGGCAGATAGCAGAGAGAGGCAGGAGGGCAGAGGGCAGAGCGAGGCTGGAGGGCAGAGGGCAGAGCGGAGGCTGGAGGGCAGAGGGCAGAGCGGAGGCTGGAGGGCAGAGGGCAGTGGAGGCTGGAGGGCAGAGCGGAGGCTGGAGGGCAGACCGGAGGCTGGAGGGCAGAAGGGAGGCTGGAGGGCAGAAAGGAGGCTGGAGGGCAGAGGGGAGAGGGGAGGCTGGAGGGCAGAGGGGAGGCTGGAGGGCAGCGGAGGCTGGAGGGCAGAGTGGAGGCTGGAGGGCAGCGGAGGCTGGAGGGCAGAGGGCAGCGGAGGCTGGAGGGCAGAGGGCAATGGAGGCTGGAGGGAAGCGGAGGCTGGAGGGCAGAGGCCAGAGCAGAGGCTGGAGGGCAGAGGGCAGAGCTGAGGCTGGAGGCAGAGCGAAGGTTGGAGGGCAGAGTGGAGGCTGGAGGGCAGAGAGCAGAGCGAAGGCTGGAGGGCAGAGTGGATGCTGGAGGGCAGAGCAGAGGCTGGAGGGCAGAGGGCAGAGCGGAGGCTAGAGGGCAGAGTGGAGGCTGGAGGGCAGAGCAGAGGCTGGAGGGCAGAGGGGAGGCTGGAGGGCTGAGGGGAGGCTGGAGGGCAGAGGGCAGAGCAGAAGCTGGAGGGCAAAGGGCAGAGCGGAGGCTGGAGGGCAGAGCGGAGGCTGGAGGGCAGAGCGGAGGCTGGAGGGCAGAGGGCAGAGCGGAAGCTGGAGGGCAAAGGGCAGAGCGGAGGCTGGAGGGCAGAGTGGAGTCTGGAGGGCAGAGGGCAGAGCGGAGGCTGGAGGGCAGAGCGGAGGCTGGAGGGCAGAGCGGAGGCTGGAGTTCAGAGCGGAGGCTGGAGGGCAGAGGGCAGAGCAGAGGCTGGAGGGCAGAGCAGAGGCTGGAGGGCAGAGGGCAGAGCGGAGTCTGGAATGCAGAGCGGAGCCTGGAGGGCCGAGCGGAGGCTGGAGGGCAGAGGGCCAGCGGAGGCTGAAGGGCAGAGGGCAGAGCGGAGGCTGGAGGGCAGAGCAGAGGCTGGAGGGCAGAGCGGAGGCTGGAGGGCAGAGGACAGCGGAGGCTGGAGGGCAGCGGAGGCTGGAGGGCAGAGGGCAGCAGAGGCTGGAGGGCAGAGGGCAGCGGAGGCTGGAGGGCAGAGGACAGCGGAGGCTGGAGGGCTGAACACTCACTGGGCTGTCAGCTGTCGGCGGTCAGCAGCAGTGCTGGCGGTGGTGGCAGCTCCCTGATGGAGGAGGAGAGTCACCAGTGTGTGGGCGGTGAGCGGCAGGGCTGAGGGCGGTGCCGGTGATGGCGGAGGCCGCACACCAGAGTGTGGGCCGGGCTGGTTCCCGGATGTGGGTGGGCGCAGACCGGGCTGTGTGCGGGGACGGTAGCGGGATAGCTAGGCGGTGAGCTGCAGGGCTGGGGGCGGTGCCGCCAGAGGCCGCACACCGGAGGGTGGGCCGGGGTGGGCCGGTTCCCAGATGTGGGTGGGTGCAGACCGGGCTCTGTGTGGGGATGGTGGCGGGATAGCTGGGCGGTGCCGGTGATGGCAGAGGCCGCACACGGGAGTGTGGGCCGGGCCGGGCTGGGCCAGGCTGGGCCGGTTCCCGGATGTGGGTTGGCGCAGACCGGTCTCTGTGCTTGTGGGTCTGGTGGGCGCGAAAGCGCCCACTTCCGGTTCCGGTCTGATTACACAGGTCCGGAGGCCATCACGGAAGTTGGTCAGTTTGTCCGGAAGTGGCCTTCGAGTTTTATATTATAGATATATATAAATCGTCACTTCAATGAAGAAGTGGATGAACTCTAGCGCCAGCTTTAGGTAGCAATCCTTAAAGTCATAGTCAACTCTGTAACAAGCCTTTTAATATGACCAAGGATTTGTGCCGGATCAGAACTCCAAACTGCAGATGCTGCGTTTTGGGGTAACCTCCCCTCATCAGTGTAGTGTGTGGGATATTCTGATCTGGCTGTGTGAGAGGCTAAGATGTGGTCTGGGATAGGGATGGGCGAATCTACTCGCTAGGACTCGTTACTCGGCGAGTAGTAAGGGACTCGCAGGACTCGGTACTCGGCGAGTTTCCCAGTGATTACTCGCACGAGTCCAATGCAAATCAATATCAATCCTAGTTTTGTCAGAAACGCTGACAAAACTAGGATTGCCATTGTTTGCATTGGACTCGTGCGAGTCATCACTGGCTACTGTGCCAGTGATAGCAGGGAGACTCGCAAAGTAACTGCTGTTTCTTTGCGAGCCGAGTCCAGCTGTCTTCTCTGTGCAGCTCCAGGGTCCTAGAACCTGCCTGCTCACAGAGATGATGTAGCAGTGCTGAGATTATTCTCAGTCTGCTCATTCCCTGTGCATGTAGCATAGAGGACATCGCGTTTTGGACTACGTCGGACGGAAGAGGATTTTTTTAATTAAAGATGGAGTCCCTAATGGCTTTTTTTTTTATTTCAAATAAAAATTTTTCTCTGTGTTTTTTTAACCCTTTATTGGAGATTCTTAGTGGCTGGGTCAAACGTGGCCTGACATTAAGAATCTCGGGCTTAATACCAGCTTGTATAACAAAGCTGGTATTAACCCCTTTATTACCCAGCGTGCTACCGCCACCAGGGCCGCTGGAAGAGCGGGGTTCAGCGCCAGAGGATGGCGCTTCAATGAACTTGAATGAATCTTCTGGGGCGGCTGCGGGCTGCAATTTGCAGCGGGGGGTGCCCAGAAAGCTTGGGCATCCCTGCGCTGCGGATTCCAGCCCTCAGCTGCTTAGCTGTACCTGGCTAGACATAGAAATTGCGCGGAGCCCCACGCATTTTTTTAAAATTATTTAATGAATTTCAGAGTCAGAGTCTCAGAGTCAGAATCTCAGAATTTCATGAAATAATTTAAAAAAAATGCGTGGGGCTCCGCGCAATTTCTATGTCTAGCCAGGTACAGCTAAGCAGCTGGGGGCTGGAATCCGCAGCGCAGGGATGCCCAAGCTTTCTGGGCACCCCCCGCTGCAAATTGCAGCCCGCAGCCGCCCCAGAAGATGGCGCGTTCATTGAAGCGCCATCCTCTGACGCTGAACCCCGCTCTTCCAGCGGCCCTGGTAGCGGTGGCACGCTGGGTAATAAAGAGGTTAGGGCCAGCTTTGTATTATCAGCTGGCCCTAAGCCCGAAATTTATGGTGGTCACGCCAATATTAGACATGACCGCCATGAATTTCTATTAAATTGTTTTAAAAAAAACACAACACAAAGAAAATTTTTTATTAGAAATAAAAAAAAAAGCCATTAGGGACTCCATCTTTAATTAAAAAAATCCTCTTCCCTCCGACGCAGTCCAAAACGCGATGTCCTCTCTGCTACATCCCCTGTGTATAGATATAGATCTCTATGCACAGGGAATGAGCAGACTGAGAACAATCTCAGCTCTGCTACATCATCTCTGTGCACAGACATTCATGTCTGTTACTGTACACAGGGAATGAGCAGACTGAGAACAATCTCAGCTCTGCTACATCATCTCTGTGCACAGACATTCATGTCTGTACACAGAGAATGAGCAGACTGAGAACAATCTCAGCTCTGCTACATCAGGCAGCAGGCAGGCTCTAGGACCCTGGAGCTGGCAGCCAGCACAGAGGAGACAGGACTCTTATCTGTGCGAGTCAGCGATTACTTACAAAGTAAACGAGCAATGCAAATAAATGACAAAACTAGGATTGCTTCAGGCTGAAGCTTCCGAGACACATCTGCGAGTTGTAAATCTCACACTACTCGCTATTACTCGCTTCCCCATTCATTAACATTGGACTCGCTAGACTCGCAACGAGTAGCGAGTCCTGGGCTCGGACTCGCTAGAGTCAAGCGATTCCGAGTAATTTAGGATTCGCCCATCACTAGTCTGGGAAACTAGCTATCTACCTTATGGGGAGGAGTTTCCCTGCAGCCATAAGGAGACAGATAAGTTCATAAGGACACTTACAGCCGCAATGGTCCGCTGGGAAATATGCAAATTGTCACTTCAATGAAGAAGTGGATGAACTCTAGCACCACCTTTAGGTAACAATCCTCAAAGTCATAGTTGACTCTTTAACAAGCCTTTTAACATGACCAAGGATTTGTGCCAGATCAGAACCGCAAACTACAGACTTGCCTTTCAGGGTAATTGCCCCTCATCAGTGTAGTGTGGGGATAGAGGACCGTTGTGGCTATAGATGTCCATATCAACTTATCTGTCTCCTTATGGTGGCAGGGAAACTCCTCTCCATAAAGTAGATAGCTAGTTCCCCAGATATATTATATACAGGCTAGACAAAAGTCAATTGGTGACTGAAACGTCGCATGGTCGCCCTGTGGGCCTGATTAAAGGCATCTAAAGACCTTGGATTGGAGTGCTGCTGTCGTTTGTTGTGGTATAATAAGCAAGGATTGGATTGCTGGACAGATTTGCACCCAAAAACCTGGTGCTGCTCAAAGGTTTATATATATATATATTGCAGGGGTATCTACTTAATGTGTTTATTCTTTTTTTTTTCTGTTACTGGGCATAGTTTGAATGAGCACCTACTCTTTGCCAATATATTAACAGGTATGCCGGCTGCTATCTTTGGTTCCCTTTGAAACAATAGCGTAAAAAATACTAGCGACCAATACACAGCTAGACAAATGGTAAGAATGCTGGCCAAGCTGCTTCAAGAAAACAACTGCCAGCACTTTCCTGATGTGGCATCTTCTGGTAAAACCAGGCAGGTGTAGTGCTTGCCTGCCGTGTACACACACCTAAATTGTTTGAATTCTAAAGTGATGCCTTGTTAAACAGCTCCATGTAGCTTTCAGCATGGCCGTGGGGAGGACATTTGCCAAATTGAGAAATCAACCCCTTAATTCCAAATGACTGACATAGCACTTCTTGAGCAGGTGTCAGTTCTCACATTATGAATTGCTATGTTTGTCATGGATTTAAACTGTCACTGTGTGAAAGCAGTCTGACAGCTGACCTGCACAGGAAGAGATTCAGAGACCAATTACAGCGGTCTCCATTCTCTCGGTTCCTTTGGTCGCTCAGACAAACTGTCTGACTGACCACAGCATGTGATTGGTTGAAGAAATGTGCTAAAATATTGGCATTTATCTGCAAAATAATTGCAGGATCTCGGCTTAGCTGGCAATCAAGCTGCTGAAGTAATGACCAGCATGCACCATCTGTGAATGATTAACACATTTAGCAATCATGGCAATTATGAATGTGAGAGGGGTGCGCTCTCTCTCTCACCCACAACGGCTCTCCATGATAAAATCTTGGGAATCTGATGGTTGACATGGCACCCCGAAGTCACACAATGACCTGCTGGTGTAGCAGGCATGATGGCCTGTTAGAACTAGCCAAATGCTGGGTTTGCAAGGTGTCTACAAGGTATTTAGAGTGTAATTTGACAGGTCTCACGTATTCCAGCACATTACTAATGCTATGCCTGAGAACAGAGATCTGAAGAATAAAAGTGCTATAGAGGGATAATGTAAAAAAAAAAATTAAAGTGAAGAAAAATATGATTAACCCTTTCACTACACAGTGATTTTTATTCTTTTTAAGGAAAATGTGATGTTTTGATCACCTGTTATTGCATTTTATTACAATGCTGCAGTGACCAAAAAAATTTTTTTATATTTTGCCTTTATTTTTGTTATGCAGTTTACTGTTCAGGTTAATTGAATTTATATTTTGATAGATCGGGCATTTTTGGACGCTGCGGTACCAAATGTGTCGTTTTTTATAATTTTGTTTTTGTGCTGATCTCTGCAGAAATGATCACATCCTGTGAATGGTGGGCATCAACAGGAAATGAGTCATGGCAGCAACAGGTGTCGTCATCTTACCCCTCATCTAAACACATTGATGCCTCATGATCGCATCACATCGTCACTGATGGTGGTGTGCAACAGAAGGATCCTCACTGCAGCATCTTAGATTGCGCCGTCAAACCCTGACATCACAATCTAAATGATTACCAGTGGTGGGCGCATCAGCTGCATATGTTGAAAGGTCATATTATCTGACATGTGTAGGAAATGATGCAGGCTCAATGAGTGAGCTTGCATCAAAGAGAAAGAGGCGTCCTATGATATATCAATACTTCATGGATCATAAATGGGTTAAAAACATAACCCACAAAATAAAGAACAAAAATTATTAGACCAATATTTAACAATATTTATGCAAAAACAAAAACACACTAATAAAGTACACATATTTGGGATTGTGCCTTCAAAACGGCATGGTCTATAAAACTGTCACACTAATTTAAGGGAATCTGACATGTAGTTTATCCCCTCTAACCTATCACTACCTGTCCCTGTAGCTTCCTACTAATTTACTAACCATCCCTCTCTGATCTAATAGTGATTTATAAAAGTGGAATAAAGTGATTTATTAACTTACATGTTTCTATCCATGCGGGCTTTCCTAGACGGCAGACCGACATATGGGCAGTCTCTCCAGGTCCGCTCTTCACCCACCTCCCTGCTGCAATCACACTCCCGGTGGGCATGATCATTCATTCAGGAGCGCACTCCTGATTTAAAATTCCCGTCTCCTTCTTATTGTGATGACGCTTCGGCTAGCTTCATTTCCGGTCTGGTGCATTGTGGGGCGTATTGGGTGTACAGGCTGGCTTTGGAATTCACACTGCACATGTTACAGAGCCAGTTTGTATGCCAATACAATCCTCACACTGTGCAGGACAGAAAATGACAGCTGCGTTGATAAGCTCATGTGTATGGCAACCAAGCACAATCACCGTGCAGATTGATGAAATGCAGTCTGACTGCAACAGACAATGACAGAGGATCTCGCAGAGTGTGAACATCTGAGATTGGCTGTTTGTTGGTCAGTGCAGTAAATAAAAATGAATCTTAATGGGCAACCCCTGAAGCAGCAATGGGAGTCTAGTAAGCCCAATCTACCTATTCAACTATCTATCTATCTATCTATCTATCTATCTATCTATCTATCTATCTATCTATCTATCTATCTACCTATTCAACTATCTATCTATCTATCTATCTATCGATCTATCTATCGATCTATCTATCTGTCCATCTATACTAACTTTTATGATTCCAAAGAGAAGAGCGGCACTCATGCTTCTTAGGTATATCCAGCTTTATTAATCATCCATGCAAGTTACAAGGATTTGTGCTCAAGGGGAGGGAGAGGCTGATGGCAACGGCAACCGTTTCGTGGTTATTCACACATGGAATCATGCTAGGTCTTGTGCTGTGCAGCTGAGCAACGTGCTCTTTTCCTCATAGTTCCAGGAGTAACAAAAGGTCAGTGCCCGTTTTTTTCATGCTTTCTGGACATCTATTTTAACTTTTAACAGCATGAGATTGACTATGTTAAATAAGCATTTCATACACATTACATACGGTTCTTAAAACACATGACTCCCACATGACACCAACATGACACTGATAATTTTCTCACTTATATCCACAGCGAGAGAAAAAAAGCAGATGTGAATGTGGCACCCCTGCAGTGGATTGCCACAGGATCCACCAGTGCCGTGAGGGAATTACACCTTGGTTAAGTCAGTTCCCCTTTAAAAGATCCAGACCTGAGGGGAGGGGTCAGTTAGTCCCACGAGTGGCTTCCAGTTAGTGTTAGGAGAGAGCTGGAGCTAAGAGCTGGTCGCTGGGAAGGATCCAGGCCCAGGACCAGGGACCACTGTCTGTTGTGCTGCACCCTAGGGAGAGGGTCGGAGGCCAGTGGAGGAAGCAGGTAATTCAAGGAAAGGAACCAGTTGAGGATTCCTTATAGTACACCCGGACACTGGAGTCCGACACTGCCAGCATCCACTGCAGCAGTAAAACCCCGGGAGAACCAGGAGGATTTAACCCCTGAAGCAAGTCAAGTAAGAGACACTCAAACTGACCAAGTACAGGACCAGGGGTCATAGAAGAAACAGGGACCCCGCAGAAGGACCTCATAGTCAGTTTAGAGTAAAGCCCTGAGAGGGGCAGGATTTACCCCAAACCACAGAGCACAGAGCAGCGGCGGACTGGGGTGTCTGGGGCCCACCAGGAAAATTGACTCCAGGGGCCCACCCACCCGGGCCAACCCATTCTTCAGCTATATGCAAATACCTGTTATCCGTTATACCTATTACAGTGGAGCGTGGACTGTAAAACACAGGCGGCTCCTGCACACCACTGTGCGCTCACCATTACTGCGATGTATCATTACTGTAGTTTGCATTAATTTGGATTTTTTTGGTGTAAACAAGTTATCAGTGATGCACAGGCAGAGGCTGGCTGGCAGATCTTGCCCTGGGGGGCAGTCGACTTTTTCTAGCCGGTGGCCAACTGAAGAGCGGAGGGATCGGTGCTACCACTACAGAGGCCAACTGAAGAGCATGTGGGCACTGGCGCTGCTTCATTAGCCTGCCAGCTGCCTGCTGCCGCCGCGCCAATACCAGGTCACAGTTAGCCTCCACACTGACGCCCACGTCCTGTCTGCTGCGTCCCGGGTCCCGCGTGGCCGCTCTCACTGAGGGGGCAGCTCTAAACTGGGACTAAACCACCGGCCTGGGGGGCAAATGCCTCCCTGCCACCTGGGCCAGTCCGTCCCTGTACACAGGTTAGGAATGTGAGCACTTATTTATTGGTGGAATCCGCACCATCAGAAGAATGTGGAGCTTTGAGTATTTGGTGAGTTTTGTACCTCAGTATTTGTAAGGCCGACTTCACACCATGTTGTGATCAGGTCCGGGGCTGTCCGATGTGAATCAGACAGCCCCGAACCCGATTTTGACATAATGCAGCCTTATGGTGCTGGACAGGGCCGGGTGGCAGCTATTTGCCATCCGGTTTTGTCCCTGTCCGGCAGCATCAGGCTGCAAACTATTTTTGCCCCGGACACAAAAACGGAGCTTGCACCATTTTTGTGTCTGGGGCGAAAAATTTAAGCAAACCAGATGCAGCACGATCCGGCACCCCCTAACATGATCCAGCACCCCCTAACATGATAGTCTATGGGGCGCCGGATCGTGCCGGACCTGACATAGTCTGTCAGGTTCCCAGACACCGGCTGCTGCACTTCAGCGTGAGCTCTGTTGAACTTCAGCCCCAGGAGCTGCCCCCTGTGAAGAGGTTCAGCACCATATCAGTAGGGGACAGCTCCTGAAGCTGCACTCTGCAGAATCTGGCTACAAACAGGACCTGAGGATATATTAACCCTCCGCTTCTATTTGTCCGGACCTGTCAGGCTGTGTCCGGTGCCTCCTGCAAAGCACCGGGACACAGCCTGAGAGGGAAAAAAAATAGCCTAAGACAAAACCAGGAGTGGAGCAATCAGAGGTCATTTTTTATGCATTTCTCACCCTCTCCTGGTTTTGTCTTATAAATACTGAGGTGAAAATCTGACCAAATGCTTTACTTGCTTTCTCTGGCAAACCTCTTCATCTCTGCTGCTGTGTCACAGGACAGGGAAAGGTTAAACATCTAAGTATTTAATATCTATTGGAAATAAAATAGTTTCCACTTATTGATATCAGATAAAACAAATGACCGACCAAAATCCACTCTACCAAGACCAATATTACCAGATAGAAGTCAGAAATACCACCACTCCGTGACCAGATCACATGCTACCACCATATAGTACCCAAATAATGCCACATACCAGACAAATACCGTCACACCATGACGAAAGCACATAATACCACCACATAGTGATCAAATACTACCACATACAAGGTATAAATACTGCCACACCATGAGACCTCATATCAACACCACATAGTGACCGAATAATACCATATACAAGGGACAAATACCGTCATGACCAAAGCACATAATGCCACGGTCCACCACATATAATACTAAATTAACAGAAATGTAAAAAAGCTCTGTATATTAGGTCAGTGTACAGGTAATACAGTGAACACCAGTGACATTATACACAGCAGCTCTGTATATAGTGTCAGTGTACAGGTAATGCAATGATCACCATTGACATTATACGCATGAACTCTGTATATAGTGCCAGTGTGTGTGTATAGGTAATAAATGTAGCTTCTCCCCCCACGATCAATGTAGCTTCTCCTCCCTATCCATCCACGTTCCTTCTCCCTCTATACCCCCCTCCATCCATATACCTTTTCCCCCATCCACCAAACCATCCATGTACCTTCTCCCCATTCATCCATCCCGTTCTCCCCCCTTTTCCATGCCGCCCCCCCATCCATCCCATTCTGCCCCCTCTTCCAGGCCGCCCCCATCCATCCATCCCATTCTGCCCCCTCTTCCAGGCCACTCCATCCATCCATTCATCCATTCCACTCTGTCCCCCCGGCTGCTATCTTCAGCTGTAACAGCGCCTTACCTGACTCCAGACTCCTGATCCTGGCAGCTTCTTCCTCTGCGGCTTCCAGTCTCCCGCTTACCGGAACCAGGCAGCTTCTTCCTCTGTGGCTCCCAGTCTCCCGCTCACCAGCACCAGGCAGCTTCTTCCTCTGCGGCTGCCGGTCATTGGCACCAGGTACCCGGTAGCTTAGTCCTCTGAAGCTTCCAGTCTCCGGCACCCGGCAGCACCAGGCACAACCAGGGGCCCGGTACCATCAGGCACCATGGGGCCCGGCACCATGGGGGCCCGGCAGCACCAGGAAACCAGGGGGTCCGGCAGCACCAGGCAACCAGGGGGCCCAACAGCACCAGGCAACCAGGGGGCCTGGCAGCACCAGGCAACCAGGGGGCACGGCAGCACCAGGCAACCAGGGGGCACGGCAGCACCAGACAACAAGAAGGCCCGGCAGCACCAGGCACCACCAGGGGCCCCGGCAGCACCAGGCACCACCAGGGGGCCCGGCAGCACCAGGGGGCTCGGCAGCACCAGGTACCACCAGGGGGCCCAGCAGCACTAGGCACCGCTAGGGGGCCCAGCACCGCCAGGGGGCCCTGGCACCGCCAGGGGGGCCCGGCGCCACCAGGGGGGCCCAGTGACCAGGCACCACCAGGCACCACCAAACATCCAGGGGGCCCGGCAGCACCAGGCACCACCATGGGTCAGGCAGCACCAGGGGCGCAGCACAATCAGGCACCCTGGGACCCGGCAGCACTAGGGGCCCAGCACCATCAGGCACCCTGGGGGCCCAGCAGCACTAGGCACCACCAGGGGCCAGGCAACACCAGGCACCACCATGGGCCAGGCAGCACCAGGCACCCCCAGGCACATTGGGGGCCCGGCAGCACCAGGCTCCCTGGGGGCCCGGCAGCACCAACAGGGAAGCCCAGCACACAGGGGGGGGCCCAGCAGCACACAGGGTGGAGCCCAGCAGCACACAGGGGGGAGCCCAGCAGCGCACAGGGGGGAGCCCAGCAGCACACAGGGGGGAGCCCATCAGCACAAAGGGGGGGCCCAGCAGCACAAAGGGGGGGCCCAGGACACAGAGGGGGGCCCAGCAGCACACAGAGGGGGGACCAGCAGCACACAGAGGGGGGCCCAGCAGCACACAGGGGGGGCCCAGCAGCACAAAGGGGGGGCCCAGGACACAGAGGGGGGCCCAGCAGCACACAGAGGGGGGCCCAGCAGCACACAGAGGGGGGCCCAGCAGCACACAGAGGGGCCCAGCAGAACACAGAGGGGGGCCCAGTAGCACACAGAGGGGTCCCAGCAGCACACAGAGGCGAGCCCAGCAGCACACAGGGGGGAGCCCAGCAGCACACAGAGGGGGGCCCAGAAGCACACAGGGGGGGCCCAGCAGCTCACAGGCTGGGCCCAGCAGCACATAGGGGGGGGCCCTCAATAATCGCCACGGTCTCCCCTCTACTGCGCCCTGAGCGCCGGCTCCTGCTGTGCACACAGGAAGCAGTCTCAGGGCGATGACGTCATCACCCTGAGACTGATGTCCTGCGCACGCGCGGCAGGAGTCAGAGTGGCTCAGCGGCGGCAGCAGGCAGAGCAGGGAGATTGCTCTCCCTGCTTTGCAGCTGCAGAGGGGCACAGGCATCGCTAATCATATCGGCAGTGCTGCCGATATGATTAGCGATATTACCGGGGGTAGGGGCCCAGGGTTGTATGGGGGCGGGGCTTGGGGGGCGTGACACAATGTCTCGGGGCCCACCGGGGATTCTCCCGGTGCTCCGGTGGGCCAGTCCGACCCTGGCACAGAGAGAGAGGAGGCCTCACAACTTTCTAAGGTGGAAGTCCCAAATTACATCGGGGACCTGGTTATTTCTCTGGACTGTATCTGTTACCCTGTCACCAGTAAAAGGTACCGAAACAACAATCACTGTGTGTGTGTGCCTGCCTAACCGCCACTAGTCAACGCATTGTCTGCAGAGACGCGACTACTACTCCCCTTATCCATCCCCGCTGTCCTGAGGTAAAGCTCCACCTGTGGGGATCTGTACCACACTCTGCTGCACCAACCATCACCTCAGCAGCCGGCTGCAGCGCTGGTATACTTGTTACCAGGAACTACAGGTGGCTTTACGGTACTAATCCCCTTATCCCCCACCATTCCTCACCATTGAGGGCCCAGGGCACGGGACCGGGGACCGACCAGCCGTGATCCCCCATCAAACTCGTCATCAGCCCCGGTACCAGAGTACCCTCTACCCTGTCGACCACCTCAATCCTGGCATCACGAGCAGGATCACGTGCCCAGTAAAACCGGGTACTGTGTGCCAAAAGTCGAACTTTATTAACAGTTTGTTAACTGTAAAATCGGGCCTCCATTACAGAAATTGAACTGCGCCACAGCGCGGGTGGAAAAGAGTGGGAAGATAAGCCCGCCCCTTCACTCTGCTGGAGATCAGCAAAGCCCAGCTCCCAGTTCCGGAAATACCCGAGGTGCTCCACTCCCCCTGCAGAGCCGCCGACGACCGAAAAAGTTTGTTTATACCTCACCGGCTGGCAGTGATTAACTAGGCTTAACTAAGCACCGCAAAGCTTTCCAAGCGCTTCACATTTCCTTGTACAGGTAATATAATCTGTTCACCACGGGTATTTTTCTATATTAAGCTTCACAGCACTTCTTGATTATATCTTAAATGCTCTAGGTTCTGGTGGCCTATGGCTTATCCTCTTAAGGTCCGGGATTGGACCCCTCCACAGTCACACTGGTGCATTAAGTAAGTGTTGCCATGACGATTTTATCCTCACATGCATCACTTCCATGTTAAATGCAATATAGGCTGCCGCCACCCTCTACAACTCCACACTAACTGCGGCTCTCGACCAGGCTGCCCCCCTCACACACACCAAAACCCGCACAAACAGACAACCCTGGCTCACCCCTCTAACAAAAGAGCTTCGCCGAACGTCCAGGGTCGCTGAACGGAGATGGAAGAAATCCCACTCCACGGCCCACCTCACAATCTACAAGCAATCCCTCTCCAACTTCAAGGACGCACTCACTGCCGCAAAACAAACCTACTTCTCTTCTTTAATCAACACACTGTCCCGAAACCCCAAACAACTATTCAGAACCTTCAACTCCCTTCTCCGTCCCCCAGCACCTCCTCCTTCTCCCCTCATCTCCGCTGACGACTTCGCCACCTTCTTCAAACACAAGATTGATAAAATTAGAGAAAGCTTTGGCCCAACGTCCCCCCAATCCACCACCATTACCGCCCAACCCTCCTCGACTAAAAGAAGCTTCTCCAACGTGACTGAAGCCCAGCTCTCCACCCTCCTGTCACGATCTCACCTCACCACCTGTGCCCTCGACCCTCTCCCTACCCATCTCATCCCAAACCTCACCACTGCCCTCATCCCTGCCCTAACCCAACTCTTCAACCTGTCACTCACTACTGGTGTCTTTCCCTCTTCCTTCAAACACGCCTTGATCTCACCCATCCTCAAAAAACCCTCCCTCGACCCATCATCTGTCGCCAACTACCGCCCAATATCCCTTCTCCCTTTCGCTTCCAAACTACTCGAACAACACATCCACTCTGAACTACCTATCCTCCCTCTCCCTCTTCGACCGCCTGCAATCTGGTTTCCGACCTCATCACTCCACCGAAACTGCCCTTACTAAAGTCACCAATGACCTCCTGACCGCAAAGAGGAAAAAACACTACTCCGTCCTCCTCCTCCTCGACCTATCCGCCGACTTTGACACAGTCGACCACTCCCTCCAACTCCAAATCCTAGAATCCCTTGGCATCACCGACCTCGCCCTCTCCTGGATCTCCTCATACCTTACGGACCGCACTTTCAGAGTCACCCACGCCGACACCTCTTCCTCGTCCTACCCCCTTACTGTCGGCGTCCCCCAGGGATCGGTACTTGGACCGCTACTTTTCTCCATCTACACCCTCGGCCTAGGTCAACTCATTGAGTCCCATGGCCTCCAGCACCATCTCTACGCCGACGACACCCAGATCTACCTCTCCGGGCCCGACATCACCTCCCTTCTGTCTAAAATCCCCCAATGCCTGTCCGCCATCTCATCCTTCTTTTCTGCTCGCTTCCTCAAGTTGAACATGGACAAAACAGAGTTCATCGTCTTCCCCACCAGCCGCCCTCCCCCTCTGCCAGACCTGTCAATCCGAGTCAACGACTGCTCTCTCTCCCCAGTCCCCCACGCAAAGTGCCTTGGGGTCACCATCGACTCCTCCCTCTCCTTCAAGCCCCACATCCAAGCCCTTGCCACCTCCTGCCGACTCCAACTCAAGAACATCTCACGCATCTGCCCGTTTCTTAACCACGACACCGCCAAAACTCTCGTCCACGCCCTCATCATCTCCCGCCTTGACTACTGCAACCTACTGCTCACCGGTCTCCCTGCCTCCTCCCTTGCACCTCTCCACTCTATCCTGAACTCAGCTGCCCGTCTAATCCACCTGTCTCCTCACTACTCCCCTAGCTCCCCTCTCCGCATGGCACTTCACTGGCTCCCCACCCCCCAAAGATCTAAATTTAAAATCCTAACCCTGACTTACAAAGCCATCCACAACCTGTCCCCCCCTTACATCTCCGACATGGTCTCCCAATACCAACCTGCACGCAACCTACACTCCTCACAAGAACTCCTCCTCTCCTCCCCCCTCATCTTATCCTCCCACAACCGCATACAAGACTTCTCCCGTGCCTCCCCTAGACTCTGGAACTCCCTCCCCCAGCACGTCAGACACTCGCCTACCCTCAAGAGCTTCAAAAAGAACCTGAAAACTCATCTATTCCAACAAGCCTACAACCCATGATGAGACCCAGCGCCGCTCCACCAACCGCTTGGCGCTTCATTCCCCCCTATCGTGTCCTCCCCCACCCCCGTAGACTGTGAGCCCTCGTGGACAGGAACCTCTCCCGTCGTGTATCAGCAAGCATTGTCTGCTCATATGTACTGTACCTGTCCTTGTTACCCCCACTCCTTATGTAAAGCGCCATGGAACCAATGGCGCTATATAAATAATAATAATAATAATAATAATAGTGCCTACAAGATAGTTTATCCTTATATGGCGTCTTTGATTACGAGCAATAGGTTACTTTCCTCTTCCCCATATGGTTGAATATATTATATGATGCACGTAGTTATAATGAAATCATCTATCTGGCTAAATATTGTTGTCCCTTATACTGGTGCTATTCATTATTTTCTTTTAGCCATTTTTGACCACTAGAGGGAACCTGAAACATTCACTCCTTTGCCTTTATATTATGCACTTAACCCTTAGAGGAAATTATTTTCTTTGTATACTGATTGATAACACAATATTGGATAATAAATGAGACATACTATAGTTCTTATCACATACTGGTGTTTATTATAAACTGATATTTACCGTATTTTTCGCTTTTTAAGACGCACTTTTGTTCCCCCAAATTTTGGGGGAAAGTGGGGGGTGCGTCTTAAAAAACGAACATACGGTGCAGGGGAGAGTGGGGGCAGCTCTGGAGTGTCTCCGGGGGCTGGTGTGGGCTAGCTGTGGGCTGGAGGAGGCAGCGGGAGGTCGTGACCCCCGCTCATTAACTCATTTAATATGCACTGCACTGCCGCTGTCCATCACCTCGGTGCTGAAGCTAGCGCCGAGGTATGGACAGGGGAGCAGAGCATATTAAATGTTCCTGCAGTCCCCCCTCCTGGATATGGCTCCCCTGAGCTGCTTGGCAGAAAATAACAAACATTTTATACTTACCTCTCCAGCGCTTGCTTCAGTCTTTCAGTGCCTCTCTCCCTGACTGCCGCAATCTCCCTCCCAGAGAAGCCGGTCATGTGATCGGGGGCTCACTGATGACTGCAGTGCGGGTGATGTCATCAGTGTGCACCCGATCACATGACCGGCTTCTCTGGGACCTCGGAGGGAGATTGCGGCAGTCAGGGAGAGAGGCACTGAAAGACTGAGGCAAGCGCTGGAGAGGTAAGTATAAAATGTTTGTTATTTTCTGCCCAGCAGCAAGGGGGACCGTGTACCAGCCCTGGGGGGCATTTGCCAGCCCTGGTGCGGAGGTGCCAGCCCTGGGGGACTTGTGCCAGCCCTGGGGGGCATGTGCCAGCCCTGGGGGGCATGTGCCAGCCCTGGGGCGGAGGTGCCAGCCCTGGGGAACTTGTGCCAGCCTTGGGGGGCATAAAACAGCCCTGGGGAACTTGTGCCAGCCTTGGGGGGCATAAAACAGCCCTGGGGGACTTGTGCCAGCCCTGGGGGGCATGTGCCAGCCCTGGGGCGGAGGTGCCAGCCCTGGGGGACTTGTGCCAGCCCTGGGGGGCATGTGCCAGCCCTGGGGGACTTGTGATAGCCCTGGGGGATGCGTGCCTGCGCTGGGGGGCATGTGCCAGCCCTTGGGGTCATGTGCCAGCCCTTGGGGTCATGTGCCAGCCCTAGGGATGTGTGAGAGCCCTGGGGGGCATGTGCCAGACCTGGGGGACGTGTCAGAGCCCTGGGGGGCATGTGCCAGCCCTGGGGGATGCGTGCCAGCGGTGGGGGTCATGTGCCAGCCCTTGGGGTCATGTGCCAGCCCTTGGGGTCATGTGCCAGCCCTAAGGAATGTGTGAGAGCCCTGGGGGCATGTGCCAGTCCTGGGGGACGTATGCCAGCCCTGGGGACATGTGCCAGTCATAACCAGAATAAGGGGGCCATATCTAGGATAGGGGAGCTATATCCCAAGATGAGGACCATGTACCAGGAAGAGGGGCTACGAGAGACATATACCCTATATGATTTGTAAGACGGACACTGACATTATAAGACAGACCCCATTTAACATTAAAAAATATTTTTTTCTCTTTTCCTTCATCAAATTTGGGGGTGCGTCTTATAATCAGGTGCGTCTTATAAAGCGAAAAATACGGTATTTTCTGTACATATGTTCATTTACGTAACATTATGGTGTAACAATACATCATATGATTGTATGAGTATTTCACTTGATGTGTCCATTACTTAATTTTGATCACTCTTTGTTTGTTTTATTACATGACAATATTGAAAGAATTTCGTGAACAAGGCTATAACTGCTGAAATGTCGAATATATAAATTCTCTTTTCTGTACAGTCATGGCCAAACGTTTTGAGAATGACACCAAAATTATATTTTCACATGATCTGCTGCCCTCGGGCATTTTGCCAGAATTTGTTGGTTTTTGTTTGTCCCCACGTCTCTTGAGGATTGACCACAAGTTCTCAATGGGATTAAGATCTGGGGAGTTTCCAGGCCATGCACCCAAAATCTCTATGTTTTATTCCCTGAGCCATTTAGTTATCACCTTTGCTTTATGGCAAGGTGCTCCATCAATGCTGGAAAAAGCATTGTTGGGCGCCAAACTGCTCTTGGACGGTTGGGAGAAGTTGTTCTTGGAGGACATTCTGGTACCATTCTTTATTCATGGCTGTGTTTTTAGGGAAGACCGTGAGTGAGCCGATTGCCTTGACTGAGAAGCAACCCCACACATGAATGGTTTCAGGATGCTTTACAGTTGGCATGAGACAAGACTGGTGGTAGCGCTCACCTCTTCTTCTCCGAATAAGCTGTTTTCCAGATGTCCCAAACAATCGAAAAGGGGATTCATCAGAGAAAATGACTTTACCCCAGTCCTCAGCAGTCCACTCCCTGTACCTTTTGCAGTATATCAGTCAGTCCCTGATGTTTTTTCTGGAGAGAAGTGGCTTCTTTGCTGCCCTCCTTGAAACCAGGCCTTGCTCAAAGAGTCTCCACCTCACAGTGCGTGCAGAAGCACTCACACCAGCCTGCTGCCATTCCTGAGCAAGCTCGGCACTGCTGGTAGTTCGATCCTGCAGCTGAAACAGTTTTAAGATACGGTCCTGGCGCTTGCTGGTCTTTCTTGGGCGCCCTGGAGCCTTTTTGACAACAATGGAAGCTCTCTCCTTGAAGTTCTTGATGATGCGATAGATTGTTGACTGAGGTGCAATCTTTCTAGCTGCGATACTCTTCCCTGTTAGGCCATTTTTGTGCAGTGCAATGATGGCTGCACGTGTTTCTTTAGAGATAACCATGGTTAACTGAAGAGAAACAATGATACCAAGCACCAGCCTCCTTTTAAAGTGTCCAGTGGTGTCATTCTTACTTAATCATGACTGAGCCCTGTCCTCATCAACACCCACACCTGTGTTAATGGAACAATCACTAAAAGGATGTTAGCTGCTCCTTTTAAGGCAGGACTACAATGATGTTGAAATGTGTTTTGGGGTTAAAGTTCGTTTTCTAGGCAAATATTGACTTAGCAAGTAATTTGCTGTTAAGCTGATCACTCTTTATGACATTCTGGAGTATATGCAAATTGCCATTAGAAAAACTGAAGCAGTAGACTTTGTTAAAATTCATATTTGTATCATTCTCAACTTTTGGCCATGACTGTATACGAAGGCAACAATGAATTTTGTGAACTTATTGAGACTCCATATCATTTTTCTAAGAAATGATTCTCAGCAATTTCCTTTTAGTGTGCCAGAATATTCTCTCTATATATAGCAATTAACTAGGGGGGCCCCATCATGAGTGATTCGGACGATGCACAGGTCCCTGACAGAGGGGAGGCCCGATATGCAGCACCCGGAGCAGCGGCCCAAATAATGCGGATAGCCTTGTCGTATAAACCGGGTGCCAAATGGTTACCAACATATGAAGGCAAACCCGATACCTTAGCAGCCTTTAAGCAAAAGACGTGTGCAATGCTGGACATGTATACAAAGACAGAAAAGCAGCGAGCCACCTTTGTGCTGGGACAATTAACAGGCACAGCGGAGCTGGAGGTTGAGTCCTGGAGTGATGCTGAGAGGGAGTCTGCTGCTAAAGTGTTTGATAAGCTCAAATTTTTTTTTTTTTGAAAAACACACACAGTCTGAATTGAGGATGCTGTTCTACCAGTGCAAGCAGAGACCACAGGATACCATTAGAGACTATGCCCTCCATTTACAAGGGGCACTCCAGTCCTTGAAACAGGTAGACCTGGCAAGTGTACTGGAAGAGGATAAAATGCTTGCAGAGCAGTTTACAGAAGGATTGAGGTCAGACTACCACCGCCAGCAGGTACACATGTGGGTCTTGGATCACCCAACTGTAAACTTTAATGACTTAAAAGATCGTGCTATAACAGTGTTAAGGGATCCAGTGCCTGCAGAACCTACAATCCAATCCTGGCAGGTTAACACATCTCCCATCGACTTTAAACCTGTTTCTAAAGATCCTGCAAAAGTAGAAAGACAAGCTGTAGCAGGTAACTCTGATGATGACTTGCGCAACCAGGTGTTGCAGCTAACCAAAAATATGGACTATGCACTAAAGCTCTTGCAAGCTATGCCTGGAGCACCACCACCAAGCAAAATCCAACTAGCTGATTGCCCTGAGGATGTCCCATGGATGCGGAGGAAGAACAAGTCGCCCGTTCAGGGGACCGACACACCATCCCAATGCAGAGCCAGGGACTACACAGATTCTTAAGGACAACCCATCTGTCTACAATGCAACAAAGCAGGCCACTTTGCAAGAGGATGTCCTTTAAAACAGAAAATTCCTGGGCCCGAGGGCCAGCCCCCAGGAGTAGAGCAGCTGGGCCCATATGATTGGCGTAACTGGTACGTGGTGGGCCGTCCATACCTCAACATTACGCTAGAAGCAATCCCCATGTTGGCCCTGCTGGATACCGGGTCGCAGGTTATCACCATCCCACATATCCTTTACAAACAATTTTCGTCTGATACCGATCTTAAACCCCCCAGACCCCAATTTTTATGTTATTGCAGCTACTGGACAACCACAGGGACAAGTGGGGTACAAAAAAGTTACAATAAAGTTGGGGAGGGTAGAGTTAAAAGGCCAAGGGTTATGTGTGGTAGAGGACTATCCTGATGAAAAATTCCCCTGCATGGTAATTGGTACTAATGTTATTGAAAACTGCCTTATGCTACTGTAGCAAAGCTGTATACTGTCAGTAACAACAATATACAGGCAGTAGAATCCGTTTCCTCATCTAGTCAGGCGGAGGATAACAACTCCAAAGGACAGCTGGAGGGTAATGTCAGCAGTTGCATGTAGGAACTGATGCCACCCCTTTTCACCAGAAGCCCGGAGTTTACCAGGTAGCACAGGAATTCGAGCAAATATTTAGAAAGCATCCACTAGATTTTGTGAGGATTACAGGGGTACACCATCGCATACCCACTGGAGATCATCCCCCAAATTGAGACACAGACCCATTCCACCAAATCACTACCAGCATGCCAAACAGATGCTGTGGGAAATGAAGGAGGCCGGGGTTATAAGAGATAGCTGTAGTCCCTGGGCAGCCCCTTTAGTCCTAGTCAGAAAGAAGGATGGCACGTTGAGGATGTGTATGGATTACAGGGAGGTCAATAAGATCACTCAGAAAGATGCTTACTCGTTACCATTAAAGACTGCTAATTATTTCTCCATATTAGATCTCACTAGTGGGTATTGGCAGGTCTCCGTTGCAGAAGAAGACCGAGAGAAGACTGCATTCACAACACCAATGGGATTATGTGAATTCAACAGCATGACATTTGGGTTATGCAATGCACCAGGAAAGTTTCAAAGATTTGTGGAATGTTGCCTGGAACATCGGAACTTCGAGCTGGTACTCTAATACCTGAATGACGTCATCGTGTATTCCAAAACCTATGAAGAACATCTGAAACACCTGGTGGAGGTATTTGAAGCTTTAGCAAAGTATGGAATGAAGCTCAAACCATCTAAATGTCACCTGCTGAAACCTAAAGTCCAATACTTGGGGCACGTGGTCAGCACAGATGGAGTAGCACCAGACCCGTAAAAAGTGATCGCTATCCAGGACTGGCAGAGACCAACCACCGTCATCGAGGTACATCATTTCTTAGGTTTGGTTGGGTACTACAGAAGATTCATTAAGGGCTACACAAAGATGGCAGCACCCCTACAAGATCTTCTGGTAGGCCAATCTAAGAATAGAAGGTCTTCAGAGCCACCATTGGAATGGAGAGAAGAACAAGAAGATTCCTTCCAACAGATGAAGCAGGCTCTGACCGGTGAGGAAATCCTGGCTTACCCAGATTTTAACCTACCATTCGTCCTTTACACTGACGCAAGTAATGTAGGCCTGGGAGCAGTCCTTTCCCAGATCCAAGATGGTAGAGAGTAATCGCCTACGCCAGCAGAAAACTTCGACCCACCGAGAGGAACCCAGAAAACTACAGATCCTTTAAGTTGGAGTTCCTGGCCTTGGTCTGGGCTATAACAGAAAGGTTCAAGTGTTACCTGAATACCGGAAAGCTTGGTGCACTGGAGCAATGCTGGATGGCCTGACTATTGAACTATGACTTTACCATTAAATACAGGGCAGGCCGCAACAACGCAAATGCTGATGCCCTCTCCAGAAACCCTCAAGTACATCTACAAGGACTTGAAGAAGAAGAGGATGAGAGATTCTATTGGATCAGCATGAGAGCCTCCATAGAGATATGGTGTAAAATTTGTGGACCATGATCATTAAGAAGAAGGGACCGTAACAGAACTGGTAGCCTTAGATCATGTCAAACTCACACCCAGGAAATCAGGCTACACCTATGCTCTTACCACGGTAGACCACTATTCCAGATTCCTTGTGGTATCTCTGGTGAAGGACTTAACAGCTCAGACAGCAGCAAGAAAGTTTCAAGCCTATTTCTGCAGGCCACATGGTTATCCAGAACAAGTCTTGACTGACCAAGGTCCTGCCTGTGAAGCTGAAATATTTCAAGAGTTTTGTCGCCTATACGGATGCAAGAAACTTCGCACCACGCCTTACCATCCTCAAACTAATTGTATGTGCAAAAAGATGAATAACGTGGTAATTGAATTAGAATTGTTGAAAACTCTGCCCTTAGAAGAATGAAACCAATAACCAGTTACCAGATCTTGTTGATATCTACAACAACATCCCAGTAAGCTCAACAAATTGTAGCCCTGCATGCCTCATGAGAGCAAGACCAGGAAAATTGCCAGTAGACTTTGAGATAGGCATAGTAGTTCCTGAAGAAGATACTACAGATGCAGATTGGGATACTCGTAGAAAAGAACAATACCAGAAAATCCAAGAAAGCGTTGAGAGAAGTCTGGAAAAATCTAGACAAAAACAAGAAACCAACTTTAACAAAAGTGCGCAAGGAATGCCCTTAACACCAGGTGAATTGGTTTTGAAAAGAAAAAGGAGAATGCACAAACTAGATGATCAATGGGAAAAAGAACCATACACTGTGCTACCATCTGAATTTGATAACCAGAAAACCTGTTTAATTAGCAAGGATAATGGTGAAACGACGGCAACAGTGTCCAGAGATCATTTGAAGACGTGCCCTCAACAGCTTCAACAAGAAAAATGTACCTTGTCCAGAGCCAGAAGAGAAAGAGAAGTCAAAGACTGTCCAAACCCTCATTGGAGAATTACCAGCAGATTGGCTTCAGATAGAAGGTACATACCTAATTCAAACTTTGATGTTCCCACCCGCAGTAGAAACGCCAAGAGTGGAAGAATCACCAGTTGTATCGGAACCAGAGAATCCTGCAATCGGTGTACCTGCCATTCCCATTATGAGAACCAGAAGACACTGAGGCATACCTGTGTTACGCAGATAAACACATGGATCAGTAAGTAGTGTCCACTCTACACCAGGCGTACATACTAGTGGCATACCAGTTTTACGTAGGTCAAAAATAGCAACTTGGGACAACCACCACTAAGGTACAGGCAATAGAGTAGAAAACATAGGAAAAATGTAAATATGTTTAAAATGTAAATATGGAATTAATGTAAGGTACAGAAAAAGGGTGAAGAGTATGCAAAAACAACCCAAACCAGGTACACAACACCAGTAAGAGGGGTGAGAGGAGTTGGCGTAAGGAGCTGTCTAGGGAGAGCAAAATCTTCGCCTATAGGTGACCCCATGACCCGGATTCCTACAGCGCTTATGACCCGGTAGAGGCCCCTGCAGTACCTAGGACTCCTACGCCGAGGTACCCGAAGTGTTTGTTGTTGTGTTTTTGAACTTTAAGCCTACAGAGACTTTGCCTGTTGGACTTTTGAATTTCCCATTTTCTTACTTTCAAAAATGGACCATAGCCACAGGACTGGAAGTGGCAGACGCCGGTTTAAACACCTTTAAACAGCCTGCAGCAGATTGACTAGCGCTGTATGGACTGGTTACCCGTTTCCTTATTTATATCTGGTTTTTGTAAATTTTTAATTTTTAAGACTCTCTTCAATTATCAAATATAAATAGTTATGGTATGTTATGGTTATGGAAAAATGTTTCAGTCCCGGAAGACTGTATTTAACTAGGGGGGAATGTGGCACCACTGCAGGGGATTGCCATAGGATCCACCGGTGCAAGGAGGGAATTACACCTTGGTTCACACAGCACACAACACCTTCCACCCCTGACCTGAAGGGGAAGCCCTACTGACTGCCTTAAGTCAGTTCCCCTTTAAAAGATCCAGACCTGAGGGGAGGAGTCAGTTAGTCCCACGAGTGGGTTGCAGTTAGTGTGAGGAGAGAGCTGGAGCTAAGAGCTGGTTGCTGGGAAGGGTCCAGGCCAAGGCCCAGGGACCACTGACCGCTGTGCTGCACCCTAGGGAGAGGGTCGGAGGCCAGTGGAGGAAGCAGGTAATTCAAGGAAAGGAACCAGTTGAGGTTTCCTTATAGTACACCCGGACACCGAAGTCTGACAATGCCAGCATCCACTGCAGCAGGAAAAGCCAGGGAGAACCAGGAGGAGTTAACCCCTGAAGCAAGTCATGTAAGAGACACTCAAACTGACCAAGTACAGGACCAGGGGCCATAGGAGAAACAGGGACCCCGCAGAAGGACCTCATAGTTAGTTTAGAGTAAAGCTCTGAGAGGGAGAAGGAGCAGCGAGTCCAGTCATATGCAGGATTTACTCCAAACCACAGAGCACAGAGACAGAGGAAGCCTCACAACTTTCTAAGGTGGAAGTCCCAAGTTGCATCGGGGACCTGGTTATTTCTCTGGACTGTACCTGTTACCCTGTCACCAGTAAAAGGTACCGAAACAACAATTACTGTGTGTGTGCCTGCCTAACTGCCGCTAGTCACCACATTGTCTGCAGAGACGCGACTACTACTCTCCTTATTCATCCCTGCTGCCCTGAGGTAAAGCTCCACCTGTGGGGAGCTGTACCACACTCTGCTGCACCCACCATCACCTCAGCGGCCGGCTGCAGCGCTGGTTTATCCATTACCAGGAACCATAGGTGGCTAACCTGCCTAACCAGGCGAAACGTGCGCCCGTCGTCTTTCCCGCACCTCCCTCCCAGCCACATAATGTTTGTAACCTGCACCTCCTAACGGAGCACTTGGATTAAAAGAACCTTCATCTAATGGGGAGTGCCATCTGTTTCTTCTAAATTTTTGGACATTTTTGTGACTGGACCTTGTGCAGACCTGTGCAACACCATATTGCTGGCAGCCCATACAAACCTAGGAAAAACACCAAAAGCCCTCTAGTGCCCAGATTCCTTCCCTTCAAAAGAACAAAATTGTCAAACACCATCGGTCTAAATGGAGTTGCCCGTGTCTGGGATAATTTTCACTCAAGCTGAAATAGGTAACCAGGTTGTGGTCCAGTCAAAAGCCCTGTGGACTCCAAATAAATGAAAATTGTGTCTGTCAAATTACACAAGATACATAAGATGAGAGAAATAACATCACCATCAATATGTGTTACCCAAAATGAACTCTCACATACTATGTGATATGATGTTTATCTCAACAGTTCTAATGTGATGAACTTGTCTGAGACTATAGACAGCTCTGGTTGCTCTCTTAGGCTAAGGTCACACTTGCGTTTTTTTCTTGCTTTTTTGGAGACCTGCGTTTTTAAAAAAGCATGTAAAAACGCACCCATACACCCCCATGTAAAAAACGCATGCACTAATAGCAAAAACGCATACCTTAACCCATTTACGACTAATGACGAGTATACTCGTCATGAAAAGATGTCAGTTCCCGCATCATGACGAGTATACTCGTCATGGCTTTGAACTGTCACTGCTTCTAAACGAACAGTGACAGTTCAATTCTAAAAGCTGTCAGTGACAGCCAAGGGTTAGGGGAAGAGGTGTGGGGACCCTTGTTAAACCCCCCCTGCCCAGGACCCCTCCGATCGGCAGTGCAAAACTGAAACTCCCGATCGGAGCGATTCAGACAGATTTACCCCTCCAGGTCTGATTGGAGCTCTCCAATCAGATCTAGAGGGGCCGATCGGCGGGTGCCCTCCCCCTACTCAGCCCCCTCCCGCCCAGGACACATGCAACCCCCCCTGGATCATATTTATCTGCCGGCAGGCTGCACACCCGGCGCACCCGCCAGCCATCACCTAAGGCTCCAGCCCTCGCTCCATCCAGCCCCCCCATGTCCTGTCCCGTCCCCCCTGTGTCCAGCCCCGCCTGTGTCCGGCCCCCCCTGTGTCCGGCCTGCACCCCCATACCCGTCCCGCCGTCCACCGGCCCTCCTCCTTCTCTCCTCCAGGCTGCTTTCTTTTCTGCCGGCGGGCTCATGCGCCCGCCGGTCCAGGTGCAGGGCCCCCTCCCCCTGCTCGTACTCCCCCCCCCCAGCTGGTACCCCCATCCAACCCCCTGCCCCCCCCAAGCCCCGCTCACCTATTCCGGCGGGCTGCACGAGCTCGTCGGCCTCCGCTCCTCCTCTGCAGTCTCCGGTGTGGCCCCTCCTCTTCTCAGGGGCTTCTCCTCCTCATCCATCAGTGGGTAAGTATGAATGAATGAATGAATGAATGAATAGATGGATGGGTGGATGGGTGGGTGGATGAATGGATGGGTGCGTGGATGGATGGGTGCGTGCGTGGATGTGCGTGCTTGGATGTGCGTGCGTGGATGTGTACGTGCGTGGATGTGTTTGGATGTGCGTGTGTGGATGTCACCGTGCGTGCGTGGATGTGTGCGTGTGTGGATGTCAGCGTGTGTGGATGTCAGCGTGCGTGGATGTGCGTGCGTGGATGTGCACGCGTGGATGTGCGTACGTGGATATGTGTGTACGTGGATGTGTGCGTGGATGTGCTTGGATGTGGATGTGTGCGTGGATGTGTGCGTGGATGTGTGTGTGGATGTGCGTGGATGTCAGCATGCGTGCGTGGATGTCAGCATGCGTGAATGTCAGCGTGCGTGAATGTCAGCGTGCGTGGATATGCGTGCGTGGATGTCAGCATGCGTGGATGTGTGCGTATGTGGATGTGCATGCTTGGATGTGCGTGCGTGGATGTGCGTGTGTGGATGTGCGTGCTTGGATGTGCGTGCTTGGATGTACGTGCTTTGATTTGCGTGCGTGGTTGTGTGCGTGCGTGGATGATGGGTGCATAGGTGGATGGATGGGTGCAACAAGGGATCAAGTGTCCTCTTGTTATAGTCTCTGGGATCATAGTCATGGTGCACTGTATAACAGATCATTGTCATACAGTGCACCATAACTCTGACCCCCGAGACTGTAGGAAGAGGACACTTGATCCCTTGCTGCAGTCTCTGGATTGAGCAGAGGCGATCGAGCGTCGTGGGACCTTCGTTGTGGACTACGTCGGAGGCGATCGAGCGTCGTGGGACCTTCGTTGTGGACTACGTCGGATCTTTATAATAAAGATGGAGTCCGAATTTTGTTTGTGTTTTTTTTTCAAATAAAAAGATTTTTCTATGTGTGTATTTTCTGACTATTTACCAGAGATTCCTAATGGCGGGTCTAACATTGGCCCTATATTATGAATCTCAGGCTTAGTGCCAGCTGCCAATAAAAAGCTGGCATTAACCCCTTTATTACCCAGTTTGCCACCGGCACCAGGGACACTGGAAGAGTCTGGGTACAGCGCCAGAAAATGGCGCTTCAATGAATGCGCCATTTTCTGGAGCGACTGCGGGCTGCAATTCGCAGCATGGGAGGCCCAGAACGCTTGGGCCTCTCCATGCTGCAGATTCCAGCCCCCAGCTGCTTAGTTGTACCTGGCTGGACCTAAAATATGGCGGAGCCCCACGTCATTTTTTTTTTCAAGAATTAGTTCTAGAAAAAAAAAGGCTTTGCTGTATTTCTGGTTGCCAGCCAGGTACAACGAGGCAGCTGGGGGTTGGTGGCAATCCGTAGCTGCCAAGTTGTACCTGGCTGGACTAAAAATATGGCAGAGCCCCACGCCATTGTTTTCTAGAATTAGCCCTAGAAAAAAAAAAAATATGGGCTTCGCTGTATTTTTGGTTGCCAGCCAGGTACAATGAGGCAGCTGGGGTTGCTGGCAGTCCGTAGCTGCCAAGTTGTACCTGGCTGGACCAAAAATATGGCGGAGCCCCACGCCATTTTTTTTCTAGAAGTAGTCCTAGAAAAAGAATAAAAATGGGCTTCGCTGTATTTAGATGCATAGTGAACACTTTGAACCCCAGGTGCTTCACAAATTGATCCGTAAAAATGAAAAAAGAAAATTTGTGTGAAAAAAAAGTACTTTTTTCCTTCTTACGGATCAATTTGTGAAGCACCTGGGGGTTCAAAGTGCTCACTATGCATATAGATGCATTCCTTGGGGGGTCTACTTTCCAAAATGAGGTCACTTGTGGGGGAGCTCCAATGTTTAGGCACACATGGGTTCTCCATATGCGACATAGTGTACGCTAATAATTCCAATTGTTAGTGGACACCATGTTGGGTACGGAGAGCCCCTGTGTGCCTAAACATTGGAGCTCCCCCACAAGTGACCCCATTTTGGAAACTAGACCTCCCAGGGAACTTATCTAGATGGGTGGTGAGCATTTTGAACACCCCAGTGCTTCACAAATTAATCTAAAAATGAAAAAAGAAACTTTTTATCGAAAAAAAAGTACTTTTTCATTTTTACGGATGAATTTGTGAAGCACCTGGGGGTTCAAAATGCTCACCACCCATCTAGATAAGTTCCCTGGGGGGTCTAGTTTCCAAAATAGGGTCACTTGTGTGGCAGTTCCAATGTTTAGGCACATAGGGGCTCTCCAAACGCGACATGGTGTCCGCTAACAATTGGAGCTAATTTTTCAGTCAAATTGTTAGCGGACACCATGTCGCGTTTGGAGAACCCCTGTGTGCCTACACATTGGAGCTCCCCCACAAGTGACCCCATTTTGGAAACTACACCCCCCTTGGGACTTATCTAGATGGGTGGTGAGCATTTTGAACACCCCAGTGCTTCACAAATTAATCTGTAAAAATGAAAAAAGAAACTTTTTATGGAAAAAAAATACTTTTTCATTTTTACGGATGAATTTGTGAAGCACCTGGGGGATCAAAATGCTCCCAACCCATCTAGATAAATTACCTGGGGGGTCTAGTTTCCAAAATGGGGTCACTTGTGGGGGAGCTCCAATGTTTAGGCACACAGGGTCTCTCAAATTAAACATGGTGTCCGCTAACAATTTGACTGAAAAATCAGCTCAAATTGTTAGCGGACACCATGTCGCGTTTGGAGAGCCTCTGTGTGCCTACACATTAGAGCTCCCCCACAAGTGACCCCATTTTGGAAACTAGACCCCCCAGGGAACTTATCTCGATGGGTGGTGAGCATTTTGAACCCCCAGGTGCTTCACAAATTCATCCGTAAAAATGAAAAAGTACTTTTTTTCCATAAAGATTTTTTTTTTTCATTTTTACAGATTAATTTGTGAAGCACTGGGGCGTTCAAAATGCTCACCACCCATCCAGATAAGTTCCCTGGGGGGTCTAGTTTCCAAAATGGGGTCACTTGTGGGGAGCTCCAATGTGTAGGCACACAGGGGCTCTCCAAACGCAACATGGTGTCCGCTAACAATTTGACTGAAAAATCAGCTCAAATTGTTAGCGAACACCATGTCGCGTTTGGAGAGCCCCTGTGTGACTAAACATTGGAGCTCCCCCACAAATGACCCCATTTTACAAACTAGAGGCCCCAGGGAACTTATCTAGATGGGTGGGGAGCATTTTGAAGCCCCAGGTGCTTCACAAATTCATCTGTAAAAATGAAAAAGTACTTTTTTTTCCACAAAAAATTTATTTTAGCCTACATTTTTTAATTTTCACATAGAGAACAGGATAAAATGGATCCTAAAAATTGTTGGGCAATTTCTCCTGAGTACACTGATACCTCATATGTGGTCATAAACCACTGTTTGGGCACACAGCAGGGCTCAGAAGGGAAGGAGCGCCATTTGACTTTTTGAATGGAAAATTAGCTCCAAAAGTCAAATGGCGCTCCTTCCCTTCTGAGCCCTGCCGTGCGCCCAAACAGTGGTTTATGACCACATATGAGATATTGATGTACTCAGGAGAAATTGCCCAACAATTTTTAGGATCCATTTTATCCTGTTGCCCATGTGAAAATGAAAGAATTGAGGCTAAAAGAATATTTTTGTTGGAAAAATTAAAATGACCATTTTTTCCCTCCACTTTGCTTTAGTTCCCGTGAAGCACCTGAAGGGTTAATAAACATCTTGAATGTAGTTTTGAGTAGCTTGAGGGGTGCAGTTTTCGGAATGGTGTCACTTTTGGATGTTTTCTGTCATGTACGCCCCTCAAAGGGACTTCAAATGTGATGTGGTCACAAAAAAAAATGGTTTTGTAAATTTTGGTGGAAAAATGAAAAATTGCAGATGAACTTTGAACCCTTATAATGTCCAAACGAAAAAATGTTTTTTTCCAAAATTGTGCTGATGTAAAGTAGACATACGGGAAATGTTATTCATTAACTATTTTGTGTCACATACCTCTCTGGTTTAGCAGAATAAAAATTCATAATTTGAAAATTGCAAAATTTTCAAAGTTTTTGCCAAATTTTTGATTTTTTTACAAATAAACGCAAAAATTATCGACCTAAATTTAATACTAACATGAAGCCCAATATGTCACGAAAAAACAATCTCATAATCGCTAGGATCCGTTGAAGCGTTCCAGAGATATTAGCTCATAAAGGGACACTGGTCAGAATTGCAAAAAATGGTCTGGTCATTAAGCTGCAAAGTGACTCGGTCCTTAAGGGGTTAATAGCAAAAATGCATGTCTAAAGTGCCATGCGTTTTTGGCATGAGTTTTTGCACTTATGTGAGTAGCTGCCTTCAAAAATGCATACCATTTAGTATCATCCAGAAACGCATGTGTTTTCCATAGGGGCCCATGTTAAAAAACGCATGCGTTTGCTAAAAAACACATGCGTTTTTAAAACAGCACCAAAAAATAGTTCATGAACTTTTTTTGGGTGCTGATTTAAAAATGCATGCAAAAACGCAGGGTGTCATCAGACACCTTAAAAAACGCATGCAGAAATGGAAAAAGGCATGCAGAAACGCATGCTTTTTTTTAAGGCACTAAAAAAACTCATGCCAAGTGTGACCCTAGCCTTATCTTTGTAGTAGACCATAGGAAAATGATATGCATCGGAGATGTTTTGTAACTATAGAGTATATATGTGTCTCCTAAACCCATGTGTTATCAGAAACGTACTTCAGTAAATGTATCCATAGAAGGTCCACGTGAAAATTTCCTTTTGCAGTCTAAAGGCTATCACAAAGAGAAAAAAAGAAAAAATGAATAACAATGGAAGAATGAAATAATAGCCCCCCAACGAGTTAAATGTACCACTATACCTTTAAGAAGGCCACTGATAGTAAAGTGTTATCATAGAAATTGTGCAGGTCTGCTGTGCAGGAAAGAGGATCTATCAAATAACAGAGAGAATCAATATGGCATATTAGAAGGGTCCTGGGTCAGATTGCCTAACGGACTGTTTATGTTTTACCTGTGGAAAGCAGTTGTGCGGTGTGCAAGAGTGTGGGGAAAGAGTGGTAAAAAGTGCGAGCTTAAGTAAGCGGGTGGGCATGGTGTCTAACGCCCAGACCGCTTCCTGCTTTCTCTCGTTGGAATGACTGCTCGTGCGTGGGACAAGAAGAGGCAGTGAATTGTTGTGGCGGTTGCTAGGTGACCAAAGAAAACTGAAGGCAGTGCGATTGCACTTGCGTGGGACAAGGAGGAGCAATAAATTGTTGTGGCGGTTGCTAGGTGACAGAAGCACACTACTGCGCCGCTGTTTCCTCAATATCTATGTAGAAGACGCCTGTTGTTTTTGACTGTTCTCAGACACTGAACACACCATTTCTTTGTCAACCCACCATAACATCTCCAAGTGCACCTGCCTCTCAGTACAGCAGTTTGTTGGGTCCACCCTCTCTCATTACAGCAGCCAGCCATCAATCCCACAATTGTAGTCATGTAAAGAATTATTTTCTTCTACACTTCATAAAGCAAAGAGCTTGAACATTATCATATCCAATTTGTTGTCAATTAAAATGCTGCCTTTCCGCCTGGTGGATGCAGATGGTAAACGAAAGCTGATGGCCATTGCAGTCACCCAGTTCCAGTTGTTCAATCGCTAATACTTATCTAAGAAAGGCATTGTCAACACACCTGCGCTTCAGTATTTAGCTCTTCTTGCGCTAAATACTTAGATTCTGGCAGAGAAATGCAAATGCGTGGATGCGGCCACTTCCCCGCAGACGCTGTCCCTGGTTACCCGATCTGTATCGTGGTAACCAGTTAAAACAGCAGCCTGCATAGTCACCGTTTATCCCGGGCGCACAGGGAAATGCTGCAATAAGTGGTGACTATGCAGGCTGCTGTCTGAACTGGTTACCATGATACAGATTGGGTAACCAGGGACAGCGTCTGCTGGGAAGCGGCCGCATCCACGCACCTGCGCTTCGCTTCTCTGCCAGAATCTAAGTATTTAGCGCAAGAAGCGCTAAATACTGAAGCGCAGGTGTGTGGACAATGCCAAAGCTGTGCCTGTACTACCAGCATGTTGCAGACAATTTCACCCCTTGCTTCAGAAAATGTGTGTGACAAGGTAATATCACTACTATCGCTGACTGGGCACTGGGTGACTGGTGGCTGCGGGTTTGGGAAGGGGCTACTCAAGACTTTAAGTCTCCAAGATGTGTGGGATAAACCTCTGTATCTTTGCTTTATCCACTACTCCTACATTCTCTACCTCCTATAGGACCTCCAGCAGAACCTTCAACCTCTCCCTTATTGTCTAACAGAATCCCCCCCACCTTCATACTGCGCTGCCAGGGCTCACCACTAGAAATGAGAGAACTTTACTCCAAAATGTTTGCCAATTTCAAATTCGGACCGAATTTGGTAAAGTTCATTCAGCACCTCAAACAAGAACGTTTCGCTGAAAAGTCGGAAATTCAGGTTTTGTTCGGTAATTGTTCGGATGTGTGTGTAGTTTATCTAGGAGGGAGGATTAAATAGAAGGAACCCCACATTTTTTTTTCAATTAATTACTTTTTTGGGTAACCATATACAATGTCAAATACCTTTTAGTGCCTCATGAAACGCACTAAAGGTGCAAGCTTAGAATATGTAGGGGTGGAACAAATATATGGCTATTTGCCATCTATCAATCTACAGTGATGTGAAAAAGTGTTTGCCCCTTCCCGATTTCTTATTATTTTGTATGCTTGTCACACTTAAATATTTCAGGTCACCTAAAAAATTAAATATTAGACAAAGATAACCAAAGTAAATACAAAATGCATTTTTTTAGATGAAGATCTTTAGTGTTAAGGGAAAAAGAAGTCCAAGCCTACAGGACCCTGTATAAAATAATGATTGCCCTCCCCCCTTAAAACACAAATTAACTGTGGTTTATCACATCTGTGGGAAGTGGAGCTCAATTTACCTAGTCATACTCATACCTGACAACTGCCATACCTATTCTCAATCAAGAAATCACTTAAATATGATCTGCTTGCCAATGTTAAGTAGAGTAAAAAATCATCAAAAGCTAGACATCATACCACAATTCAAAGGAATTCAGGAACAAATAAGAAATAAAGTGATTGAGATCTATCAGTCTGGATAAGATTATAAAGCCATTTCTAATGCTTTGAAACTCCAGCGAACCTCAGTGAGAGCGATTATCAACAAATGGTAAAAACATGGAACAGTGGTGAACCTTCAAATGAGTTTCCGGCCTTCTAAAATAACCACAAAAGCACAGTGATGACTCATCCAAGAGGTTACAAAAGACCCCACAACAACAAACAAAGATCTGAATTCCTAACTTGCCTCAGTTAAAGTTAGTGCTCATGACTGCATGGCAGAGTTTTAAAATGAAAACCACTGCTGAGCAAAAAGAACAAGCTCATCTCAGTTTTGCCAGGAAACATCTTGATAATCTCCAAGACTTTTGGGAGAATACTCTGAGTAATGATGAGACAAAATCTGAACTTCTTGGAAGAAGTATGTCCTATTACTTCTGGTGTAGAAGTAACACAGCATTTCAGAAAAGGAACATCATACCGACACTAAAATATGGTGGTAGTAGTGTGATGGTCTGGGGCTGTTTTCCTGTTTCTGGACCTGGAAGACTTGTTGTGGTAAATGGAACCATGAATTATACTATCAAGAAAAAAAATCTTGAAGTAGAATGACTGTCAATTTGTTTGTGACCTCAAACTGAAGTGCTCTTGGGTTATGCAGCAGGACAATGATCCAAAGCACACTAGCAAGTCCTTCTCTGAATGGTGTATGAAAAGCAAAATTAAGACTTTGGTGTGGTCTAGTCCGAGATGCTCTAGCACGAACGTAAAAAAGCAGTTCATTGGCTGGGTAACACATGCTAATCCTTTTTTATAGTGTTTATAAAAACGGATCCGTTAATTTTAGGATGCTTTTTGTGCCCCCAGCACTACTATGCGTTTTTTGGACTTATTAATTTTTTCCAAAAAAATGCATGTAAAAAAACATGCGTTAACGCATGGTGCCTACATGAAGCATGCATTAACGCATGCGTTTTCCATAAGGCCCCATAATAAAAAAAATGCATGCGTTTATTTCCTACACCCAAAAACGCTGCATACAGCGTTTTTTGGAGGCTGAAAAAAATGTCATAGCTTTTTTGAAAAGCGCAGACACACTTAAATGCCCCATCCGTTAACTGATATGCGTTTTTGGACTTAGAAAAAAAAGTCCAAAAACTGATTCCAAAAACGGATCCAGGGCAAAATGGATTGCATGTGTGACCCATTCTCAGAAATTCTTCAATAGGGTAGAATTACAATAGTTCTGCAAAGATGAGGGGGTCAAAATGTCTTCAGAGTGTAGTAAAAGACTGAGTGTTAGACCATGTTCACACACAATTTGCGTTTTGTTAGCACTCCTAAAACCACATGCGTTTTTTTAAGAGTGCTAAAAAATGTCCCTTTTGTGTCTGAAAGGATTAGAATCCTTTTTGGACTTTTTCATTTTTTTCTTCAAAAACGCAGGCAAAAACGCTAGCGTTAACGCAGGGTGCATAAATGTGCCATTTAAAAACGTATGCGTTTCCCATAGGGCCCCATGTTATAGAAATGCATGCGTTTTTTTAACATGGGGCCCTATGGAAAACGCATGCGTTAACGCAGGTGCCTATATGTGCCCTGCGTTAACGCATGCGTTTCCCACAGGGCCCCATGTTAAAAAAATTCATGCGTTTTTGGAAACAACCCCTGCGTTTTTTTCCAGCACTCAAAAAACGCTGCATGCAGCGTTTTTTGGACTGGGGGAAAAAAAACGCAAGTGGAGGTGAAAAACGCATGTACCCTCAAATGCACCCTGCGTTAACGCACCTGCGTTTTTTTTAACAGTTCAAAAAACGCAGAGATGGTCAAAAAAGCTCATGTGTGTGAACAAGGCCTTAGTTATTGCAAGTGCTTGATTGTAGTTGTTGCTGCTAATGGGGGCCCAACCAATTGTTAGATTTAGGGAACAATCACTTTCTCACACTAGTCCCTGTAAGTTTGGATTTCTTTTTCCCTTAATAACAAAGTCCTTCATTTATAAACTGCACTTTGTGTTTACTTGTATTATTTTTGCCTAATATGTACATTTGTTTGGTGATCTGAAACAATTAAGTGTGAAAACATGCAAAAGAATAAGAAATCAGGAAGAAGGCAAATACTTTTTCTTACCACTGTATAAATGTATAACAACATGAAACCACTGTTGAGGTGCCTAAATGATGACCATAAATTTGTGGCCACTCTGTCGTAACTTAAAGGTGGTTGTCCACTTAATTGGTCTCCGGAGTGGATACAGAAAATCATGCTGCTTTCTGCTTCAGTGTGGTAGCCATGCAATGCATATTACCACAATATAAGAGACTGTTCTTTTCACTTTAGCTTTAGATTTGTGGCTGATTCTGAGCACAGACGTGTTTGTGCAGATAAAGGCAGAATGAGGAAGGTTTCTGCCAGGCAAGTTCATCAGATTAAGAGAGCCACCCCAAACAGTGCTCACAAGCAGAAACAGTTGCAGGGGGTCCAGATATACATGAAGACTAATTTTCAAACAGTCTTGTTTACTGATGAGTGCCGAACAACCCTGGATGGTCCAGATGTATAGAGTAGTGGATGGTTGGTGGATGGCACGATAACCCAACAAGGCTGCGACGTCAGCAAGGAAGTGGAGGAGTCATGTTTTGGGCTGGAATCATTGGGAAACAGCTGGTAGGCCCCTTTAAGGTTCCTGAAGGTGTGAAAATGACCTCTGCAACGTATAGTGCCTTTAGGAGCACAATCATCCTCATGCATGTCAATGCACCATCTCATGCTACAAATAATATCTCTGTGCCATTGGCTGCTATGGGCATAAAAGGAGATAAATTCATGGTGTGGCCACCATCTTCCCCTGACCTCAACCCTATAGAGAACCTTAGGAGTATAATCAAGCAAAAGACCTATGAGGGTGGGAGGCAGTTCACATCAAAACACCAGCTCTGAGATGCTATTCTGACATCATGCAAAGAAATACAAGCAGAAACTCTCCAGAAACTCACAATATCAATGGATGCTAGAATTGTGAAGGTGATATCAAAGTAGGGTTCCTATGTTAACATGTAACTTGGCCTGTTAGGATGTTTTGGAGTTAAATAGCTTTTTATTTCAGTGAATGTGACCTGTTAATGCTGCTAATTCAACAAATGAGCATTTTCAGTTCTTTTAAACATATCAAATGTTTACTAACTCTACTGTGCGTAATAATTTGGAACACTGCTTTTAGAGTTTTTTTAATTTTGAAAATTATACTGTGATCATAGGGAGATTTCTTCAATAAAATTTGATGTATACTCTAACGGGTGATGACTTTTATTACACTGACTGTCATTTGCACCAACCATTTAGAAAAATCAGAGAAAAAGAACATTTGCATAATAATTTGGAACACAGTGTACATTGAAGGGGTCAATATCGTCACAAACAGTGTATTTGAAATATGGCGCCATGGCGCACGCCGTGTTAAGCGCCGACCAATCAGAGGAACGGCATTCGAACCGCACTCCGCTCCTCTGATTGGCCGCCGCGTTTAGCGCCGACCAATCAGAATAGCGGCGCGCGCCATGGTGCCATATTTCAAATACAATGTGCGGCATGGTGCTTGCCGCTACTCTGATTGGTCGGCGCTGAATGCGGCGACCAATGAGAGAAGCGGCGAGCGGTTTGAATGCCGCTCCTCTGACTGGTCGCCGCGTTCAGCGCTGACCAATCAGAATAGCGGTGTGCGCCATGGCGCCATATTTCAAATACACTATACTCAGTGTATTTGAAATGTGGCGCCATGGTGAGCGCCGCTATTCTGATTGGTTGCCGCGCTCAGCGCCGACCAATCAGAATAGCGCCGCGCGCCATGGCGCCATGTATCAAATACAATATGGCGCCATGGCGCGAGCCGCTCCTCTGATTGGTCGGCGCTGAATGCTGCGACCAATCAGAATAGCGGCGCGCGCCAAATACTATATGGCACCATGAAGCAAGGAGCTCCTCTGTTTGGTCGGTGCTGAACGCGGCAATCAATCAGAGGAGCGGCATTGAAACCGCTCATTGGTGGCCGCGTTCACCGCTGACCAATCAGAATAGCGGCATACGCCATGTTTCAAATACATTGTACTCAGTGTATTTGAAATATGGCGCCATGGCGGTTTGAATGCGCTTCTCTGATTGGTCACCACGTTCAGCACCGACCAATCAGAATAGCGGCGTGCGCCATATTTCAAATACAATGTGTGGCATAGTGCATGCTGCTACTCTGATTGGTCGGCGCTGAATGCGGCGCCAATGAGAGAAGCGACGCACGGTTTGAATGCCGCTCCTCTGATTCGTCGCCGCGTTCAGCGCCGACAATTAGAATAGCGGTGTGCGCCATGGCGCCATATTTCAAATACAATATGGCGCCATGGCGCAAGCCGCTCCTTTGATTGGTCGCCGTGTTCAGCGCCGACCAATCAGAATAGCGGCGCGCACCATGGTGCCATATTTCAAATACAATATGGCGCCATGGAGCGAGCCGCTCCTCTGATTGGTCGGCGCTGAATGTGGCAATCAATCAGAGGAGCGGCATTGAAACCGCTCGCCGCTTCTCTCATTGGTCGCCTCATTCTGCGCTGAACAATCAGAGTAGCGGCACCCCACACATTTTATTTGAAATATGGTGCACGCCGCTATTCTGAACGCGGTGGCCAATCAGAATAGTGGCGCTCACCATGGCGCCATATTTCAAATACAGTGAGTACAGTGTATTTGAAATATGGCACCATGTCGCACGCCGCTATTCTGATTGGTCACCGCATTCAGCGCCGACCAATCAGAATAGCGGCGCGCGCCATATTTCAAATACATTGTATTCAGTGTATTTCAAATATGGCACCATGATGAGTACTGCTATTCTGATTGGTCGGCGCTGAACGCGGCAGCCAATCAGAGGAGCGGTGCTCGGTTTGAATGCCGCTCCTCTGATTGGTCACCGCGTTCAGCGCAGACCAATCAGAATAGCGACGCACACCATGGTGGCATATTTGAAATACAATGTGCGGCATGGTGCGTACCGCTCCTCTGATTGATCGGCGCTGAACGCGGAGACCAATCAGAGAAGCGGTATTCAAACCATGTGCCGCTTCTCTCATTGGTCGCCGCGCTCAGCGCCGACCAATCAGAATAACGGCATTCACCATGCCGCCATATTTTAAATACAATATGCGTCTTGGCGCACGCCGCTCCTCTGATTCATCGCTGATGAACGCGGTGACCAATTAGAGAAGTGGTGCGCTGCTTGAATGCCACTTCTCTGAGACGCGGCATTCAAACTGCACTCCAAGTCTCTTATTGGTTGCCGACAGCCGCGGCCACCAATGAGCATCGCGGTATTCATATTGCGATATTGGCACGCAATTTGAACTGCCGCTCATAGTGTGACACAGTTCACTCCTATTTACAAGGTCTGTCAGTCAGTGTGATGCAGTTTACTCCTGTATATAAGGTCTGTCAGTCAGTGTGATGCAGTTTACTCCTGTCTATAAGGCTGTCAGTCAGTGTGACGCAGTTTACTGCTGTATACAAAGTCTGTCAGTCAGTGTGACGTAGTTTACTCCTGTATACAAGGTCTGTCAGTCAGTGTGACGCAGTTTACTCATGTCTATAAGGCTGTCAGTCAGTGTGACGCAGTTTACTGCTGTCTACAAGGCTGTCAGTTAGTGGAACGTCCTTCACTGCTGTTTACCAGTCAGTGTGACATCCTTCACCCCTGTGAAAAAATATCCAAAATATACATAGACGATAGATACATAGGTAGGTGATAGATAGTTATTGTGTATGACTTGCATTATTGTTAAATCTTCATAAATAAACTATATACATATTCTAGACTACCCGATGCTTTAGAATCAGGCCACCATCTAGTAAATGAATAATAAGCAATGTTATACCAACAAGTAGGAAACAGTAATTCATTAGCATTACTTGTATGTAAGCTTATGAGCCATTGGGAATGTGAGGAAATAAATAAAAATTTTAATAAATTATTATTTCAGTATAGTACTATAGCTCTAATTTGAAATTTATCCTTTTTGAAATAAAGAAGAAAAATTTTATAGGAATAAATTTCAGCAATTGTGAGACGCTGAGTTTTAATAAATGTGACATTGTTGATTGTACCCTTATGACTTCAAGTGAATCTTTTTTATCAGGAACCTTCAAAACAAATCTAAATAATAAAAATGTATTAAAGAAAAATTTTTATAGCAATAATCAAGGGTAAAAAGAGGTGACAAAGTTATTTTCCTTTGTTGACTTTAGGTTGCATCTGATTACTCTCTATAATATTTTATTCTACACATATAGGCAAAGATCTTTTGTCTTATTCAACAAAAAATGAAATAGAAATCTGTAAATTAATTGTAATTAAGAATAAAATGTGTTTTACATAAAATTAATTATGAAAATCCAAATACATCAATATATGTAGTTGTGCAAATGCTATATTAACATTAATAGAATATTAATTAAATTATGGCATTTTAATTCTGTCAGTGCTATCAATACAACCCTTACTATCTAGATACTAGAAAACACTGTTATTGCTTAATATTACGTTTAGAATAAATGAACAAATAACCTACGCAGCAGATGACTTATTCAGAAAAGCCCTTGGGAAGTATTGGCTATTATCTTTTGCACACAATATTATTTAATGAGATATTAAAAAATATGCTAACACAAGAAGTTATCACTTTTCATACATAAATTTAAAAATCATTAGACTCCTAATACTTCTTAATGTTCAAAGAAAAGATGTTCAATAGCAAATTTTCCCATGACATGTGTCCCCATATATTAAGATATGTAGCTATTTGTTTTTTAATAAATAACATGGAAAAGATATACCGTATATGTAAATTCTTGCATGCTTGAATTTGTTCCTATGTGTGTCTATATATTAAAATAGATTATATACAATGCCTTGAAAAACTATTCCAGCCTGTAAACCTTTCCCTATTTTTACATGTTAACTCTCCATATTGGTTTGTATTTGTGGAGATTTCATATAATATACCAACAAAAAATAGCAGGTATTTGTAACTTGATTTCTAAATATTTTAAAAATAAAAATCTTAGAGTTGTCACAATGAGTGTAATCATCTCCCTGACTCAATATATATAGGGCCACTTTTTTCTATAATTACTGCTTCAAGTCTTTTGAAGTATGTGTCTATCAGCTTAGAAAAATATTGGAATCTGAGAGTCCTCAGTGGTTGATACCTTTTCATGGCTAACTGAAAAGACGGTAAAAAGTAGCAAACTTTCGGGACACTGTGGCTCCTTCGTCAGGCTGATAATGATGCAAATTCTGAAGACACATACATATATACAGTACATAAGCAAAAAAAAAAAAAACAGGGTTAGGTCTGAGTCACACATCCCAATCCGCTTTTTTAATCCTTAGAAAAACGGATCCTGAGGTCCTGGACATTTTTTGGATTTTTATGCACATAGTCATTTTTTCACCAAAAACGCATATTCGTTAACACATGGTGCCTATATGTACCATGCATTAATGCATGTTTCTTCCATAGGGCCCCATGTTAAAAAACGCATTCGTTTTTTTAATGAACCCAAAAACGTTGCTAGCAGCATTTTTTGGGATCCTGCACAAAAACGCATGTGTTTTTGAAAAACGCACTCACACATGTGTTAACGCATATGCGTTTTTGGACTTTGAAAAAAAAATGACTAAAATGATCCCAAAAATGGATGTAAGCCAAAAACAGATGGTATGTGTGAACCTGGCCTTAGATACTGTAGTAAATACAACAGGTGACGTAAAGCAGAGTCAGGCTAGGGAGGGGTAGAGGTGCTGGGAAAGTAAAGTCAAAATTCTAAGGTAAGAGGAACAGATTGCTTTACTGTTCTATGATTAATAGCCTGTGGAGACCTGAAAATTCTTCAGTGAGTTGTAGAAAGCCATGAATTATATATATATATATATATATATATATGTATATATATCAAATAGAGAAGAAATGGAGCCGCACTCAAGGCTTCTGGCTGTGGATATTTATTCAATCTTCATACAACAGGTTGTGCACAGCGGGTGGGAGGACGGGGGGGGTACTACATCGTTTCACGGTCTGTCTTGGCGCTTGTACCCGCTGAAGCGCCAAGACAGGGTGCAAAACTACGTAGTACCCCCGTCCTCCCACCCGCTGTGCACAACCTGTTGTATGAAGATTGAATAAATATCCACTGCCAGAAGCCTTGAGTGCGGCCCCATTTCTTCTCTATTTGATTGAATACGCTGTGACGCACCTGCTGGCAGCAAGCACCAAGACGAGGCAAGTGTTACAACAGGAAGCTCATCCTCCACCCCTCCAGGTCGTGAGTTCATGATCAGCAACGCTGCAGTGACATCCCCAAAGTAAAAGGGGAACGCTGGAAAGGTTGGTGCTGGCCCAGACCTCTCTTCAAAACGTGAGTTAATATATATATATAAATCAGCTTAGGACATCTGGAGGCTGATTTTTTATTTTTGCCCATTTTTCTTAAAAAAATTACTTTAGCTTAACCCCTTCCTGACCTATGACGTTATATAGACATCATGAAAGTTGGTGCATTCCTGATCCATGATGTCTCTATAACGTCATGGGTTGTTTGTGCTCCTGCAGCTCCGGTGACAGTGTCAGTGACAAGTCACCGAAGCTGTAGGAGCGCAAGTACCTATACTTTAGCCCATGGGGCTAAGTTGAAATTGAGACTGCCAATCAGAGTGAGTAAACCTCTCCAGATCTGATTGGAGCTCTCCAATCAGATCTGGAGGGGCGGGATTGCAAGTGCCCTCCCTTTACTAGCCCCCTCCTGCTCCAGGACCCCCCTATCCCTTTATATCCCCCCACCCAGTGGTAACAGTCATCCACCAGCGGTATGCCCGCCGGCGGTAAATGACAGTTACTGCCGGTGGACTGCACCTGCCTGTCAGCTTCCTCAGCCCCCTCCTGGTGCAATCACGGAGGGATCTGAGGAAGCTGACATTCACTCCCCTTGTGCCCCTCTCCCACCCCCCCTTTCACCTCCCGGCGAACTGCACCCGCCGATGCACCCACCGGCCAGCTCCGGTGTAGACCCCTCCTCCTCTCCCAGGCTCCTTCTCCTGAGGAAGTAAGTATGAATGAATGGATGGATGGATGAGTGGGTGCATGCATGCATGGATGGGCGCATGCATTGGTGGATGGATGCATGGTTGCATGTATGGGTGGATGGATGGGTGCATGCATGGGTGGATGGATGTGTGTGTGCATGGTTGGATGTGTGCATGCGTGGATGTATAAATGGATGGATGTGTGAGCGTGCATGCATGAATGTGTGGATGCATGCGTGCATGCATGTGTGCATGGATGGATGTTGCATGCATAGATGTGTGCGTGCGTGGTTACATGCGTGGATGTGTGGATGCATGAATGTGTGCGTGCGTGAATGGATGTGCGCATGGATGGATGTGTGCTTCGATAGATGTGTGTGTGCATGCGTTGATGTGGGCATGCTTGAATGGGTTCATGGATGGATGTGCCATGCGTGGATGTGTGCATGCATGGAGGGATGTGTGCATGCGTGTATGTGATGATGTGTGCGTGCATGGATTGATGTGTGCATGGATAGATGTGTGTGCATGCGTGGATGTGTGCGTGCGTGGATGTGTGCGTGCATGGATGTGTGCGTGGTGGATGTGTGGATGCGTGCATGCATGGATGGATGTTGCATGGATGGATGTGTGCATGGATAGATGTGTGCATGCATGGATGTGTGCATGCATGGATGAGTGCATGGATGGATGGATGTGTGCATGTGTTGATGCGTGCGTGGATGTGTGGATGCATGTGTGGATGCGTGCTTGGATAGATGTGTGCATGGATAGATTTGTGTGTGTGTGTGTGTGTGCGTGGATGTGTGGATGTTGCATGGATGGATGCATGCATGGATAGATGTGTGTGTATGCATGGATGTGTGCATGGATGTGTGTGTGCATAGATGGATGTGTGCATGGATAGATGAGCATGCGTGTATGTGTAGATGCGTGCGTGGATATGCAGATGCGTGTGTGCAAGGATGGATGTTGCATGGATACATGCGTGCATGGATAGATGTGTGTGTATGCGTGGATGTGTGCGTGTGTGGATGTGTGCGTGCGTGGATGTGTGCGTGCATGGATGGATGTGTGCATGGATATATGTGTGTGCATGCGTGGATGTGTGCATGTGTAGATGTGTGCGTGCATGGATGTGTGGATGCGTTTGTGCATGGATGGATGTTGCATGGATAGATCCGTGCATGCATGGATGAGTGGACATGTGCGTGCATGAATGGATGTACGCATGGATGGATGTGTGCATGGATAGATGTGTGTGTGCATGCGTGGATGTGGGCATGCGTGAATGGGTGCATGGATGGATGTGTGCATGCGTGGATGTGTGGATTTGTGCATGCGTGGATGTGTGCATGCATGGATGTGTGCGTGCGTGGATGTGTGGATGTGTGCGTGCATGGATTGATGTGTGCATGGATAGATGTGTGTGCATGCATAGATGTGTGCGTGCATAAATGTGTGCGTGCATGGATGTGTGGATGCGTGCATGGATGTGTGGATGCGTGCATGCATGGATGGATGTTGCATGGAAGGATGTGTGCATGGAGGGATGTGTGCATGCATGGATGTGTGCATGCATGGATGAATGCATGTATGCATGAATGTATGCATGGATGGATGTGTGCATGCATTGATGCGTGCGTGGATGCATGCGTGGATGTGTGGATGCATGTGTGGATGCGTGCTTGGATTGATGTGTGCATGGATAGATTTGTGTGTGTGGGCATGCGTGGTTGTGTGCATGCGTGAATAATGAGTGCATGGGTGGATGGATGGGTGGGTGCAACAAAGGGATCAAGTGTCCTCTTGTTGTAGTCTCTAAGATCATAGTCATGGTGCACTGTATGACAGATCATTGCCATACAGTGCACCATAACTCTGACCCCAGAGACTGCAGGAGGAGGACACTTGACCCCTTGCTACAGTCTCTGGATTGAGCAGAGGTGATCGAGCATCGTGGGACCTTTATTGTGGACTACGTCAGATCTTTATAATAAAGATGGAGTCCGAATTTTGTTTGTGGTTTTTTTTTTTCAAATAAAAAGATTTTTCTCTGTGTGGTGTATTTTTTTTTGACTATTTACTAGAGATTCCTAATGGCCGGGTCTAACATTGGACAGACATTATGAATCTCTGGCTTAGTGCCAGCTGCCAATAAAAAGCTGGCATTAACCCCTTTATTACCCAGTTTGCCACGGACACCAGGGCAACTGGAAAAGCCTGGGTACAGCGTCAGAAAATGGTGCTTCAATGAATGCGCCATTTTCTGGGGCGGCTGCGGGCTGCAATTCGCAGCATGGGGGGCCCAGAACGCTTGGGCCGCTCCATGTTGAGGATTTCAGGCCGCAGCTGCCTAGTTGTACCTGGCTGGGCAAAAAATATAGCGGAGCCCCACGTCATTTTTTTTTTCTAGAATTAGGAGCTGGAATCCTCAGCATGGAGAGACTCAAACGTGGGCCCCCACGCTGCAAATTGCAACCCACAGCCACCCCAGAAAATAGCGCCATTTTCTGGTGCTGTAACCCAACTCTACCAGTTGCCCATGTGCTGGTGGAACATGGGTTCCCCATACATGACATGGTGTCCGCTAACAATTTCAATGGAAAAATTAGCTCCTATTGTTAGCGGAAACCGTATCGCGTATGGAGATCCCCACCTGAACATTTGAGCTCCCCCACAGGTGAACCCTTTTGGGAAACTAGAACCCCCAAGGAAGATATCTAGATGCATAGTGAGCACTTTGAACCCCCAGGTGCTTCACAAATTGATCCGTAATAAGGTAAAAGTACTTTTTTCACACAAATTTTCTTTTTTAATTTTTAATGATCAATTTGTGAAGCACCTGGAGGTTCAAAGTGCTCACTATACATATAGATAAATTCCTTAGGGGGTCTAGTTTCCAAAATGGGGTCACTTATGGGGGAGCTCCAATGTTTAGGCACATAGGGGTTCCCCATATGCGACATGGTGTCCACTAACAATTGGAATTGTTAGCAGACACCATGTTGCGTATGGAGAGCCCCTGTGTGCCTAAACATTGGAGCTCCCTCATAAGTGACCCCATTTTGGAAACTAGACCCCCACATGAAACTTATCTAAATGCATAGTGAGCACTTTGAACCCCCAGGTGCTTCACAAATGTATCCGTAAAAATGAAAAAGTACTTATTTTTCCACAAAAAAAAATATTTTTTTCATTTTCACTGATTAATTTGTGAAGCACCTGGGGGTTCAAAGTGCTCCCCATGCATCTAGAGAAGTTCTCTGATGGGCCTAGTTTCCAAAATGGGGTCTCTTGTGGGGAGCTCCAATGTTTAGGCACACAGGGGATCTCCAAACGTGACATGGTGTTCGCTAACAATTTGAGCTAATTTTCTATTCAAATTGTTAGTGGACACCATGTCGCGTTTGGAGAGCCCCTGTGTGCCTAAACATAGGAGCTCTCCCACAAGTGACCCCATTTTGGAAACTAGACCCCCACAGGGAACTTATATAGATGGTTGGTGAGCATTTTCAACCCCCAGGTGCTTCACAAATTATTCTGAAAAAAGAAAATTTTTGTGGAAAAAAAAGTTTTTTTTTCATTATTACAGATCAATTTGTGAAACATCTGGGGGTTAAAAGTGTTCACCTCCCATCTAGATAATTTCCCTGGGGGGGGATTAGTTTCCAAAATGGGGTCACTTGTGGGAGAGCTCCAATGTTTAGGCACACAGGAGCTCTCCAAACGCAACATGGTGCCCGCAAACAATTTGAATGGAAAATTAGCTCAAATTGTTAGTAGACACCATGTCACGTTTGGAGAGCCCCTGTGTGCCTAAACATTGGAGCTCCCCACAAGAGACCCCATTTTAGAAACTAGGCCATCAGAGAACTTCTCTAGATGCATGGGGAGCACTTTGAACCCCCAGGTGCTTCACAAATTAATCAGTGAAAATGAAAAAATATTTTTTTTGTGGAAAAATAAGTACTTTTTCATTTTTACGGATACATTTGTGAAGCACCTGGGGGTTCAAAGTGCTCACTATGCATTTAGATAAGTTTCATGTGGGGGTCTAGTTTCCAAAATGGGGTCACTTATGAGGGAGCTCCAATGTTTAGGCACACAGGGGCTCTCCATACGCAACATGGTGTCTGCTAACAATTCCAATTGTTAGTGGACACCATGTCGCATATGGGGAACCCCTATGTGCCTAAACATTGGAGCTCCCCCATAGGTGACCCCATTTTGGAAACTAGACCCCCCAGGGAACTTGTCTAGATGGGTGGTGAGCACTTTGAACCCCAGATGTTTCAAAAATTGATCCGTAATAATGAAAAATTACTTTTTTTTCACAAAACATTTCCTTTAGCCTAACTTTATTCATTCTCACACGGGCAAAAGGATAAAATGCATCCTAAAATTTGTTGGGCAATTTCTCCTGAGTACATTGATACCTCATATGTGGACATAAACCACTGTTTGGGCACATGGCAGAGCTCAGAAGTGAAGGAGTGCCATTTCACTTTTTGAATGGAATATTAGCTCCAAAAGTCAAATTGCGCTCCTTCCCTTCTGAGCCCTGCTGTATGCACAAACAGTGGTTTATGACCATATATGAGGTATCAGTGTTCTGAGGAGAAATTTCCCAATACATTTTAAGATCCATTTTATCCTGTTGCCCATGTAAAAATGAAAGAATTGAGGCTAAAAGAACAGTTTTGTTAGAAAAATTAAAATGTCCATTTTTTATTTCCATGTTGCTTTAGTTCCTGTGAAGCACCTGAGGGGTTAATAATCTTCTTGAATGTAGTTTTGAGTAGCTTGAGGGGTGCAGTTTTTGGAATGGTGTCACTTTTGGGTGTTTTCTGTCATGTACATCCCTCAAAGGGACTTCAAATGTGATGTGGTCACTAAAAAAAATGGTTTTGTAAATTTTGTTGGAGAAATGAGAAATTGCTGATGAACTTTGAACCCTTAAAACTTCCCACACAAAATATTTTTTTCTAAAATTGTGCTGATGTAAAGTAGACATGTGGGAAATGTTATTTATTTACTATTTTGTGTCACATAACTCTCTGGTTTAGCATAATCATAATAAAAAATTCGAAAATTGCTAAAATTTCAAAATTTTTGCAACATTTTTGATTTTTCACAAATAAACGCAAAAATTATTGACCTAAATTTACTACTAACATGAAGCCCAATATGTCACGAAAAAACAATCTCAGATTCGCTAGGGTCCATTGAAGCATTCCAAAGTTATTACGTCATAAAGGTACACTGGTCAGAATTGGCAAAAATGCCAAGGTCTTTAGGGTCAAAATAGGCTGGGTCATGAAAGGATTATGTCATCCCCAAAACGTAACCTAAGCTACCAAAACATGTCCCTGCAGCATCCTATCACTAATCTCACACTCCTTTTGTCTCCTAAACGGATCCTGTGAAAGTGCATAAAAACGTTTTAATACAAACTCATTAAGTATTATAATTAGCAGGGACTATATTCTTTAGCCCTTAGGACATATTCGTTATGTGCCTCCTCATCATAAGATCATACCCTAATGGGCGTGATCTTTTATTCACGGTCTATTCAGGTGGCCTTCCTGCTCTGCACGGCGCTGGCTGGGCACTAATGATGCCTATCAGTACACTAGGGGCCGCTTCACCATAGGTAAGCATTGGCAGCGCTAACAGCGTTATATATATATATATATACCATATATTTTGCATTATAAGATGCACTTTTCTTCCCCCAAATTTTGGGGGAAAGTGGGGGGTGCATCTTATAATGCGAAACTAGTAGCTATGCAGTAGGGGGGCTGTGTAGTAGTATCCGGGGGCTTGAGGGGGCAAAAAAGCAGGATACAGCTGTGGGCCTGTGGTCACATGGGGCGCTCATTAGACTCCTGTAATATGCACTGCCAGCATGGGGAGCAGTGTGCCAGCATGGGGGGCCAGTGTGCCAGCATGGGGGGCCAGTATGCCTACATGGGGAGCCAGTGTGCCAGCAAGGGGGGGCAGTGTGACAGTTTAGGGGGGTCAGTGTGACAGTATAAGGGACCAGTGTGCCAGCATAGGGGAGCAGTGTGCCAGCATAGGGTGGCAGTGTGCCAGCATAGGGTGGCAGTGTGCCAGCATAGGGTGGCAGTGTTCCATCATGGGGGACAGTCAGGGGCGGCCGGCCCGGCGATGCAGACGGCGGCTGACATGGTGAGTGAGCGGTCTGAAAACTCTAATAGCACCATCCTTCCCCCCCGGGACATATATACTGATTGTAAGACTAAGGCATTGTAGGATGGACTCCATTTAACATTAAAAATTATTTTTTTCCTCTTTTCCTTCACCTAAATTGGTGTGCGTATTATAATCCGATGTGTCTTATAAAGCGAAAAATACGGTGTGCATATATATATATATCTATATATATAGATATATATATATATATATTTTTTTTAAGATAAAGGACACATATCGTGCCACGCAGTGGCTACACATTCATTTTTCCAAGATTAGGCTCACAGACCCTTGTGCACAGTGGATGCACAAAATTTTGTTTTAAGAGTATGGCAACAGTCCCTGCTGCATAGTGGCTAAGGCTAGGGTCACAATTGCGGCAGAATTTGTAAATCCTGATCCGGTTTTGAGCTGTAAAAAAGCTCAAAACCGGATCAGGAACCACTCCACATAGGAGCCGATTATTAAAGCCGGATTGCTCTACATGCAATCCGGTTACCACATCCAGATCTGCAGTCTGTGGTAAAAATCAATCATGCAGGCTGCAGTTTTCGGAGCGGTTTTGCAAGCTGCAATGCGGTAACCGGATTGCTCATGATGTGTAATCCTAAGAAATGCGGTTGCCGTATACTTTGTTAATCCCTGCTACTGCAGGGATAAACAGATTGTTAAATGTTATTAAAACATTAAAATATTAATAGTAGCTGTGGGCAACATGTCTCTAGGGGGTGACCACCCTTTCTAGAGACATGCTGTCCACTCCTGTGGGCATGTGAGGGGTTAATGAGGCAGTTATACTATTGCTGGCTTTTGTCGGCTTTATACAAATTTCTGACAGTAGAGTAGATACTGTACGTAATGTATGTATAGTATCAGCCGCTGTCCAGGGTCCTGTAAGCATTAACATTAGGTGTATGGCGGTGTGCTGCACATCCATAGCAATCCGGTTACCGCAATGCGGTGGTTTACAGAACACATTTTTGCAAAAAAATGTGTCTGAAGGCAATTGCAGTTACTACATCCAGATCTGGATGTGGTCACCGCAATTACCATTCAAAGTGTGGCCCAGCCTAAATATAATTTTGTTAACATTAAAGAGGACCTGTCACCAAACCAGGCATGGTGATCTAATTACAGCACTGGATGCAGCATGTCTGCAGCATCCAGGCAAGGGGTCCCCCACCACTTGAGCAGCCCTGTGCACTTAATTTTTTTTCAAAGATTGACCCCCAGAACCTTGTGAATTGGCCAAACAGACCTTTTTTTAAGATTATCCCTAGAGAGCCTGGTGCATAGTGGTTACACAGACCATTATTAAAGGTTACATCCACAGAGCCTGGGGTAACCTAATGGTGGGTTTACATGTTTCAATATCGTTGCGATATCGCAACTCAATGGCGCTGGAGCACGCATTTAGTGCACGTTTCTCCCGCATCGCATCGTAGGTTTACACGCTGCGATATCGGAATACAACGTCCGTGCGATGCCTACGCCCCCCAACCCAGGAACGACCATTTAACATGGGAGTGAATGGGTGACGTTGAACATCGCATCGTAGTTGGGCTGTCACACAGCACGATCTGGCTTCAATCTCTATTCAATATCGGAGCATTGAATAGCATGCTCATTCAATCCCCGATATCGCATTGACATCGTTCCTGCATTGTATTGGACGTTCACACCATACAACGCAGGAACGATATCGGCTCCAACGATTGAACCACGTGACTTTTCATTGAAATCGTACTACGATATCGCAACATGTAAACCCGCCATAACACTGTTTCTCAGTCCAGCAGCACCCTATCTTGTGCTAATCACAGGAAAATGGCAGCACAACCCATGATCTGGCCTTTATGCAGGCCAGGTCACATGATGAGCCAGCCAATCACAGTCATGCCAATACTTGGCATGGCTGTGATGGCCCTGAAAGTGCTTACAGCCTAAAAAGTATTTGATTGGCTGTGCTGCAGCATTTCAACAAGCTTTATTTGGTTGGCACTCCAAACAGTAATACAGAAGTTAGAAGTCCATGTTTGAGGTTCAGCACTGCACACTAGGTTTCCAGTAGAACCCTTAATTTTGCAGTTCAGGTTCAAACATTTATAATATGAGCATACATATGCACTATAACAATAGCCATTTAAATAGATTTCAACTTGTAACACAGTAAGATATAAAGGTGACGCAGATGAGATATCAAGACAGATCAAGACATACACATGATGGCAGACTACGGGGCTTGTTCTGATGACACATTTAAAAGGAAATTGCATAAACAGCGTTTTTAAAGTATTGACATTAATAACAATTAATAACTAATGAATATTGTATTGCTTAATCAAATCATGCATAAATTATTCCTGTCAATGCTAGATATTTTTAATTTATCTTTGTAATGCCATCAGTGTCCTGAACTCCATGTAACTCTATTATATGCCTTGGAGGTGCTGGATGTCAGAGCGTGTTTTCAGTTCTGCTGGGTCAATTATCACTGATATTGAAACCAAGAGCTCAGTGGTCATATGAGGAGCACTAGATAGCTAGGAACCTTTGCCTGGAAATTTTCTTACAGACTAGTTTATTAGGACCTCACCAGAGGAAGACAACAGGCCATTGTTAAAATGCACAGTGGAATAACATAATGATACTAATAAACAGGTCTGTAAGAAAATTTCCAGGTGAAAGTTCCTTGCTATTTAGCACTCCTCATATGACCTCTGAGCTCTTGTGTTTCAATTTCATTATTCACATTCCTGGGATCGTGGCCGGAGCTGCTTAGTACTGTCTGGAGCTGCCTGTTAGTTCCAACAACCTTTTAGGACCTTGCACGATGAAGTTCCGGTAACGCGTACGTCAGGTGACCGGGTCCTCCACGTGACTGCATCAGGAAGGAAAACACCTCGGAGCGGTCCCTGCAGTGATCCACGGTCCTCCACAGCCACGCAGTCACCGATGTTGTGCAGGGTTGCACAACCAAGGCAGGCGAGAGGAAACCCCCCTTACCTTTTAAAGTATCTCCCACTAGACCACCAGGTCCTTTTCAAAGTGTGCCCTTCTATCTTTATTTTGTAATTATCACTGATAAGTGCACATGAAGCGGTCGACAGGGGATGGGGTACTCGGTTACTGGAGCTGATGGCAGCTTTGATGGGGGAATTACGGCTGGTCGATCCCCTGTCCCGTGCCCTGGACCCTCAGTGGAGGGGGAACGATGGGGGATAAGGGGGTTGTTGACGTGATGCCACCTATGGTAACTGGTCACGGGTATACCAGCGCTGCAGCAGGCCGCTGAGGTGATGGTGGGTGCAGCAGAGTGTGGTACAGCTCCCCACAGGTGGAGCTTTACCTCAGGGCAGCGGGGATGGATGAGGGGTGTAATAGTTAAGTCTTTGCTGACAAGGCGGTGAATTGCGGTGATTAGACAGGAACACAGACACACAGGGGTTGTTTAGGTACCTTTTACTGGTGACAAGGTAACAGGTACAGTCCAGAGAAATAACCAGGTCCCCGGTGCAACTTGGGACTTCCACCTTAGAAAGTTATGAGGCCTCCTCTGTCTTTGTGCTCTGTGGTGTGGGGTAAGTCCTGCCTGAGCCAGAACCCACTGCTTCTTCCCCCTCTCTGGGCTTTGCCCTAAACTGGCAATGAGAACCTTCTGTGAGGTCCCTGTTCCTCCTATGGCCCCTTGTCCTATACTTGGTCAGTTTAGCGTCTCTTACTTTGTTCTCCTCAGGGCTGAACTCCTCCTGAGTCTTCCGGGCTTTTGCTGTTGCACTAAATGCTAACGACGTCGGACTCCGGTGTCCGGGTGTACTAAAGGGCCGCAGTAACCGGTTCCCTTTTCTTAGTTCCCTTCTTTCTCCACTTGCCTACGACCCTTTCCCTAGGATGCACACAGCGGTCAGTGGTCCCTGGTCCTGGGCCTGGATCTCTCCCAGCGACCAGCTCCTCCATCTCCTCTCTCTTCCCTCTCACACTAACTGGAACTCTCTGAGACTAATTGACTCCTCTCCTCAAGCCTGTATGTTTTAAAGGGGAACTGGCTTAAGACAGTCAGTAGAGCTCCCCCTTCAGGTCTGGGGTGGAAGGTGTTGTGTGCTGTGTGAACCAAGGTGTAATTCCCTCCTTGCAGCGGTGGATCCTGTGGCAATCCCCTACAGGGGTGCCACACACACGCCTCTCTACAAAAAATGCAGTCAGACTTAGGGTGCATTCACACACTGCGTATTTGCTCATTTTTTTTACGTGCAAGCTCATCACAAACTAGGAGTGGGTGATTAAATCCAGATGTGGAGCACTTGTTTCTATTATACTTTTGTCCTAATTTTACCTCTCCTGGTTTGTGATGAGCTCTTGCATAAACAAATGCAGCACATATATAGCAAATATATGCAGCGTGTGAAAGCACTCTTACACTGATTAAATTCAACAAGGACATGATATCTCCATAGTTTTTAATCCCTCCAGACCAAAGCAAGCCAACCTAAATTCAACAAAAATGCTGATTCATTCTACTGCTGTTAAAGTCAATCCCTTTTCATAAAAATCAGTTTCCTTCCTTCATCAACATTCACTCAGCCCATAGGGCTAATTTTTACAAACCATATGCTTATTTTACAGTGGACAAACTAGGACAGTATTCCTATTCCAGCCTAGCTATTATTTGTGGGCCCTTGGGATGGTGTCTTCCTGCAACAACCTTCACTTAGCCCATCGGGCTAATTTTTGACAAACACTATGAACACTGTGCAGTGGTCAAATTAGGACAGTGTTCCTACTCGAGCTTTGCCACTATTTGTGATTGGAAGCCCTTGGGATGGTGTTTTCCTGCATCAATCTTTACTCAGCCCATAGGGCAAATTTTTACAAACCCTATGCACATTCTGCAGTGGACAAACTAGCACAGTATTCCTACTTCAGCCTAGCTACTATTTGTTATTGGAGGCCCTTAAGATGGTGTCTTCCTGCAACAACCTTCACTCAGCCTATAGGGATAATTTTTTCAAAGCCTATGCACATTTTGCAGTGGACAAACTAGGACAATATTACTACTCCAGCCTAGCTACTGTGTGTGATTGTAGGCCCTTGGGGTGGTGTCTTCCTACGTCAACCTTCACTCAGCCCATAGAGCTAATTTTTACAAACCCTATGTACAATGTGCATTGAACAAATTGGACAGTATTCCTACTCTAGCCTAGCTACCATTTGAGATTGGAGTCATTTGGGGTGGTGTTTTACCGTGTCAACCTTCACTCAGTCCATAGGGCTATTTTTTTTCAAACCATATGCACATTCTGCAGTGTACAATACTTTCTTTCACGTGCACTTCTTTAGTATAAATAAGAGCACGGCCGGCATTTATCTTAAAAAAGGATGATTTTTTGACTCTTTTTAACATTTAAGAACCCTAAATGCTGGAGAGTGCATTGTGCTTTGTTAAATAGGCTATTTGCTGCTGCTGGATACATCCATTTTTCTCTAGCCAAATACATTGAGGTCACTTTGACATTTCTGAGGCAGTGTGTTTGCATTAAAGAACTTTAAATGGGTTCAATATACTATAGTCTTAGAAGACATCAGAGAGTTATAAATCTTTTATGGCAATTACAGGCATAGCATTACATGCGATTTGCTGCAAATGAATTCGCAGCGAATCAAATTTTTTAGAAACATTTGCTGAAGCTGACAATATCGAATTTCAAAAGATTCAATCACCTCCAGTGAATATGCTTTGGCAAAGAAAAATGCATTTAGGTTCTTGAATTTATTACGCTTTATAGCTAATAAAAAAATAAAAATGTATTCCCTTCCTTTCCAAGGAAGTATATCTTATGACAGTCACAAAGACATATTATACCATTCGCAAACACAATTCCCATGTAATGCACTATAACTGAAATATCTTCTATATTTATTTATGTACATTATTAAGCAGAAAGCTGAAGTCTTTCCACATAGCATTTCTAAATGCAAAATTCAAGGGGGCGCATGTATCCTCAAAACATTACATGGCAAATTACTGTATGTGAAAACTTCCGCATTGTCTATCATTGTTTAAATAAAAAAAATATTTCATCTACATCACAATATTACAAATTCTATTTGCAGTTATTCAAGTCCTCAAGATTCAATGACATAAGGATAGCTCATGTAGATCATTGAAGTTTCTGTAATAACAACAATGATATTCTCTTTCTGTAGTTTCAAATGCAATTGTTATAGGCCCATACAATTTGATCAAAATATACACTATATGCTCAATAGTATAAGTACAGTGAATATAATAGTAATAAGATTCAAAATTGATATATTCGCTGTTTGTTTATACTTTTACTTGTTGAGAATATATTGCATTTGTATAAGTCTGTTACTGCAGTATGGCCACAGCAGCATACAACTATATATGTATTTTATTTCCTAGGGTGTGTTGAAATATGTTGATGTTATCTGTAGAGATAAGTAAACTTATTAGAGTTAAAATGAATTTTACTCACATCTTCGAAAAATCCATATCTTTCATAATTCACAAATTCAGTAGGGATGGGCGAGTCTACTCGCTAGGACTCGTTACTCGGTGAGTAGTAAGGGACTCGCAGGACTCGGTACCCGGCGAGTTTCCCAGCGATTACTCGCACAGTAACGAGTCCAATGCAAGTCAATGGCAATCCTAGTTTTGTCAGAGTTTACTTTTTCTCACTCGCTAGACTTGCTATATCACATCGCTATGTAGCTTGAATCTCCCCAAATCGTTTAAACAATCGCACCGCTTCACGGATACCCGCTGTTAGCAGCGAGTCTGAGCGAGTCTGAGCGAGTCTACGAATCCGAGTCCTGTATACTGTATTCGGGACTCGCGAATACAGAATCTGTTATGTTCCGACAAAGCTTCCGAGACAGCCTAGCGTGTTAGTTCAGAAAACTTGTGAAGATGGACAAGCATGTTAGCCAATCATATTCAGTAATGCCACAGCCATGTTGGTTGTGGCAGGACTATGAGTGGCTTCTGTCCATCATGATGCCTATGTCATGTATGAGAGGCGAGGCTGTATATAAGCCTTGCCACCGCCATTTCCTCCACATTCCTGTGACGATCTGAGCCTAGTGCAGGGTGAGGTAGATGCTGGAGCAGATCATAGGGAGTGTCAGTCAGTGTAGGGAAACTTCAAGATTCCTTGTATTTAACCCAAACAGCTCTTCTGAGAGCTACCAAGAGGACAGAGGAGTACTGTGTAGAGGACTGTAGGCAGGCAGGCAGGCATGGAGGAGCAGCCTTACAGTGCACACAGGACCGACCTCATAGCTTAGCTTACTCACTCAGCTTTCCTAAAAGCTGAAGTCAGAGGCTTAGCTGAGGTACTATTTCTTATTTTTTTGCACCTGATAGATTTTGGGTCATAATAACCCCTTCAGCTCTATTTTCTCTGTGGCAGACCAGTGCGTTGCTGCTCTCCTACCTGCAAATAGCACGTATGCCACCTGCTTGTGTTTCCAAAACGGCAAAGCGAGCGCTTTCCGAGACACATCTGCGATTTGTAAATCGCACATTACTCGCTATTACTCGCTTCCCCATTCATTAACATTGGACTCGCTAGACTCGCATGGAGTAGCGAGTCCCGGGCTCGGACTCGCTAGAGTCAAGTGGTTCCGAGTAATTTAGGACTCGCCCATCACTAAAATTCAGCTAAATTTCTGCCATTTTGCTGAACTGTAGAGGCCATGGCTAGAAGTCCTGCTCTAGAATGACATCAGCTCGTGACTGTAATAAGTAGAGGCCCGGAGGACTGGACAGGCAGGACCACAGTCACCAGAGGCAATAAGGGTGTTGTGTAAGTGGTGAGGTTGGCATTAGGTTTCTTCTTTTTTTACATTTTATGTTTATTATGCCTTGGGGTTTGGAGTGACCCCAGAATCTTATATGGAACATTGAATTTGGGGAGAATAGCTTTGCTGCCAAACAAATTTCTTAGGCTACTTTCGATTAAAGTACTAAGCATACTATGGGGTCGAAATCCGGTCTGGGGCTGTCAGGTTCACCCTGACAGCCCCGGATCGGATTTCACCGTAGTGTGAAGCTGGCCTTACACAAATGTGCTTCATTGAAATTGATATGTGATACTAGATGGCGGCCCGATTCTAAAGAATCAGGTAGTCTAGAATCCATATATAGTTTATTTACTAATAGTTAGGGGAGTGCGGTGAAATTAATTGTGTGTATACAGATGGCTCAGTGGGTAGCAGAGTATACGGTGGCTCAGTTGTTAGCACTGCGCGGTGGCTCAGTGGTTAGCACTGCACGGTGGCTCAGTGGTTAGCACTGAGTGCGGTGGCTCAGTGGTTAGCACTGAGTGCTGTGGCTCAGTGGTTGGCACTGAGTGCGGTGGCTCAGTGGTTGGCACTGAGTGTGGTGGCTCAGTGGTTGGCACTGAGTGCGGTGGCTCAGTGGTTGGCACTGAGTGTGGTGGCTCAGTGGTTGGCACTGGGTGCGGTGGCTCAGTGGTTAGCACTGAGTGCGGTGGCTCAGTGGTTAGCAGTGAGTTCGGTGGCTCAGTGGTTAGCACTGGGTGCAGTGGCTCAGTGGTTAGCACTGAGTGCAATGGCTCAGTGGTTAGCAGTGAGTTTGGTGGCTCAGTGGTTAGCACTGGGTGCGGTGGCTCAGTGGTTAGCACTGAGTGCGGTGGCTCAGTGGTTAGCACTGAGTGCGGTGGCTCAGTGGTTGGCACTGAGTGCGGTGGCTCAGTGGTTAGCACTGGGTGCGGTGGCTGGAGGGGTGAGGAAAGCGGAGGCTGGAGGGGAGAGGAAAGCGGAGGCTGGAGGGGTGAGGAAAGCGGAGGCTCGAGGGGTGAGGAAAGAGGAGGCTAGAGGGGTGAAGACGGGTGAGGCGGCCCGAGGACGGGCAGAGGACGGGCAGAGGCTGGAGCGGCCGCAGGCAGAGGCTGGAGTGGCCTCGGGCAGAGGCTGGAGCGGCCGCGGGCAGAGGCAGGAGCTGCCGCGTGCAGAGGCAGCAGCGGCCGCATGCAGAGGCAGGAGCGGCCGGGGGCTGAGGCAGGAGCGGCCAGGGGCTGAGGCACTTAGTGTATTTCAAATATGGCGGCATAGTGGCCGCCGCTATTCTGATTGGTCGGTGCCTTCAGCGCGCCGACCAATCAGAATAGCGGCGCGCGCAAAGCCGCCATATTTGAAATACACTGAGTACAGTGTATTTGAAGGATGGCGCCATACAGCGCGCCGCTATTCTGATTGGTCGGCGAGCTGAACGCGGCGACCAATCAGAATAGGCGCGCTGTATGGCGCTATACTTCAAATACACTGACTACAGTGTATTTCAAAGATGGCGGCATTGCGCCCGCCGCTATTCTGATTGGTCGGCGCACTGAAGGCGCCGAGCAATCAGAATAGAGGCGCGCACAATGCCGCCATATTTGAAATACACTGTAGTCAGTGTATTTGAAGTATGGCGCCATAAAGCGCTGGCGCCATTCTGATTGGTCGCCACGCTAAATGCGGCGACCAATCAGAATAGCGCGCGCTCTATGGCGCCATACTTCAAATACACTGAGTACAGTGTATTTCAAAATGGCGCCATAGCTGGCGGCGCTATTCTGATTGGTCGTCGCATTCAGCGTGGCGACCAATCAGAATAGCGCCGCGCTTTATGGCGCCATACTTCACATTACACTGAGTACAGTGTATTTCAAAGATGGCGCCATATGCTGGCGGCGCTATTCTGATTGGTCGCCGCATTCAGCGTGGCGACCAATCAGAATAGCGCCACGGTCTATGGCGCCATCTTTAAAATACACTGTACTCAGTGTGTTAGAGGTATGGCGCCATAAAGCGCGGCGCTATTCTGATTGGTCGCCGGCAGCCGCGAGCGACCAATTAGAATAGCGGGGCACGGAGCGGGGCGAGGTAGCCGGGAGCCGACCTCGCCTCCCGGCTACCTCCCGCCGGCGGAGCGAGCAGGAGGTAGCAGGAGCTCGGCTTCCGGCTACCTCGCGCCTGGGATGTCCGTGCCGGGAATATCCGCGGCTCAGCTGCGGGGAGCCGCGAGCCAGCTGGGATTTGCCGGTGGCGCAGCCGCAATTCTGATTGGTCGCTCACTTGCGAGCGACCAATCAGATTCAAGCCGCGGCACGGCGCCATGTTTCAAAATCTAAGAATGTAAATAAAAAAAATTTAAAAGATGGCGCCGTGTTTCCCGGCGCTCTTCTGATTGGTCGCCGTCAGGTGCGAGCGACAATGAGAAGAGTGGGGCGGGGCACGGCGCCATATTTGAAATCCAGCGGGAACTTTGGATTTCAAATATGGCGCTGTGCCCCGCCCCACTCTTCTCATTGGTCGCTCGCGCCTGACGGCGACCAATGAGAAGAGCGCCGGGAAACACGGCGCCATCTTTTAAATTTTGTTTTTCACTTCTTAGATTTTTAAAGATGGCGCTTTGCCGCGGCTTGAATCTGATTGGTCGCGCGCAAGCGAGTGACCAATCAGAATTGCGGCGGCGGGTACCGGGCAAATTCTGGCTGGCTTGCGGCTCCCCCGGAGCAGAGCGCGGATATGCCCGGCACAGAGATCCCCGGTTCGCTCCGGTGGTGCGAGGTAGCTGGGAGGCGAGGTCGGCTCCGGCGGGCTCGCCGTGGAGCTCCGTGCCAGGGCGCACCGCGGCTGAGCTCCGGGCAGCGGTTCGGTAGCCGGCAGACGACCGGCGGGCTCGGCGCGGACCTCCCGCTTACGGCGGCCATCTTGGTCCACCCTGAGCGGGTGTACCTCTGGCCAGAGTGACAGGACGTTGGGACAAAGTGACGGATGTGACGTCAAAAATCCCTCCGGGATTTATATAATACATGCCAGCTCTACGTAACAAGTATTTGTGAATTGTAAAGGAAATGATGAATTATTTTCTATTTAAAAAATATAAATCTGCAAATTGTGATTGATATTGGCAATCAGCTTCCCCCCCAGTCATTATTTTGTAGGACCACCTTTTGTGACGAAATGGACGCCTTCAATGTAGAACATATGATGATTTCTAATGTAACCCAGACAGTATTGTATTTTTGTTGCAAACTTTGATGGGTTAAGTCCTTAAACTCTAACCAGACAGTATTTTGTAGATAACCGTGGTGTTTAGTTTAGCATGGTAATGTAATTATCTAACTTGTTTGTCATAGAAGGCCAGAGAACTTCATTATGCTAATCGTCCATTGTTATTACCCTGTGAATGTTGACTATATGTAAATGGCTTCAGATTTCCATGTTTAATGTCATGGTTTGCAGACTCAATGTCACCTACTAACATTCCATTGTATTACTGCTAGGTGATATATCAATCAGTATTTGGCTCTCCATGTCTGGACTGCAATACGACCAAAATGGTTAAATGAGGCTTGAGGTCCAGCCAATGAAAGGACAGTGTTATTCCACCAATCGTGAAGTCCCCAATATCCTGCAATGAGGGCTGGGGGTATATAAGGAGGACTGTTCACTTTGACCAGCAGATTGGATAGGGCGGCTAATCTAGGATTCTCGGATCGATTGGCCGGCCATAACCCCAGGCCAAGGCATTCGGTGCCGACCAAGGGGATCAGAACTTGGACTGTAAAACCACAAGGACTTCAGCATCGAATTATCGGATTCGGCTGTGATGACAAAGACTGCATAAGGAAGCCACGCAGGTTGGGACAATCCAATCACGTGGCTACAGACTTTGCTGTGCTATATTCTAATCCCTGGTGAGCCAGCAGAAGGGTGAGACTCTGTTGCCTGTTACATTGTTGTGCTTTGCTGGTTATGTGTTATATGCTGTTCACTGTTTGGGGATCCCTAAAAGCCTTGTTATTGTGGTTGTCTCACCCTATGTTGTCTGAGTAGTGTTCCGCCCATGGCTAAGGAGCTCGGGCGTTCAGCTTGGGGATGAGCCCTGGTCCACGTTGCCTTTGCTAAAGGCGGCTAGGCCAGCGGATGAGAGCACCCACTGACCCTCGGGTCTCCCCCACCTTTCCCTAAAAATTGTTGCTGCAAGACTTTAGATGTATGCCCTTTTCCCTGCTTTTGCAGATCTAAAGGCAAAAAATTAGCTCAGTGTAATTGGTGGAAGAGGGTCTATGAAAAAAATTTTAATTCTTATCTTGCCACCGATCTCAATGGGATTTTTGGTCCTGATTTTAAAAATGAGCCATTTACACCATAAAATATTTTTTTTGTCTAAACATTTTCACTGTAGCTGGCAGCAGAGCTTGGGTTTGCTTTGGGGACATCTGCACCATTTGTTTTGGGTTGTGAATTGGTGCCTTATGCGGGCCCCCACGTGTGCTTTGGCAGGTCGGCCTCCCCATCCTTGGTTGAGGCGATTCATTGGGCCTTTGCATCTGGGCCTGCTACACAAGTGGGGTCTGACTGCGTCCTGCAAGTTGCATTTTTGGGGTTTTTGTTATGGCATCGTTGGTAAGTCTCTAAACAAAAAGGTTAAATTTTAGGACTGTTTTAAATTCAGATCTTTTTCCCCCAAAAAAAATCCACGTTTTCGACTTTTTGGGGAAAGTGTTCAAATGTCTGATTCTTCGAACTGATTTGCCCCTGTTATGCTGAATTTGAAAAATTGACGAAACACGTTCAAGAAAAGTTTGGGTCATTTCTAGTGACATCACTGTGGGGCTCTGTGGTGTTTGGGGGCTACTCTCCACCCCTGTCCACTCCCCTCTTCCCAAAGTGCTATCTCTTTTTCCCTGTGCGCTGTCTCCCACCTGTACATTGTCCCCCTTCCCCATGCTTTTTCCCCAATGTATGATATTTTCTCCCCATGTGCTTTATTCAATTCAATTGAAATGCACTTTTATTGGCAGGACTAAGTGCATGTTATCATTGCCAAAGCAAATGGTTTAAAAAGTAGCTTTGACAGGGGAAGGGAGGCATATTTGAGGTCCAAAGGGTATTTTAGGCTTTCCTTTTAGAGGAATTTGGAAACATGTCCAGTGTGGGTTTAGAGTAAGATTATCAGGCCCCTTAGTCGGGGGTATAGGGAAATTTTTAGGGTGGGGGTTTTAGTAGTCCATGGCATATCAGGGGTTTTTAGTGGGGGTAAGGACGTAACCATGGTGGGGTTTAGAAGACCATGACTATCAGGTCGTTGTTTGGGGGGTAGGGACTTTTCCAGGGTGGGGTATTAGAAGTCCAAGTCAATCAGGCTCTTAATGGGAGGAAAAAGGGATGGGTTTAGAGTGGGTTGTAGAATTCCATGACATATCAGTCTCCTCTTAGTATGTGGCAGGCACTGACATATTTGTGCTGCTAGGCCACTGCATTTCCTCTTCCCCCAGTAGTATTTGGGAGTTTTTTTCTTCCTTCTCCATGGAGGTGAAGTTGGGAGGAGAATCAGACAGTCTCTTGAAGTAGTGTCCCCCACTGTGGGTATTTTGGGTACCTCAGCAAGAAGTGGGCCTCATCCTCCACAGACTCATGGGGGGCCCGTTTGCCGTCTGCTCTCTTGGGGCTTGAAAATTTGCGGGTAGGCTGTGGGGGGTTCAGTCTGATGTTGCTAAAAATGTCATGTTATCTCACCAAAATAAGTCACCATATAGCTGTTTTAGCAAAAAGGTAAAAATATATGGCTTTCTAAATAGAGCACGCGACAACTAATAATGTTGGCATTGCTACATTTGTACTGACCAGAGAATAATTTGTTTTATTACTTTTACGATATGGTGAATGGCGTAAAAGCAAAAGGTCACGAATTGCTGTTTCTCCTTCATTCTGCTGCACGAAAAGCAGAATAGAAAGTGATGAAAAAACATTATGTGACCCAATACAGCACTAATACAAATTCCAACTCGTTCCACTAAAACAAGTGCTTGCATGAAAATTAAAAAAACAGTATAGCCTTTAAAATTTGGTGATGCAAAAAACCATTTGTAAAGGGTTTTTAGTGTGATAATAGTTAAACCTAAAAAAATATATTAATCATACTTATCTAAAGAATAAATGCTACCTTGTCAATTATACCTGAAAACCAAGTACCAACTTAGTGTTTAATGTACCCAATTAAAAACGGGAGGAAACAAAGTTCTCATGCAAAATAGATGTGTTTAATACAAAAATCAACACATGGAACAGAGTCTTCAACACATTGTTTACAAAATTACATAGCATGGACCAGGGAGTTGAGGGAGACAAAGACACAGGAGGTGCTAGGATAAACCATAATACAGCAGCAGGGTTTAGTTACAACAATATGGAACATTCACAATAATGTACACAGTGGGAATACTGAGTACATTGCTTACAATGGTGCAAATAAACAGGCTTGACTTCCTATTTTAAAAGTCTGCTTCAGTTTAGTACAAGTAAAGCATGGGGTCCCCCATTTGCATGCATCCAGATAGGCCAAGCATTCCCAATTACTGCAAAAGTGACAACCATATTAAGTTAAATATTATTATTTATTTATTTATAGTGCCATTATATTCCATGGCGCTTTACATGCTAAAAGGGGCAGATTAGGACAAGTAACATATTCATACCCAGCAGCTGTATGGCGGCAACCACAGTGTCAGGGAGGAGCCCTGACACTGTTTCCATTCATCCTCAGGGGGCTGTGGTGATGGTGTGGGAGACTGGGACCCAGTCTTATAAGGACCACCATCATCCTCTGGCCAATCACAGCCATGTGCTAAAATGAAACTGCCGGTCAGCTTTGACGAACACCATAGTCACGGCCGGCGTTCCGGAAGCAGGAAATCCTCCATGGATGTCATGTGACCCGGGACGCCACCCACAATAGACCCGTCATCATCACTTGACCGCGGCATTCCTGCCATGCACACTGGCCATTTTGAGGACTAGGTATGAGCGCTGCTGTGTCTGGCCATCGCTGAACAGAAGGGAATTAACCTCTCATGCTCAAGGCGAAAATGCCAGTGCAAACCCAGTCTCAGGTCGAGGAAGACCTGCAAAAAGCACAATACCCTAAATAATAATGGACCTGTAAATATTGCACAAAATGGAGGTACTGTATAATGAGGAATAAACTGGCCACTGACAACAAATAAGTCCATAAAAACAATATAGTAAAGTCAGCATCCATTTGTAGCAGCTCAGTAGCTCTAAAGAGTATAAGTCACAGGGGTGCACTGCAGATCTTAAGCGGTCCTTAATATGTAGGGGTCCCAAAATACAGAGTGACTAGAGTGAAATATAAAAACACACACATGTTAAAATGGCAAGTTGACACAACATAGAGGTCGGTGGTACAATGGACAGAGTATCACCAACAGCATATAGAAATGAGACACATTACATGATAAAGGGGTCAATACCCTTTAAAAAGTGTGGACGACAAGAAAAAATCATCATGGGGCAACAGTTGAACCACAAAAAGAAGATCAATCAATACAAAATCATGGATAAGGTTTAGAATTAAAACACCCATGTTTAGACCCAACAAAAATAAGTCTAAGGGTACCTTTACACGCTGCAACCACGACGAGGAATCTGACCAGCAATATGTCGCCCAAGCACCATCGCCGTCAAATTGCCTCGCAGTTGCGGCGTGTAATTGGGAATTTTGCGGCGATAAAAAAGTTGTCGCCTGGTTCGATTTCACAGCTCTGCTCCAAAATCAGAAGTAATCATGAAGGCAACATTCCCGGCTTTTGGCGTGTGAACGGGCGATAGTGATGGAATCTACATCACCTATTGATTTCCCGTAGGCGTGCTACAGCGTGCTGGAGTCCGCGCCCCATCAGCGATGATTGGTGGTGGCTACTGTGTTTTCATTGGCTGTCAATTGACACCGCGCCATATTTGAACAGCTGTCCATTTCACCACCACACAATGGCAATGGAGTCATGTATTAGCCAGCCTTCCAGCGCAGGCTGCCCAATCATAATGCTATTGCGTTGTCTAATCAGAGTGTTTGGGCGCCTATGTTCTGGCGGCACTAACCATGTACGCCCACATTCCTTTGGGGATTGCGGCGTGTGAAGTGGCGAGGGAACTCCACCCGATTGGTTCCGCTGTGGGGTAGGCAATTTCCGGGGCGATACATTGCCTTAGGTTGAGGGCAAATTGCGGCGTGTAAAAGCCCATTGGCGATCTGAGGCAACCATGAAAAACGTGCATGCGCACGTTAGATTGCCTCCTATCACTGCCAAAAATTGTGGCGTGTAAAGGTACC